>SJXQ01013099.1:12234-34055 GCA_006408695.1 Aepyceros melampus | reverse complement strand
CTAGTGCGGTACAGTTCTCAAAGACAGTCCCTGAAATGCAATCCTATAACCCCCCCACCATAAATTACAATCATAAAGTAGAACATATGTTTCCCATTAGAATAATGAAATAAGTGGAAGTTCTGTTTCTGACAAAGCACCCAATATCTAATAAATTCAAGCTAGATAAATGTGATAAAAATCTAAGTTCAATAAATAGAAATTGCCATATTTTTAAACTGCAAAGTTATGCTCTCAAGTTCTACAATTTGAGTATACACACACACTACATGTCACTAATACAGGGAACCCCAATATGCTATAAAGTATACACCGAACCCAAATTTCAAATCAATTGTATCATAAGTGTGAATGGTAGTATTCCTGCCAGTCCTACTAAAAGAAAAGTCCTCTCGAAAAGTATGAATTTAGATCTTCCTCATTAAAAAGTTTCTCAAAGCAAAACGGTAGTTAAAATTATTCCCCTTTGTGTAGTCTGCAGTGACTTATCTCCACCACTAGATGGTACTATCAGCTTCAGAAACAGGGAATAAAGGAGATGTCTATATGACTCATTGTTGCCACCCTTAAATACCCTGCCCCAGTATGCTGATAAAACTTGCCAGATCATTAAGTCTCAATCCTTGGTATACTACATATGCTCACTAAAATTTTGAAGAGAATCAAATAAATACATTGTTAAAATCTGAAGCAATGAAAGGTGAGAAAGCTTACACTTAACCTTTCACTAAAGGTTTGTCAACTCAATTCCAGAATTAAAGGAAAAAATTGAAGGAAAACACTATGAAGTTTATCAGTTGTACTTTAACAATTAAAAAAGATTCTGTTCTTACATTTGTCCAATATCTTTATCTTAATAATAAGTTTTTGCTAAAGACAATCTTTAACCAGCACTTCTAAAGTATCTAGATTGATCTGGCCCTAAAGGGAAAACAATACTATTTTGTATTATAAAACCAAGACCTAAAAAATCAAAAAGGGCCACATATTTTAATGTGCTAACACTGATAATTAGGTAAGTCTTATAAAAGAGACAACTTCCTAAAACAACAGGCTCAAATCATTCTTAATTCTAAGTAACACGCTCTCAGAAGCTTACAAAAACTTGAAAGATCTCTAATCTAAATGAAAGGACAGAACAATCTCAGATTAAATCTGAGCTTTTCATATTGCTAGTAAGAGTATCAAAACCATCTGTATGAGAAATGTGAAACAAGTCAGAATTCAGTTTCAGAACTTTCCCATACCTTTTAAAAACCAACTATACAGCTTGGCTCACTATATATAAACGTGACTATCCTGGTTTTGTACAAATTTAAGTGGAAACAAACCATAAAATAACTTTAAAGGTTTGTATTTTAAAATTGATTACTTCTTATGAATATGTCGATATTAAGGGGGGGTGAAAGTACTGCAATGTGAATAAAAATTCAACAGAAAGATTGTTTATCACAAAATGTACCAGTATTTCTAGTCCACGTTTTCTTTATCTGACAGTAGCAAGGACTCTATATAAATTATTACCTTTACAATCCACTAACATAGTTACCTGAACACAGAAACCCAGAACCACTAGCATCATTTTCCCCCTAAAGATAAATATATTCCCCATGTACTCTTTATAGGAATTTAAGGTAAAAGTTTTCTTTAAAAATTCAGATCTTTTTCACTATTAGTTTATTGTAAACTTTTCACATTAGTTTATNTCGGGATTGGGAGTTCATGTACACTCGTGGCTGATCCATGTCGATGTGTAGCAAAACGAATACAGTACTGTAAAGCAAAAAAAACTAAAAAAATAAAAATTAATTAAAAACAAAACAAAACAAAAACTGAAGTATAGTTGATTTACAATGTTGTGAAAAATATGGAATGCTTCATGAATTTCATGTCATGACTGCACAGGGCCCATGCTAGTCTCCTCCGTTTTGTTCCAATTTTAGTATATGTGCTGCTAAAGCAAGCACCCGAGTGCTTTTCTTAATTCTTCAAATAGCATTCAATTTTAAGACATCTCTTGTGGTGAAAATTAATATAGTATAATTCGCTCATATTTTACTCAAATTTCCTCTTGAAATTAAAAAGTGGCTGAATGACGTACCTTCAGAATTATGTGCCGTTTTCTTGTGTTTTCGACAATAAACCCTACAAAAAATGAGATTAAAAATTACCAAGTAAACAAACCAACTCATTTTTCAAATTAAGCATGAGCAGTATACTTCACCCCATTCACTAGCTTCCAAAACTCGTATCATTAAACTTTCGCTGCCATTTCTTCAAGCAGTCAATTCCCTACCAAAAACATCCTTTACAACAGACGATGAGATGCTTGGAATCAGGCCAAAGTTTTTTACAAAGACCTAAAGAAAGTATGACTTTTAGAAAAGCTAAGAAAAGTTAAATAATTACATGTATATTCCTTGTGACGGTTTCTCTCGTATTTGAGCTTTATCATGCAATGCACAGTGGTAGTGGTATGTCCTGTGACAAGTTTTCACATCACAACCAATTGTTGCTCCGGGACAATGGCACAAAGAACACATCTACAGCGAAACAATAAAATATTATTATTAGCGTGTGGTTTTGCTACAGCTATGATATCAGGTTAGAGGCATAGCAAATCTGTCAATGAAAAGAAACTGGTTATTGAAAAGTTCTGTAACTATAAATATTATTTTTCTTATTTTTCTCACCTAGAAATAACTCAAATAAAATTCTACTGGGAGTATTTTTTCCCATGTTAAACAATGACAAAATTAATGGAATATTATTGATGTCTATTGTTTTATTGTGGTCAAGAGAAAATCTGAAATGTTGCAGGAATGTAAACTGTAGACCTTTTCATAATCCAGATCTTCCTGGAAATGAGTAACTGGGGAAAATGGCTCATACCAGAAAAAACTGTCCTTCACATTTCCACTTATCAGTGAGAATTTTTAGAAAAGAAATCTCACATACTATTCGGAACCTGGTGAAATCAATTTCAAGTGAGGGAGGGAAAGAAGATAAAAGAATTAGGTAGATTTTTAAATCCCTTGAGCCCTAAAAATATTCTGTGATGTCAAACTGATTGTGAAAACATGCTCATCTATTTTAATTTAATCTGTTACTTACCTCTCACAACATACTTTAATACAATTTACCTCTGACTTTACTGGATAATTCATATTGTTTAACTAGCTCATATCTAAATTTAGAAAAAAATTCTTTAAGAAAAGTACGTAACGATGACTGTTAGTGGTTTTGATTAACATATCATAGTATACTGTACTGTGGTGGTCATTTAGTCGCTAAGTCGTGTCCAACTCTTGCGACCCCATAGACTGTAGCCTGGCAGGCTCCGCTGTCCATGGGATTCTCCAGGCAAGAATACTGGAGTGGGTTGCCATTTCCTTCTCCAGGGGACCTTCCCTACCCAGGAATCAAACCCGGGTCTCCTGCATTGCATGCAGATTCTTTACCAACTGAGCTACGAGGGAAGCCCATTATGAGTGGACTTTTAATGAGGCTCTCTCTTAAGCTATAAATGCCATGCCAAAATAAATTCATAGGAAAGTAAATCTTAAAAACTGTTGACTTGTTTCTTGGTAGGGATGCCTCATTGGGAACTGTTCTCATTCCTCTTTACTTGGCCCCTAAGTAATTTTGGTGTACCAAGAGGCTAATGTAAATTCTAATAAAATACCTTCTATTTCTCTAAGCAAGTCAAACACTCTACCTTTCATTCAAGCTATCATTTAAAAAAGACTCTATATAAGTCAGAAACAGAAACATTCTCAATACAGGTACTTCCCAGAAAACACGAGGGCCAGTGCCCATTATTAATGCTAAAGAAATACACCACTTCCTTAAATAAATACAGAAACTTCAAAGCAATACTGTAAAAAGAAACACTGTGCCAAATTATCAAGCAAGGAAAGTTGTTAAATCCTTTTGGGTGGCTTATAAATTGTTAAGGACATGGAACATTTGTACTCAGCTTACTTATGAGTTCTATTATTTTAGTAAATTATACTTCTAATTAAAAAAACATAGACTTACTATAGAAATTGCAGAAAACACAAAAGAGCACAAAGAAAATTAAAAAATCATTCATACCAACCAAGTGTAGACACCATTACAGTGTTGCAATGCTTATGTGAAAGTATTTTTCTCTGTAATTCTATACATATTAGTCATCTGGTTTTTAACTTAATAAATTGAACATTACCACTACTTCATTAAGAACTGTACTGCAAGTAGCTCATCTCGAAGTTACACTGAAAATGGGTTTGCACAGGTACATTTTGAAAATATCGAATGCAATGAGCAAGCAAAAATAAAAGGAGAGGTACTGTTAAAAATCCCATACCAGCTCAGCACTGGCACACAGAGTGAGATGGGCACTTTTCAGATACTGCTGGAAATTGGTATACTCTCTGGACAGCAACTTGCCTTATTTATCACAGAGCTTATTAAAAGTTTATATACTCTCTGATCCAATAATTTTCTTTCTATTAACCTAGTCAATAAACCTACAAAATAAATCAGACTTAATTTATATGCAATCACATTCACTGAAGAATTATTTAGAATAACTCCAAATGTAAAACCACCTGTGGAAGACAGCCATTCAAAAATGTTTAAATAAGTTATAGTACAACCATATGTAGGAATGTTCTTTACTCTTTTCAAAAACATTTTAATGGCATGGGAAAAGGTTTATGCATAATATTAAGTGAAAAAACAGGACACAAAGTTAGGTATGCAAATTATGACCCCAATTATGTTTATACTTTATTCTTTGAAAATAGGTGAAGGTAAACATAATGAAATGCTGAGTGGCTATCTCTAATTGGTTTTCTGTCTCATAATTCCCTATATTTTCTAATTTTTTCTACAATGGGGAAATTACTTTTACATACGAAAAATTATTTTAAAACCATTGGGAATACTCCAGCAAATGATTTCAATCTCCATCTCTCAGTTTATTGAGAATGAGAAGGAAACCAAATACCAAAATATATCAAAATATGTTTTGGCTGGTTATAAATTCAAATCTGCCTAAAGTATAACCAGTTAACTACAGCAACTCAGGACAAATAAATTTTTTTTTTCAAATAAATTTTTTGAGTGAGAAAAAGCTTATTCTCATTTTTGTCAGTTTCTCTCAAGGAAGAAAGGAAAGAGGAAGATATACCAATAAAAATGTTTTCAGAGAGGAAGATTCTTCTCAAGGTTAGGAGTAGGAATTTTTCTTAATTAGAATTTATAGGAAAAAGAAAGAATTTACAAGATTTTATGCAACATTCATATACCAGCAGGTATTTCTGCTTGTAAATACATTCTGGGAAGATACAAAGAAAATACCAAAATATTATCCATAATAAAACTTAATATAAAATGTAAATCTGCTTATGTACCTGTGAATACAGAATGGGAACACTACTGTTACATTCAAGATTATCAGTGCTATAATGCAACCCCTGAAATAATACTTGAACTCCTATGGGACTTAAGATAGACTATTCATTTTGGCTCTTACCATTTTACTTCTTTGGATGACTAATTATCTTTGTAAATGTACAGATTTTATCCACTGATTGCTTCTAGACCAAGTTTTTTGAAAGATAAACACTGTGACTACCATGTAGTACTCAATAAACACTTTGATTTTAAGCTTACTATGTTACTGAAAATTTTAATATCATATACCATATTTTTTCTCATTCATGTTTTTAACATCTGTAGATTGACTACTTATCTTCAAGTACGTCTAAAAAATATTTTAAAAGTCTGATTTGAAAAGGTAAAATGAGAACAATCCAGATGAAGGGGCAGAGAATGAGCAGAGAGAATGAGGAAGAGATAAAAAGACAAAGACATAAATATCTCAATTAAAGTTTGGAAACTACATAGGTGGCTACTATACTTTTCTTTTAAAAAATATTATGGAAAATAAAATAAAGAGGACTTCTACTAGAAAAAAAAAGTTGAATAATAGGAAAATAACCCCTACCCTGACACAGCAAGGCACTAGCTGGTTGGACCAGAGTGATGTTATCCTGTGTTCCTCTTTACACAAAACATTTATTTGCCCTTCAATCAGTTATAGGCTCTATTGGGCCCTCATCAGGAGAGTGTTAACCTGCCATTTAACATCATGCTTGCACTGCAGTCAGAGTTCTCTCAAATGTGAAGAAATGAAAGTTAACCTGATGGGAACACATTTTTCAAGGACAATGGTGGACTACCTCCTCCTTGCAAAAAGGTCTTTTCCCACATATCAAATACACATATCAAATATTCTGTTGAAGGCCAACTTCCTGTCTTCAGGATAGGTATAATGTCAATTCTCAGCTTATCCTGCCTATACCCTGATTTCAAGTTCTTTAAATAGAGGTGAAAATTTCTTTGTTGTTAATGATTTTTCTTTTACTTTTATCCTTCTATTCAGTTTGCTATCTAGTAGACCTAACAAATTCAACAAACAATTTGTCTTCCAAAATAGGGAGATTAGAAAACAAGACTCAACAGATGTTTGCATAACATGGCACCTTTTTAAAATTTTTAACAAAAATTACATATATTTAGGATATACACCATGTTTTAATGTACATATACATATTGAAATAATTACTATAGTTGAGCTAATTAACATACCCATCTCTCCAATATAGTTGCCATTTTTTGGTGCATTGGTATAAGCCCCAGAAGTCCATTTACTGTCAGCAAATTTCCAGGATACCACAGAGTATCATTAACTATGGTCATCATATTGTACAACAGATCTCTAGACTTATTCATCCTACATAAGTGCAACTTTGTACTTTTTGACAACATCTCCCATTTCCCTGACTCCTCCTGCCCCTGGTAACCAAGGTTCTACTCTCTAGGAAGCTATACTACATTAAGTTGGGCCATACAAGCAGAGTCTCAAGGAGTTAATCCATAAACAAAAGAGGAACGAAGTCATGCATGAGAGTAGATGAACAGAACTGAAAGGACTATGACTTTAGCTAAAGTCCTGCAGGAGCCCAAGGTTGGAACTTATCTGCTCCTCAGTCAACTGATCGAGGCCAGGACTGAAATTCACTCTACAGAAGGAAGAAGTCTTAAGTAATAAAAGGACAAATACTGCTTTGTTAGTAGCTATGGGGGAAACTCAAGGAAAAACTCAATTAAGACCACAGACAGAGACAAGGCAAAACAAATGAGATACCAACTTCTAGGACAGGTAGAAACAAAAGGCTCTTGAAGAAAAGTTCTAAGACTTAGTTTGCCCAGCTCAATTGCTGTGTATCTACTATGTATGTCAGTAACTGACCACAAGTGTATAGGTATAAATTCTCACAGCCAAGTAGTTATTACTCTCAAGACACTTGTTTCAAGAAAACTGCTACAAATATACAGAGAATGCAAGAGATTTCAAAAAAAAAAGTTTGTAAGGAAAAAAAATACCAAAAGCACTTGGAGTTGGGACTAGAGTACCTGAGATATTTTCACAGGAGAAATGAGACAAAAATTAAGTGAGAGCAGTTTACCTTACACTGGTGTTTGTCACTTTGTATTTTTTTTAATAACAGAAAACACTACCTCTAGTTACTAATAATAAAATAATTAGGTCTAAATGGAAAGCTAGAAAGCAAAACTGAACTCTTAAAGTTGTCTAAGTCATTTAAAAAATGACTTGATAGATTAGGACCTTAAATTCTCCAAGTGCTTCTAAAACACAGGGCCACTGAAAAGTACTTTACTAGAGTGACAGACTAAATCTAAGCAGTTACTGAATAAATAATTTCAGAAGTCTTTTAGAAAGCAGAGGGCAAGGAACTAATAATAAGCAAGCCTATCAAGCTCTACTTAATCTAGTCTCCTGACCTTGCTCTCAATATCACATACTCCAACTCCATCCAACTTTATGAATCATCATTATTGTTAGGGAAAGCACACTGATTGAAACTGCCCACCCTGGCCAGGCACCATAGTAACCATTTGCATGAGCTGTTTTATGACAGGAGATCCTGATAAGGAATACGGAACTAATAAGCCACCACCAACAGGAAGAGTTCTGGAGAAGGCAATGGCACCCCACTCCAGTACTCTTGCCTGGAAAGTCCCATGGATGGAGGAGCCTGGTGGGCTGCAGTCCATGGGGTTGCTGAGAGTTGGACACGACTCAGTGACTTCACTTTCACTTTTCACTTTCATGCATTGGAGAAGGAAATGGCAACCCACTCCAGTGTTCTTGCCTGGAGAATCCCAGGGATGGGGGAGCCTGGTGAGCTGCTGTCTATGGGATCACACAGAGTTGGACACGACTGAAGTGACTTAGCAGCAACAGGAAGAGTTCGGGAAAAGTCAAAAGGAGGCACCACGTGTCCATCCACTTCCCAGAATCCCTCTAGCTAGCATCCATCTTGGCTGAGAGATGCATGCACCACCAACGAAAGACTGTGAATTAGAACGATTGGCCAAAGACCACCCGGAAACTAATCCCATCACCATAAAACCCAAGACTGCGAGCCGAGCCATGCGGCAGAGCTGTTCTCCTGGGTTCCCTTACCCTACTGCTCTCCACCCGGGTGCCCTTTCCCAATAAAATCTCTTGCTTTGTCAGCACATGTGTCTCCTCGGACAATTCATTTCCGAGTGTTAGACAAGAGCCCAGTTTCGGGCCCTGGAAGGGGTCTCCCTTCCTGCAACATTATGAAGAACAGAAATTCTCTTATTGGAGCTTTTGAAATTTGTTTTACTTATCTGAAAGATTCAGATTCACAGTTTTTCGGAGCTCAGATCTTTATGTTCAAGCTCTTCTAAGATGTAGGTCTTACAGGCTGAGGGTACTATAAAGTGCCATACTGCTTGCTATACTTAATCTGGAACACCGAAAATCCATGCTCAAATAAGTACCAAGACATCCTCCCCATCAGACATAGATTATTTTATATTATTGGTTGGGTTATCTTCCATTACCACAAGTAATTACATAATGACATAAATTTACAGTATTCTCAACTGCAAAGAAGTATTAAATGAAGGCAAAGGAGAAAAAATTTTGAATTTTTAAAAGATTAATTTATTCAGTAATAGTCAAAGACCTGATTTTTCTCCATCATTAGACTTGAAATTTCTCTTTGGCCTCACATTTATTCTCTTTAGTCACGTCCAAAGTAAAACAAAGTTATTTTTCTTTTTATAAATGACAGGTAAAATATCTGTGCACATTTCATCTGCATGCCATAATCTGAGCTTTGAAAACAATTCAGTTATATGAATACCTTCATGCTGCATGTGCATTTAGTTACACAGATGACCATGAAGCCAGGGAAATCTTCCAGAAAAAATTTACCTGTTTACCCCCCAAAATACTCTAAGGCAAGCCCAATTCGGCCCATCACCTGTCTTCACAAAGAAAGTTTTACTGGAACACAGTCACACTCACTTCTTTGGGTACTGTCTATATCTGCAACTGAAACAATATGGCTAGCAAACCCTTAAATATTAATTATCTAATCCTTTATTACAAAGTGCGCCAACCCCTGTCCTAAGGCAATGATCCATAACTGAGTGCTCATCAAAAATCCTTTGGGAACCTTTTTCAACCCACCCACCCTTCTTTCTGATTGCTGGTTAAGTATCCCTGATCTAAGGATTTAGTAGCACCATTAAGTCCATGGGCATTTTGTGCTTCTTTGTATGTAGTAAGCAGTGGTAACATTCTATATACTTTGGGTGCTTCATTTTACCCTTACTGAATGCCAAATAAGCCACATACTCTAAATAGCACTGGAGGTGATATATGCATAATTATGGCTGATTTGCATTGTTGTATGGCAGAAACCAACACAACATTGTAAAGCAATTTTCTTCCAATTAAAAAATAAATTTAAAAAATAGCACTGCATTTACTACTTTATACTTGTTAAAAGTACTTCCTCCTCCTTGAAACTTGTCCCTCTTTGAGTTCTACAGTATCATTTTCCCAGTGGAACACACTTCAAATGTCACTCTCTCTGAAGTCTTCTAATTTCTCAGGTAGAATTAATTATGGTCTGCTCTCCCAGATCCCCTGTGGCATTCTTTACATTCTAAGGCTAAAGTACATTTATTCATGATCACATACAAAGTGTCTAACATTGTGCTTGGTACAAAGTAGATGCTCAATTAAATATCTGATAAATTGACAGACAGATGATTTCTAGACTCTGGATAGAGGCCTTCATGAATACAATGCCTAAGGAAAACAAAAATTTAACACCCTACTGGGAGAATGAAGGTTGAAGAAACATGGAAACGCCCTTGTTTGAGGCATACATAGCTCTTCACCATCCTGAACAAATAAGCAACCTGATCTTTCCTTCTAGATTTCTCTCATTCCTCTTCAAACAGCTAGAACTGTAAACACTCAAACACTAATTAACCAAAACAAAGGAATTTTATGCCTATACTCTTTATCTCCATGGTCAATTTACACCTAGCCCATTATTAAAGCTTCACACTATTGTCCCATTGAAGCCCTTCCCTCCTTCAAATTCAGCCAACAATTAAGGAGTACCCACTTAATAGGGTACAACTGAGCACAAATGAGATGTCAAGCACCGTGCTAAGTGTTTTCCATGCATTCCCCAGCCCCCACTTCCACTTAATCCTATGCTGGGCAAAAAGGATAGTCTCTGCTCTCCCAGAGCTCACAACACAGTGGAGAAGAAAGGCTTGCACACGTGTAACAAATACAATGTCAAAGATGAAGGTTGAGTTGGACTCAAAAACTGGAGTTCTGAGAGGCAGCTAGGAGATGAATAACATCAGTACATGCACAGCAGTGAGGGACAAGTGGAGGATATTCAGGAAACAGCTAGAATGAGATAGAGGATGAAATAAACAATGGAAATGGTGAGTTAAGTTATGCCTTCTGAAGAGTAGTATTCTATAGGCAGAAAGGAATCAGTAAAGGTTTGGAGTCAGGGAGTGAGTGATATTAGGTTATAAAGGTAGAGATCAAGTAATTACCAGCAGTATGCTGGAAGGATGGAAAAGGAAGGACTGGATACAGGGTCGCAATAAGAAAGAAGGCTGAGACATCCCAGAAATAGAATCGATGTGAGTGGTATGGAAGAAGGAAGGTAAAGGATTCAGAAAAAGAATCAGGTTTCAGGGCAAGGAGATGATGAACAGTAGAACAGACAGGTTGAGTTTAAGATGCCTGCAGGACATCTAGATACAGCAGAGAAGTATGCTGCCATTATTGTATTTCATTTTCCACAATGTATTATCACTTGTCTCCTGAAAAATCCTGCTTTGCCCTTCCCTTCCCTTCTTACCCGAGTTGAAATTCCTGTCTAACGTTTGAAGACCCTGCAATCATCCCACCTTTCTCAATTCTAATCTATTACTGCCAGTCTCAGTGGCCCATTCTCATACAGTTAACCTATTTCATGGACTCATACTTTTTTTCCCTTTTAAATCTTACCATTTCTGAGATATAGTCTTAGCTACTTAAATTGGCATGACTCCTCCCACACAAAATAAAAAGGTGTATCTATAAATTGTCATACTGCAGATTCATATATGCAGATCGTATCTAGATTACGATCTCTCAAAACCAGATATCCTGTTTCACTGGGGTGCCGAGCACTCAACTGGTAGAGAGTAAATAACAAAGTCAGTATGTAGAATTGTAGAACTGGTCTTTTTATTTTCAGAGGCTACTAAAAATATCTTGCAAGTAACAGAGACTCAGAATATTCTTAGATAGTATGTAGGTAGGATTTTTGTTCTAAAAACTAACAATGCTATTAACAGACTATATTAATAGCAGCCTGATAATGTCATAAATTCAGTATTATTTCCATCTTTATTAGAAAACTATTAAGCTTTAATTTTAAAACGTGATTTTGGGTTAGGGAGCTTAAAAACAGTCTAGTATAGCCTAGTGATTAAGATTCTGGCTTTGGAGTTAACTGGCCCTGGATTCAAATTCTAGCTCTGCCACTTACCAGCTATATGATCATAGTCAGGTTACTTCTCCGGGCCTCAGGTTCCTAATCTGTAAAGTGAAAATAAATACCTTCCTATCTCACAATATGACTGTGAGGATTAAAAAGGATCATGTATTTAAAGTACTTAGCCCAGTCCCTAGTACATACTAAATGTTCAATAAATGTTAGCTATCTCTACTACTGAAGAAGAAAACAGGAAAAATGTTCAGAGGATTTCTCAAGATGTGAGAAAAATTTAGTTTAAAAAGGAGAAAGTTTAGGAATGATCTGAGGATAGTCATCAAGTATATGAAGGACTTTTCATTCTTACACAAGAAAAAAAAAAATACTTCCCTTAATGGAAAGAGACAGACCTAGAATAAATGACTCTTACAGTAAATGAGATAGTTGATTTATATAGAAGGATGAATTTCTCAATTGTAAACAGTGTTATATAATATTGGTCCTGTTTCAGCTTGCTTGGGTAGAATCACAATTTCTTAATATATTTAAACATAAGATAGACAAAAAAAAATCTGTTATATGGCTTGTAGGTAATCTTGCCTAAGGGGAAGGAAAGTGAACTAAATGGCTTCTTAACCCCTTTCGGTCTTAAGAGTTCTTGATATATTTGACACAGGTACCAATTAAAACAGTTCATTATTTGATGTAGATATCTTTTTTGGGGGGGGGGGGATTTTAGTTCCCTGACCAGGGCTTGAACCTGGGCCCACAGTGAAAGTGAGTTCTGATCACTGGGCTGCCAGGGAATTCCCGCATAGATACTCTTAACGATCTCACCACCTAGCTCCATTCATCAAGAGTATGTTCTTCAATATTCCTCCCAAGTGTCTCCTTAAACAAAACGAAAACAGCAACAATAACTCATAATTTTACTTGGAAATTTGCATTTCTTGGCTAGATAGCTGAGAATAAGAGTAAATGGTATAGATGTTGTATCTCCACATATGGATTCAACAGGAACTAGAACCATTCTGGAAAAAAAAATTGTCTTAATTGCAAAAAGACTTTCAAATTATAAAAACCTTATATACTGGCAAATGTCTTGATGTAAAAGAGATAAACATGTTCATGCAGAATGGCTTTTCTCTCCAATTCTTGTGGCTGACGTGATAATCTTGGAAAGTGGACTATGGCAGCAAGAACATAGAAACTAGCCACCTGTACCCCCTTCTTTTTTGTGGCTTCCCATCCTCTCAAGACTCTGATGCGCCTGGCCACCTATATATTTACATCTTACACCCCAGCCTCTTCTCTTTATGGTTTTCTTTGGGGCAAGCATGAGATATAGACTGGAACCTGCCTTAAAAGCACCTATGGACTAGCACTCTTGCTTTTCATTATTTTCAATGGATATTGACCCACTTCTCACCTAGAAATCTAGATGAACAAGAGCCAGGGCAAACAGACTCACAAGATAAAACGCCTTAAAAAGTGAATTGTGCTTAGTTACTCAGTTGTGTCCTACTCTTCATGATCCCATGGACTGTAGTCCACCAGACTCCTCTGTCCATAGGAATTCTCCAATCAAGAATACTGGAGTGGGTTGCCATGCCTTCCTCCAGGGGATTCTGCCATATGGCAGGTGGATTCTTTATCATCTGAGCCATCAGGGAAGCCCAGAAAGTCAATTAGGGAAGCTGATTATCTAGTTTTCATACAGTTTACCTACTTACATGAAATGCTTCACTTTTTCTCTTTCTTTCTGATTTATGCCCTTTTAATTGCTTAGATAAATCTACACAGGGAAAAGTAAAGAAGAAAACAAAATCTGGAATTTTGGTTACTTGACAATATTTCATGTAAAAATGATATAAAGGAAGGGCCAAAACTAAGGGTAAAAAGGAGACTTAAAAATTATTTCAAAATTTAACATATAAATGCTACTCTAGTCCTAGGCTCTATGTAAATTATTTAAATTCTGACATTTTAAGAGAAGGAAAGGGAGCAAAATTATATACCTGGCTCAAAAGTTCTCTCCTTCTGCCTCATTACTCAAGGCTGGATGCCCACAGCCTCAAAATTTTGGCTGCAAAACACCTTTCCTAAGGAACTTCCCTGGCAGTCCGGTGGCTAAGACTCCGCTATATCACTGCCAAGAGACCGGGTTCAATGCCTGGTCGGGAAGTGTCAAAAAAGAAAAGAAAAAAAAAAAAACTAAGGTAAAACTCTTTACATCTTTTATAGTACGTTTTAGTCATGCAACATTACTGTATAGCAAGCAGTGATACAGCATTATCCATTTTTACTGCTGGTAAAAATACAAATAAGGTAATGACTTGTCTAAAGTTACATAATGTATCAGTGGCAGCTATTAACAAAACAGGCTTCATGAATTCTCAACCCAGTAGGCTTTTCATTAGCCTACAACAATTTTAGCAGGGTCTTATTATTACTTATGAACAATAACTACAACAGGGCTGCCATTTTTCAAGTCTTAACTATGTGCCAGGCACTATGCTAGGTCCCCTACAGTTTCTTTTTAATTCTCACAATATCCTTGGGAGGTAGGGGCTATCGTTATCTCCTTTAGGCAGGTAAAGAAAACACGGCATAGAGACGTAAAGAACTGGTGCAGGGTCAGTAAGATAGCTGGGATTCAAATCCCCGTCTGTTACTACAGCTTGTAGTCTTAACCTCCAGTACTGTTCTACTCCCTAGATCAAGGAATAAGCTTAGTTATGTATAACTCACTAGGGCAAAAAAATCAACTCCCTACATCTTGCCATTAAAAATTAATCAAGACAATTTATAATAGTGAAATTTGTACAAAGTTCTGATGCTTTCTGCACAAAGGGGAAATTTTATCCAATTTAAATAAATTAAATATCCACTGAATTTAGTACTACTGATAGATGTATGTCACTGCTTCTTATAAAAATAGGCATCGCATTTGTTAGTAACAGTAACATCAGGGACTAAAACTGCTCCTATTCTGACTAGAGCAGCCGCATAGAATAACAACAATGCTAACAAGTCAGGGTGTAGACACATTTTCCATGAATATTCACCTGCCAAGGAAAAAACAATGGGTGATAAGGGATACAGTACAACTAGTTTCAAGTAAATAGTACTCTTTCTTTATATCCAAATTGGATTTTAAGGACTAGGAAATAAAAACATACTGGTCTGGTTCTCAAAACTCAGCAAGCACAGTAACATGAAGAAATCTAAAACCATCAAATGATAAAAAGATCACTTTTTTTTTAATGGAGCATTCTATTGTTATCTGCAGTTTTGGGGATGGGAAAGATAAACATTGTCATGGTTAGGGTCTCACTGCAACAACAACAACAAAAATTTCTGACCTCTGAATTCCCATTTCTGCCTATAGTGACTCTAAAGTTTAAGACTATTTATCCTAAAAACAAATCTCAAATGTTCTCTTTGAACTTCTTCATACTGTTTTTAAACTATAGAAAACTGACTACTTTTCAAAATAGATTATTCCCAATATCAAAATGATAACCCTCCTTCCCATCAAGATTCTTTATGAAGTATGAGATTACTCAGTGTCTAAAGACATAGATATATGTTCTGCCAAACCCATCTTTAAAATAATGAAACACTTGATAGTGAAGCTACTGAAGGTACACTTAGGGATTCAATAAAGAGCTTAGAAGAGAAAAATAACCAAATAAGAAGAAATTGTTTCAATGTAAACTATAATCTATCAAATACCACCTGAGACAATACTACTTTTCCACCAGAACAATACAATATCTTGCCAAACTGGTTACTTGGTGGCGAAGACAACTGCAGGAACATTACACTGGTGAAGTTTCGGAAAAACTGTAAAATTCACCAAAAGTTATCCAAAGTCATAAATACTGTGTTGCATAACTGAATCACAGTAAAATATGCTCTTCAGACACTGCTAACATTTTCTTGTTGAAACGGTTCTGTCATCTTCATTTGTAATGATCACAATTACTTTATCATGGAAAGTAAAAACATTTCAGAATTTTAAAAATAAGCTTGAATGATGACTTTAACATAAAACAGTCAAATTAGGCAAACTGCTTGTTTCTAAGCAACAAAGCCCCCAAGAAGATTTTAATACTTTGGGGGAGGAAAAAAAGATAAATATACATATTGATTTACTCCTTTTTTGTTCATTGGCAGACAAATTAAAACTAGCCTTGCAATTTGCTGATTTGGGGGGAAAATAAGACTGCAATTAAAAAAAAATTACACTCAGTTAATAAGGCAATACACTTTAAAATAAGCAATTTCCTCCTTAATGAGCTTAAAATAAGTTATTTTCAAGAGGCAGAAATAGCAACTTACCAGCTTCGTGCCTCTTTTAATTTCCTTTTGGACATCTTCAATAGAAAATCCACCAAGACTTTCGTTATCAGAGTGTGATGATACCAAAGCGGATGAGAAAAGCTATAAATTACATTTAAAAGAAATTAAGGTTCATATAAAAAGAAATTACAGTGAAACGTAATTTATAGTGAATAAGATGCTAAATTTCAAAGGAAACAGTAAAGTAAAAATGACACAACATTAGCGAGGAAGCACTTCTTAGCTGTTTAACTGGTTTTGGTGTTGTTTTGTTTAGTATTCAGGACTATTCACGGTTAAGATTCTCCGCTTCAGGTCTCTTGGCTGCTGCGCGCATACTTACCATACACTTATGGTGTGCTGCCACCTTCTGGTTTTCAGATATTAGTAACTGTCCACATTCCTTGTCTCTATTTGACTTACAAAAGCCACACTTGCGCTGTCTTGTAGGCCCTTTTTTCTGTTCAACAGAGCTTGACATGATTTTTAAATTGCCTTTAGAATGCCACTTTATGCCTCAAGAAAAGCTACAGAGGATAAGAAGGGCAACAATATGGTTAATTTGTTTTAAAAATCAAGTTATACATTCATGTAAATTTTTAATATTTGACCAAGGTTTTAATATGTATAATTAAAAATAGCTACTTAGTATAGACAAATGAACACTGAAACCTCTGTAATTTTACAAAGTGTACTATCTATGCATAAAGATAAATTAATGAAGTAACTGGGAAAAATCAAACTGCTCTCAAATTAAGGGACATGTAAGTAATTAGAACTACTTCTGCATGGATAAATAAAACATGAACAATGTGTGAAATTAAAATAGTCATTTGCTGACATAATTAATGAAAAACATTTTTCATGTATACCGGGATGCCCCTTCAAGGAGACAAAGAATTATATATATCTAAGAGCAGAGCAAAAACCACTGAGAACTACACAATATCCAGAGTGAACAGAACTCTTTAATTGCACAATTCTGTAAAGTTCACATATTGGTAATCCAACAAATGAGAAATAAATTTTACATAACCATGACTTTGGAACACTTATTTTTAAAATTTGAGTTCTTTTCAAATTAAAAAAAATCATTTATACATCTATATTAGTTTTTGCTACTGTATTCCTTTTGCAAGTAAAGAAAAACTTAAGTTTTACAGCAGTCTATTAAAAAACATAGACTTTAAGAACCAATCATTTATAAAAACAACTATGTTATCTGACTCTGAGATTTACTCCAAAAGTCTGCTTATTAAAGTTACAAACTGACAGTGGTGTTCTATATGCAGTAACTTTCATACTTAAATTAGTAATACTGTATAAAGGATGGGAAATTTTTCTGAATGAGCCTTCCATTTAGTCAAAATTATAATTATAGGTAGTATAGTCAAACAAAAAAAGGGAAGAAAAGTTCTAACATGAAAGGTTTCAGATTTAGATCATCAGTCTCAACATGGATTCTTCAGAAGAACAAAAACAAATGTAAAATCAGTTATTTGAATTGTGCCGTTTTCCCAAATCAAAAGAACTAAGTAGTTCAGGACCTAGGTTACCATAACACACATTTCAATCAATAAAATCTCAATTTTTTAATCTTAAAACTTACTAAATTCTTTTCCTTCTTTCATATATTTGAACCTTTTCATAAAATGCTGAAAACGGGCTCACTAACACTACATACTGGCTTTCTGAGGAGCGCTTGTTCACCAACAGAGCAGCAGCAGCTGGATGCCAGCAAGGTGGTAGCTGCAAACCAGGCAGTACTTCACAATATAAAAACACAAAATTGAAAAGCGAACATAAAGTCACAAAGAAACAGGTCTCATCAATTTATATCTAGGTTTTTTGGTGTAACGAAACTTCACAGGCCCTGACACTCTCTGCATTGATGGGTTTAACAAACTCTTAATGCTATCAACAATTTTAAATACCTCCCTCTTTCAAATGGCATCGGATACTTTACAACAGTACTGTATTCACAGCACTGGCTATAAACTGTGAAACTGATTGAAAACAGGCAGCAAATACTTTTAGGATTAAAGAAAAAAAAAAAAGAACATAACAGAGAAACAAAAGAAACAAAAGGGGAAGTGTGTTTGCATTTGCTCAGGCAAATATGTGTTCAGTTGCTTTATCAAGAATATAGCTGCCAACATCTTTAGAATTAAATATGCAAAACACCAAAATTCATAAATAGCACCAGAATTTGCTACTTGGAGTTCTAAATTAGCTTTCTTTACTACTGTGCAATGAACAGTAAACACTCTGAAAGCACTGTAATGTATTCAGCATTTTTTCCGGTCATCCTTGGCCAGTTGAAAGGATGGCACCACTACGAATCCAATCTATACAGACATCTTAATGTGTAATTTCTGTACAACCCCAGCATAAGCTATAAAATCAGCTTAAGATAAATTCCTAGATTAGAAGACTACTCTTTATTCTTAAAATTAATTCTGAAAATGGTGTCCCCAAAATTCTACCCATATTGAATTCTACCTCTTTCTGTTTATAAACAGATAAATGTCTCATCCTAATTCTGATATCTGCTTTACTAAATATCAAAGACCCTAAAATCTAAAAGAGAAAAAAAGGTACACTTTATTTTGCATTCAAAAATATTCTAGTGTATCTTTTCTATAATCAGTTTAAATATAATTTGTTAAGTGAACAGAAACGCACACAAAAGTGCACCAAACCAATTAAAAACTTTCCCCAACGTGCAATGACTAAATGGATTTTTCCACTAAAATTCAAATAATGCATCTGTGCATATCTTGCTAATTTTTTTTACAACCTCCTTGTAAACATGAAGTGGAGAACATCATGGAAACAATGACTCCTAGAAAAAGGTCTTTATCATAAAAATATAGATTTTTATCTAATGCTGTCACATTTGTGGTTTCTACTTGAGAAAAAGGGCATTCCAAGGACCAATATTAAGTTCATAATGATCCATACAATACATGGCATTTTAGTTCTAGTCTAAAAGATTTTTCCGGGCATGCAGAGATCAAACTTTGATGCTTTCGTCCAACAATGAAACCTTTTCCTTAAAAGAAATACAGCATTATGAATAATGTTATAAAGCAGAAATAAATAGGCAAAGATACCAGCCTGAGAAACATTGTCTGAAAAAATAGAAAAGCCTGTTTAGTTAGGCTGAAGCAATCAGTGCATTTCTGATTTTCCAAGATGCTGTAAAACACCAAGGTGGCAATAACCTGAAACATCAAGGAGAGCCTTCAAGAACCAACTCGAGAGCTCATTCAATGTCTGGTATCTGAAAGACCATTTTCATAGAAAAACAAAACAAAAACTGCAGTTTCGGAAGATCAAACAATTCCACACGCAAGCAAGTTGAAATATACAGATCAAAATATATATAAACATGATCCAAGAAGCAGTATTTCTATCAGTTACACTGGAGAGAAATTAACGAGTAAGAGACGAACCGGAAGGGCACCTGAATTTGGTTGCACGATATTGTTACATGCTTCGCACTGTTTTTGCGGTTATTCAAAAGGAAACTGAAGGAATTTTCCAGTTGTTTCAAACCCAAGGGTAGAGAAAGAATTTGAACTGTATGAAGAAGACCTGGTATTACGTAGTAAGCCGATGAAAAGAAAAGGCATTTCAAAAATAAAGGATTTTTCAACTTCCACGCAGAATATCGAAACGAAGAAATTTCAAAAGAATGCCGAGCTGCTCGTCCATATAATAAAGGATGGTACACAGAACGTACCGGATTCCTCTCCGTTATTTATTCCTCAGTACAAACTAGACTCCAAGATCTCCCTCTAATCAAGCGCTAGATAAACTCGCAAAATATCTCCCACCAAAACACTTTAGCAGGTTCCTTTCGGTCGTGAAGTCAGGGTCCCCTAATTGTCCTTTTCCAATCCTCCTGGATCCAGGAAAAGATCACCCTACCACTTTCTTGAACCCTCCTCCCCTCAGGAGTTCGCCCTCTAATAGTCTCCGTTTCGTATCTCAGTTTCACCCCCAATTCCCCCCACCCAGGAGTTTTTCCTCATTCCGAAAGGCTAACCTTCTTGTCATCCTAACAGTTTTTCCTCTCACTCTTCCCAAACTGCGAGTCCCCCTCCTCCCCAAATATGTCCTAAGCAATGGGAAAGACTAAAAATTCCCTGTATTTTGTCCTCCTTAAATGTCGCGCCCCCTCCCCCGAAGTCTAGGCTTAAGCCTAACGTCTCCCTCCGCTCCTCCAAAGCACTTTTCTCAGCAGCCTCTTTGCCAAGCGCCTTCAATGAGTGGCGCTTCTGGGGTCCCTGACAATAAAGCGAGACCACCAAGAGTCCCCCTTAACAACGGGCAGGGGCGGCGGCCTGGCCACCGCCATCCTCCTTGTCTTTCCCCGCTGGGCAGAGAATGGGGGGCCCCAGGGTACCGTGGGGACTCACCGGCGGGGCCCGGAGGCGAAGGGAAGGGGAGAAGCGCCAATAAGGGGAAAGAGAAAGAAGTCGATCTCGGTTCTCCGGCAGCGCCTGGGAGCGGGGCTCTGTCGCCGGAGGTTGTTTCCTTTCATTCGAGGAGAGACGGGCTCGCGGAGCGCCCTTACGTCGCCCCCCTCGCACGCAACGACACACTGAGCGTTAATACGTCTCGAGCGCGCCGCGGGCCCTGATTGGTCGCCGAGGGGACGGCTGAAGCCGCCCAGCCAGGACGCATGTGTAGAAGCCACCCCCAGGATGGATCCGGGCAGCAGGCCCCACCTCCTGCTCGCGCGCGTACCTTCTATTCTCCGGTCCACCGCTTAGCCAAGTGTTTGGGGCCAGAATCCTAGGAGATGGAGAAAGAGATTCCAAGATATCGCTGTGGGTTGGGCGGGAAGGGACTGGGCTGGGACTAGAAACCGTTGACCAGGGGCCCTGGGTAACCAATTTTCAACAGTGATTCAAGTGGGTAGGCCTTATCCGTTGCACTTGTTCACTGAGGCCTTTTCACATCCATTATTTCATTGTACTCTCGTGGCATCTCTTTCAGGTCCTCCATTCTCTCGTTTTACTGCCAGGAAAAACTGAGAAGCTGGTAGTGGAGTCAGTCTGCCTGGATTTCAGTCTGTGGGCGAACCATGTTTCACCTCTGTGCCTTAACTTTGTGTGTATCTTTAAAATGGGGATAAAAATAGTAGCCCACAGGTTTATTGTGAGGTAGAAATGAGATAATGCCAGTAAACTGTGTCTTAGCGTCCCTGACGTATACCAGGCCCTGTATAAGTTATGAGGTTTTCACAATCAGAAAAGATAAGTGATTTTCTTCATAATTCGAACAGGTAAACCCAACACCTAAACTGAGCACTTTCCTCTTTAATGTATGACGCCAGACTGTGAGGGTTTGAATCTCAGCTCCCCCCACTTCTAATTCAGTGACCTTGAGCACGTTGTATTACCTGTGTCCCTCAGTTTCGAGACATCAAAAATGGAGATCACAGCGGAATCCATCTCATAGGGTTGTTAAGAGAAATGGATTGATATGTGTAAATCACATAGAATGATGCTTGCGCACATAGTACACCATAAGGGT
>SJXQ01013099.1:1135-12064 GCA_006408695.1 Aepyceros melampus | reverse complement strand
ATAAGGGTCAGCTTTTGTTATTTTTCTCCTGGGCTCACAGACTGCTAACTAGTGGTTTAAAAGAACAACAACAACAACAAAAAGCCCTAATAAACCGATTTAAAGATGTCCTTCAAGTAGCTATTTTTCCCGTCTAAAAAATAAAGAGGAGAGCAGTGGATTTCCATTGTTTTGATCCGCTACCATTTCAATGCTGTTTCACCTTTTTTTTTTTTCGACCCCAATGGCAACATTAGATTGTAATCCTCAAGAAAACAGGAACCGCGTTTGATGTAACATTGCATCCCATTTGAAAGTGTTAGTCGCGCAGTCCTGTCCGACTCTTTGGGACTGCATGGACTTATGCCTGTCAGGCTCCTCTGTCCATGGGATTTTACAGGCAAGAACACAGGAGTGGGTTGCCATTTTCTTCTCCAGGGGATCTTCCTGACCCAGGAATCGAACCCGTGTTTCCTGTGTTGCAGACGGACTCTTTACCTTCTGAACATGTATCCAATAAGGGTAGACAAAGCAGGACCCTTTGCCCTTTCATCCAGGCCCTGTACCCTTGAAAGGGAGAGACTAGAGATTTTCATAAGATCCAGAATGTGTATTCCAAATATTTACAGTGTGTTTGAAAACAGGTTCTCCCCCACCCCAACCCCTAGCATCATTTTCTACCAACTTCACACACTTACTGATGTGAGTGTGTGAGACTGATGATTGTGTAAGTGACAAAATGTAGTGCCTGTGCAGTATGTCATCATTTTAGATTTCCTCACAAATCCCCATATTTTGCTCTCTTTTATGCATTCTCTCATCCATGCATTCCTTCTAACACAATTTGATTGAATAAACATCTGCACAGCTACTAAGTTCCAAACACAAGAGACATAGATCAACTCAATCCCTGACCTTGAATTCATGGTCTAAAAAGGGAGACAGACAAGCAAACAAAAACATTATGATGTGAAATATGCTATATTAGGTGTGTGCCTGGTACAGACATCCTCTATTATGTGCAAAGTACTATGCTAAGGCATACACAACTGTGAATAAGACACAGTCTTTGCCCTCAACTCTTTACAGTGTAACAAGGTTAAGATGAATAGCTGCGATAGGGGATAGACTATAGCAAGTGCCTTTACAGTGGAAAGGAAGTGCAAGGAGAGTTCAGGAGAAGACATCAGTGACCCCAGTTAGTTTCAGGTCCCAGGTCTGATAACTAGTTCCAGTTAGTCTGACTGATAGATGCAGCCTGTTATTTCAAAGGCTGCAGAAAGGAGTCAGATGGTGCTGACTTGCTCTTTACAATGCCTGAGGATGGAACATTGGATCTCTTCATCTCTTACTGATTCACCAGCACACTCCCACCCAATACTCTTTCTTTTCCTTTCACTTTTTCTTCAGGTGCTAGGTCTGGTTTTTTGTACCTGATTCTCAGCAAAGTCTTTAACTTCCTGACTTATTTAGTGTAGGGCCATCTGAGCTACGCTACTTTATCTTGTACACCCATCCTCTCTGGCTTCCTTCAAGATGCAGAGAAAGAATCGTCCTTCCTGCTTTTTAAAGTTAAAGCTGTAGATTTAATCACATTGTTTCTGTACTCTGGAGGAACTGATTCCCTACTTATTTTCTGCTTCAGCAGCATCAATTGCCCTGCTCTCATTTACCTTCACTGCCAGACTCTACCTTCACTGGTAGACTGTGTTATTTCCCTCAAATTGCTCTCCCATCACTCATTCAGCAAGCAAGCATTTGCAGATATTTTCTATATGCCAGGTATTATGCCAGACATTGTATGTTTGAAAAGGAATAAGACACAGCTCCTGCCTTCAAGGAATTCTCAATCTAATGAGAAAGACAGAAATTCTTTCTGTCTGTAGGTGAAATGCTACAATAGAATTACATACCTCCAAGATTTATGGACTCTGTCCAGTGGAGCAGGAAATACATTCCTGTAGAGTAAATGTTTTGAGTTGAGTCTTAAAAGACAGGTCCTGGTCTAGAAAAATCTGGATCCCATCTTCATGACTTTTCTGTCTTCATTCTTTACATCTTTGTTCATTTGACTCTTTAGGCCATTTACTTGTTCTGAAGCGTTCACCTTCCTTGTCTTGTAACAGGGACTCTGACTCTGGCTTTCTGGCTGTTATTTCAGTCTCTTTTGTAGGTTTCCCTTCTTCTCTTTTTAAATACAGGCTTCTGCCTAGACAGCAGAGAAGGCAATGGCACCCCACTCCAGTACTCTTGCCTGGAAAATCCTATGGACGGAGAAGCCTGGTAGGCTGCAGTCCATGAGGTCGCTAAGAGTCAGATACGACTGAGCGACTTGACTTTCACTTTTCACTTTCATGCTTTGGAGAAGGAAATGGCAACCCACTCCAGTGTTCTTGCCTGGAGAATCCCAGGGACGGGGGAACCTGGTGGGCTGTCATCCATGGGGTCGCAAGAGTCGGACATGACTGAAGCAACTTAGCAGCAGCAGCAGCCTAGACAGAATCCTACACCCTCCCCTGGTCTACTGTTCTATAAGCCCGTGTGTGTGCTAAGTTGCTTCAGTCATGTCCAACTCTTTGCATCCCTGTGGACTGTAGCCCGCCAGCCTTCTCTGTTCCATGAGATTCTCCAGGCAGGAATACTGGAGTGGGTTGCCATTTTATTCTCCAGGGGCTCTTCCCAACCCAGGGATTGAACCTGTGTCTTTTATGTCTCCTGTGCTGGCAGGCAGGTTCTTTACCACTAGTACCACCTGGGTTGAACCCAGGTCTCCCACATTGCAGGCAGATTCTTTACCAGCTGAGCCACAAGGGAAGCCCAAGAATACTGGCGTGGGTAGCCTATCCCTTCTCCAGTGAATCTTCCCAACCCAGGAATTGAACTGGGGTCTCATGCATTGCAGGCAGATTCTTTACCATCTGAGCTATCAGGGAAGCCCTGTATCAGCCCAGCCAGTCTTAAATTTTGGAGGTGAGAATTACCTAAGGAGTTTGTTTAAAATGCAAAATTTTTGGCACCCCTCCTCTGAGGATTCTGAAGGTTTGGGCCCAGGAATCTGTGTTCTTAAACTGGCCAGATAGTCTGATGGGATATGCTGGGGATCACACATTAAGAAACTTCCCTGTGTTCTTTTTTTGTAGAACAGATAGAATCTCTTGACTTTCACTAACTTGTAAACAACCATTTAGCAACTGTGCTTGCTCTGCTTAGATCAGCCCTGTCCTTGAGCTTAAATCACTAAGTCCAATGTAAGCAAAGTCGTCCTCTCCAGCAACTACAAAGTACTTTTTCTTCCATCTTCAGTGTTTTTGTGTAAGATACCACTAGCATTTCTGCTCCTGCCTAAACCAAAGGCTAAATTCGCCTAGTGCCATGACCTCCCTTCTAGCTGTAATCAACACCAGTGGATTATGCATTCATTCATTAAGTACCTATTGATTACCTACTACATTGTTAGATAAATATGGACATGGTCCATTTGGGTCGAGTGGGGGAAACAAACAGTAATCAATTAATCACATAAACCAGTGTAAAATTATGACAAATTTTGCACAACTTGTTCAAATAAGCAAATGTCCCTTATATGAAACTGAAGTCTATTTGCATTTTGTATATTGGATACATAATTTTTTATTCTTTATTTTTAAAGTGAATGGATTAAGCATTTGAAATGTTTCTGTGAAAAAAATACAATGCTATGTATTTGTGTGAGATGCTGCATAAGAGTCAGAAGACCTGAGTTTGAATTGCTGGCCTGCCACTAACTAGCAGAGTTACCTCAGGTTATTCATTTGGCTTTGTTTACACATCAATCAGATGAGATTACTGTTACTTGAAAAATTGGTTGCAGGTTACTTGCAAGATTGCTGTTACTTGCAAGGACAGATAATGAGGTACAGGAATGTTCTTGCCCAATAAATATGAAGGACAATTTTGTATCCCTGAACTGCCATATCATCTGCTTGATCTACCTGCTAACGTAGGCTCCCAGCATTTGGCCGCTATACTCTTCTACTTATTTTTTGTTGTTGTTGTTGTTTCAACTTCCACTTAGTCTGTTGATGAGCCTTTATAATATTGTTAACTCTCTCCACCCTATGGAGCTATTCGGTACCTAAGTGAGGAGATGGGGGCCTTGAGGGAATTTGTATAGATCTCTTTCCCTAGTTTAGCAATTTGAAGCTGAGTGTGGAGAATGGGCAATGGAAAAGAGAGTAGAAAATGGAGAATGGGAAAGAGACTGTAATGAAGAATGGGAAGAAGTGAAATTGGAATGGGATGACATCATCTCAAGAGTATGTTAATAATACAGCAGCCCAAGCCCCTACCCCAATAATTCTGGCATAGGTATGAAATGAGGTCCAGCAACTATATTTTTAGCAAGCTCCCCAGGTAAAAAACTGTGATAGATACAAAAGTTTGAGAACACCTGACCTATAGCCATCAAGCTGAAAGCAAGAAAAAACTGAAAGCAAGAAAAAAAAAACTTATCACTTGGGAAATTCATCAGTTTCACCTGACTGCCTAAGAGATTTCATTCTGATAAATACTATTCTTAGACATAGATGTTAGTGAGGACACGTGCTTATAACTAGCTTTGCCATTGGGTCCCAGGTGATCTTGAACATTGTGGTTCTGCGGCTGGCCCTATTTTGGCTGTTGGCTAAATAGCATGATCAGACAAGTCTACACTAATCTCACATATTATAATAATGTTTTAAAACAAGAAGAATTGTATGTGAATAAGATTTGTGGGGAGCTAATATTTACAATGAGATATAGTCTGAACCAGGAGAAAAAACACAAATGGTCTGGACAAAAATCCTGGTTTCAGGTTAACTTTTTAGTGCCTTAGTTTTCTCATCTGTACGCTGAAGATGATGGAAGTGCCTGTCTCAAGGATTTTTTTTAGGATGGCTGGAGATAATCCACATATAGCATCTGGCACAGTTCCTGGCCCACAGAACTCAATAAACATTAGAGCTAGCTTTATGGGCAGCAGTATGGAGTGTTCCACTTAATGAGCAGCTGTAGTTGTCTTCAGTTTTTCTGATAAGTGGAATAGAGAGACAAAAGGCTTTTGTTTCTTTCTTTCTGCTGTGTTTGCTTCCTACAACTCCTTTGACAGCTTCTTGGACTTGCTAGGACCTAGCAGCCTTCAAACTCTGGTTCAGTTGTCAGCCCTTAGCTTCCTGAAGCTTTAATTACCCTTCCACTGAGTTAAGCTCCCATCCTCTTGTTTCCACAGCATCCTGGCCAGACCTTGATCTCGTCATTTTCCACCTTGTATTGGAGTTATTTGTACTTCTGTCTCTCCCACTAGACAGTGAGCTCTTTGGGAGAACAGGCCAAGTCCTATTCAATTTTCTACCCTTTGCATCTAGCACCGTGCTTGCCCCATAAATGTTTACTGAACTTTCTCAGAGGAACATGCTAGGGAGCCAATGGTTACTACTTTTGGAAGACTTTTTCGGTAAAGCGTCTGCCTGCAATGCAGGAGACCCGGGTTCGACTCCTGGGTCGGGAAGATCCCCTGGAGAAGGAAATGGCAATCCACTCCAGCACTCTTGCCTGGAAAATCCCATGGACAGAGGAACCTGTTAGGCTACAGTCTATGGGGTCGCAAAGAGTCGGACACGACTGAGCGAGTTCACCTCACCTTTTCCTGTCTGAGACCGCTGTCTTTATTATTTTATTTACTTGGCTGCACTGGGTCTTAGTTGGGGTATGCAGATCTTTAGTTGTGACATGTGGGATCTAGCTCCCTGACCAGGGACTGAACCCAGGCCCCCTGCATTGGGCGTGTAGTCTTAGCTGCTGGACCACCAGAGAAGTCTCTGAGACTGCTATATTGTACTCTGGACCTTGGCTCCTACACCTTTCTGTTGTGCTGAGAATCATTCAATGCAATTTAGCAATTAATTATATACTGTATACACTATACTATTTTAATTGCTTCATATGTTAATCTACCGCTTATTTCCTCTTCCCTCAGGCATTAAGAGAAGACAGGGCTATAAATGGGAAGTGGATAATCTAGCTGGAAGCCACACCCAGTTATCAGTCAGGCCTGCTTATTGAATGCCCAGGATACTGCGGATGATACTATCAATCACCAGAGGTGAATGCAGATGAAAAAGTGGCATAATTTACACAAGTGCCTAGAACACTTAGACACTCAGTATTTGTTAAATGAATGAACAATTTTGTGAAAAACAGCAGTGTACTTGATTAGACTAGAAATCAGGAGCCCTGGCTTCCAAACTTCATTTTGAACTTGAAAAGTCACTTCATCTTCCTGGGACACCTTTTCTTGTTCTAAAAAAATATGAAATCAGACTAGATTATCTTTAAGATCTCTTCTAGTTTTAATATGCAGTTCTGCCCAATATTTAGGCTCCTCAAGGGTAAACCTGGTAGATATTACCTCTTATCTTCTCCATAGCACCTAGCACCGTGGTGAGCACACAGGAGGACTTGAGAAATAGTCAAAGTCAGAAACTTCACCAGGATATATTTTTTTACCAGGATATTTTTTTAAAAAGCACAACCGATGGACTCCAAGTGTGCCATGAAACATGCCTCATCTCTAAAAATGGGACCTGAAAAAAGTAGAAGGAAACCTGGAAACCTGAATTGTTGCACTGCAAAATCATTAAAATATTTAGGATTTGAAATCCTAATTTAGGCTCCAGTTGACAGTCCAGTGATTTCCTTTCCTTAATCCAAGTGAAAACTTGAGTGCATGTGGGGTACAATTACAGCTTGATCTTAGACTCTGTTCTCTCTCTTACTTGGTAATCATCCACCCCCACCACTTTATTTACCACCCACTGGGATTGACAGCACACTCATTTAGCTCTCTAGCCAAAACATCTCTCCTCTGAATTCTAGGGCCATATATCCAACTGCCTATTTGAAATTGCCTAGTCACCTCAAAAGCATCTCAGACTCAGTATGTCTGAAACAGAACTCATTATCTTCTCCCTATAACCTTGGTACTGGTCCACTGTTTGCTAACTCACTGACTGGTACCTCTGTCCACCAGTTCTGCAGGCCAGAGATCAAGAAGTCATCCTTGACACTTCCCTCTATTTCACTCCCCACACTCACCTCTAGTCTATCAATAATCATGGTAATTTTGACTCCTAATGATCTCTAAAATCAGCCTAGTCTTGTTATCTCTACTGCCTCTACCATTTCCAACGTGGACCACTCCACCAGTTTACTGACTTGGCTATCTGATTTAATTTTCTCTCTTCCAGTTTACCTGAAACACTCCTGTAAGTGTCATTAATTCATTTATTCACCAAAAAATATTTATTAAAAAAAGAAAAAGAAAAAAAATATTTATTGAGTACCTACAAATGATGTGCCAAGCACTCAGGATATAACAGTGTACAAAACAAGCAAAAATCTCTATTTTCATGGAGTTTGCATTTTAGCAAAAGAGACACACACTAAAAATAATATGTAGGGACTTCCCTGGCTGTCCAGTGGTTGAGAGTTCACCTTCCAGTGCAGGGGTTAGAGGTTCGATCCCTGGTCAGGGAATGAAGATCCCATATGCCTTGTGGCCAAAAAAAGCCAAAACATAAAACAGAAACAACATTGTAACAATTCAATAAAAGATTTTAAAAAATAAAAATAATATGGAGAATACATAGTATGGGGAATTTACTTCCAGCATGATGAATTAAGAAAGTTAACAACTCTTCTCCACCCAAAGCAACTATGAAGCTTTACAAAACTATCAAAAACAGCCTTTCAGTGCTCTGGAAAGCTGCCAAAGACATAACAGGGTGACCAATTATCCTGATCTTCTTGGTTCTGTCCCAGTTTCAGCACTAAAAGTCCTGCATCCCAGGAAACTCTTTCCCAGTATGCAAAATCAGTTTTCAGCAGTGGCTGCTCAGGTTTGAGGGAAAGGTACCAAACTCATACTATGGCTCCAAACACAGGGGCTGAAAGCAATGCTATTTTCAGTGTCCAATGAATATGGTATCAGTTATCTACCCCTAGTCACTGTTGCTGTTTTTAATCGTGACCACTGATATTGGCAACCATGATTCACTGTTCACAATATCCCATCATTCATTGTTGTAATAGTCAGAGAGATGTAACTTTAAGTTTGCAGCTTATGTACGTTGTAGTCATGATTTGTAACATTCTGTCTTTGACTTTGCCTGTGGATTAATGTTGTGATTTGGATGGAGATAGTGGCACTGTTGGAGAAGGCGATGGCACCCCACTCCAGTATTCTTGCCTGGAAAATCCCATGGACGGAGGAGCCTGGAGGGCTGCAGTCCATGGGGTCGCTAAGAGTCGGGCACGACTGAGCGACTTCACTTTCACTTTGCACTTTCATGCATTGGAGAAGGAAATGGCAACTCACTCCAGTATTCTTGCCTGGAGAATCCCAGGGACAGAGGAGCCTAGTGAGCTGCCGTCTATGGGGTTGCACAGAGTCTGACACGACTGAAGCGACTTAGCTTAGTGGCGCTGTAATTTTTTTTAATTTTATTTTTTGTTGGGGTATAGACAATGTTGTGATAGTCTCAAGTGGACAGTGAAGGGACTCAGCCATACATAAACATGTATCCATTCTCCCCAAAATGAGCTTCCCTCATAGCTCAGTTGGTAAAGAACCCACCTGCAATGCAGGAGACCCCAGTTTGATTCCTGGGTCAGGAATATCTGCTGGAAAAGGGATAGGCTACCCACTCTAGTATTCTTGGCTTCCCTTGTGGCTCAGCTGGTAAAGAATCTGCCTGCAATGAGGGAGACCTGGGTTCAATCCCTGGGTTGGGAAGATCCTCTGGAGAAGGGAAAGGCTACCGACTCCAGTATTCTGGCCTGGAGAAAGTCACAGAGTTGGACATGACTGAGCGACTTTCGCTCACTGTTCTCCCCCAAACTCCCCTCCCATCCAGGCTGCCACATAACATTGAGCAGAGTTCTATGTGCTTATTCAGTAGGTCCTTCTTGTTTATCCATTTTAAGATAGCAGTGTAGTGGTACTTTAATTTTAAACTTTATGAACATTGTGTTCTAAGTGTTCAGATAAAGAAAATGAAAACAATTGCAATACCAACTGCAGCTTGACCCAGGAATCACCGAAAAGGAAAACTAAATTAATGACTATGTTATTTTGATGACAGATGGAAGGACACATACAAATGGATTAGGGAGGTAAACAATGAAAACAACATACTGGATATAAACTGAAAAGAATTTGGAACTGAGCGTGGCAGAGAAGGAAATGTGTAAGCACATATGGAGACTGAATCTCACAGGTGAAGGGTAAGACAGATAAGTGCTTATAAAGCAGTCAAAGGCTTTTGGTCTTCCAAAAGGTCACTAATGTTTGGTTGAAACTAGTGGCCACTAATTTACCCTAGGTATATCATAACAAGTATGTGTTATTCTATCATTCCTATCATTGCTCTTTGAATAAAGTTACATTTCCTGATTCTAAGACAGCAACTAAAATGCCCTGTGGGTGAACAAAAGGGGAAAGTTTGGTATAAGATGTTTGGCTCCTAGCAGTCTGGAGTTGATTTTACTGAGGATCTTACCAAGGATCATGCTTTGTACAGTAAATCAAATGATGTGTCAAATCACGGCAACTGAAAAATGTTCCTCCTAGCTTTTAGGTACTTTGATTTGAAAAGGAGGATTTCAAATCATCTTCTTAACTTCTTTGAAGATCATAATGAAGCTTCAAAAAATAATAAGAATAAAAGATTGTTGATATCTATCTTTGATCATTGTTCTGCATATTCAGTAGAGAGTGCCAATGTAAATTTTGGAAAGCAGATGGTTTTAGAACTCAAAATAAAATGTCACCCAGTAAAGGGCAGTCAAGTTAAACAGTGCTTCCTCAATTTCTTATGAAAATTCTAACTTATTTGAAATCCAATTTTGATTTCACAATTTCAAATTTCCTCTGTACTTTTTTTGCCCTGAGAACAAGGATTAATTTATGAGTAAAAATTGTAGACATTTTAGGCATGGATAAGCCCATACAATGAATTTATAGATACAAAGGACCTGATTGGCAAACAGCTAGTCTAACAAAAGTAGCTTGAAGATACAAAGTGAATGAATGTACATTTTTGGAGAGTTGGAAAATAATTCCTGCAAGTCTAGCAACCTGTTTCCATTTAGTCAAATCTATGTATTCTGTGCTCAACACTTTCATTGAGATTATTTTAGCTCTTACAGTTAAGTCTTTGATCGTTTTTGGTTAATTTTTGCATATGGTGGGAGGTAGGGTTCCAACTTGACTCTTTTGCATGTGGATATACTGTTGTCCCAGCACCACTTGTTGGAAAAGCCATTCTTTCTGCATTGAATGGTCTTGGCACCCTTGTTGGAAGTCAATTGACTATAAATGTTAGAGTTTATTTCTGGACTCCCAATGCTCTTCCATTGATCAATATGTTTATTCTTTTGTTAGTACCTCACTGTCTTGATTATTAGAGCTTTGCAGAAAGTTTTGAAATTAGGAAATGTGAATCCTCCAACTTTGTTCTTCCTTTGCAAGGTTGTTTTGGCTATTCTGGGTCCTTTGAATTTACAGATGAATTTTAGGATCAGCTTATCAAATTCTGCAACAAAAACAGCTGTGTTCTTAATAAAAGATTGTGTTAAATCTGTAAATCAATTTGGGAGGTATTTCTACCTTTGCAATATTTAAATCTTCTGATCTATGAACATAGGGCCATTGTTAATATTTTCGGTTTTTTAATTTCTTTTTTAATCCAATTTATTTAACTTATTTTTTTACCATTTTCAAAATTTTAGTTGGAGGCTAATTACAATATTGTGGTCATTTTTGCCATACATTCACATGAATCAGCCATGGGTGTACATGTGTTCCCCATCCTGACCCTCCCTCCCACCTCCCTCCCCATCCCATCCCTCAGGGTTATCCCAGTGCACCAG
>SJXQ01013098.1:158162-239303 GCA_006408695.1 Aepyceros melampus | reverse complement strand
TTCTCATTTAATAGCTCTGAAGCGGTGATGTTACAATATGTAGATGATATTTTGCTCTGTGGTGAGACAGAGGAAGCTTGTTTGTGAGCCTCAGAAGATTTCTTAAACTTTCTGGCAGGCTGTGGTTACAAGGCATCAAGAGACAAGGCTCAGTTTTGTCAACAATTGGTTAGATATCTGGGCTTAATCATATCAGAAGGGACTAGGGCCATAGGCCTTGAGAGAATTAAGCCTATACTAAATCATCCCCTACCTATGATTTTAAGACAATTGAGAGGATTTTGGGGAATCACAGGTTACTGTCGCATTTGGATACTGGGTTTTGGGGAACTTGCCCAGCCTTTATGTAGACTTATAGCTGAAACTCAGCAGGCCCAAACCGACAAACTGGTTTGGTCTCCAGAAACTCAAAAGGCTTTTAAGGTTCTTCAGACTGCTCTCCTGCAAGCTCCAGCTCTGAGCTTGCCCACAGGGTCAAGATTTAATTTGTTTGTCACTGAAAGAAAAGGTATGGCCTTGGGAGTTTTGACATAACCCCGAGGGCCTCACCAGCAACCTATTGCTTATCTGAGCAGAGAATTAGATGTAATTTCACGTGGGTGGCCCCACTGCCTAAGAGTAATTGGGGCAGCGGCTTTATTAGCACCTGAAGCTTTAAAAATAATTAAGGGATGAAACCTTACTGTACTGACTTCTCATGATGTGAGTGGAATCTTAAATTCTAAGGTTAATATTTGGATGACAGACTTCTTAAATATCAGTCATTGTTGTTAGAAGGACCCGTAATTAAGCTTAAAGTTGGTGGAAATTTAAATTCTGTCACTTTCCTTCCTGAGAAGGAAAAAGAAACACCTGATCACGATTGTTCTCAATTCCTAACTTTAAACTATGCAGCTTGGGAACATCTAGTGGATACCCCATTAGACAATCCTGACATAGAAATATTTATGGATGACAGTTCTTTTGTTTGGGATGGAAAATGTAAAGCAGGTTACACCGTGCTGACTGCTGAACAGGTTTTGGAAGCAAAATCTCTCCCCCAGGGAACCAGTGCTCAGTTGGCAGAGCCTGTGGCTCTGACCTGAGCTCTAGAGTTAAGCAAAGGGCAGCGGGTAAATATCTACACGGATTCTAAGTATGTTTATTTGACTTTACATGCTCATGCTGCAATATGAAAAGAAAAACAGCAACAGGAGAACCTATTAAGCATTTCAAAGAGATTGAGAGACTTTTAACTGCTATATATTGTCCTAAAGAAGTAGCTGTTATGCATTGCAAGGGGCACAGCAGGGATGGGAGTAAAGTAGCAGAAGGTAATCAGTTGGCTGACTGTCAAGCCAGAAAAGTAGCAGTTTAGGAAACACCTTCAGTGCAGACGCCTTTGATCTGGACAGGTCCTGTGGAACAGGAAAAACCACAGTATACTGAGGAAGAATTAGAAAGTATGAGAAACGAGGAGCAAAGATTACTGATAAAGGATGGTTACAGTCCAAGGGTGGACGATTAGCAATTGCTGAAAATGCTCAGTGGAAAATTTATACATCAGAGTTTTCATTTGGGTATGGAGAGTACTTACCAAATGGCTTCTTGTTTGTTTTAAGGTAAAAATGTAATGAAAACTTTAAAGAATATTATCAAAAGGTGTGAAGTTTGTCAGAAAAATAACCCAAAGAATGAAAAGCTAGCAAAATCTGGATTAGAACGAAGTGGGAAGTATCCTGGAGAGGACTGGGAAATTGATTTTATTCATATGCCAAAAGCTAATGGATACTCTTGCTTACAAGTTTGTGTAGATACTTTTACTGGATGAATTGAGGCTTTTCCCTGTCGTAGTCAACAGGCTAAGGAGGTTATAAAGATTTTAATCCGTGAAATTATCCCCAGGTTTGGGCTGCCACAGAGCCTTCAGAGTGACAATGGCTCCACCTTTAAAGCTGCTGTAACTCAGGGGTATCTAAAGCTCTAGGAAAAGAATATCACTTACACTGTTCCTGGAGACTCCAATCCTCAAGAAAGGTTGAAAAAGCTATGACATTATCAAAAGACATAGGGCTTGAAATGCCCCCCAAAAAGGAGGGACTGTCCCCCTTTGAATGTATTTATGGAAGGCCTTTCTTATGCACAGTCATTGTTATAGACACTGAAGCCTTGGAATTGACTAGTTATGTAACTCAGCTCTCAGCTTTTCAACAGGCATTAACAGAACTCCGGGAGACGACTCCTGACTCCTGGCCTCTGAGTCAAGCAAGCCTCTATTTGAGGCAGGAACTGAGCTCCTCATAAAAACACTGGGATCTGGGGGCCCATCCCTTGAGCCCCTCTGAGAAGGCCCTTACCAGGTTATTCTTTCTTCTCCCACAGATGTCAAAGTGCCAGGAATTGATTCGTGGGTACATCACACTCGAGTTAAGAGGTGGCACCCTGACCAAAACTAAGTGACCTCTTTTTATGTCTTTACTTTCTATCTCTGACCTTGTACTTTTCAGATGGGCTCGATAACCTATGTGAGCTTACTTCTGCTGACTCCAAATATCCTGAGTCTGCCGTTTGATCCTCAAGACAATGCCTGCCTGTCCTGGGCTCACTCTTACGCTGCATTCCACAATCAGTCTAACTGCTGGGTCTGTGGAGCACTCCCTTCTTCATCAGTGGAAGGCTTCCCATGATGGACATCTCCACTTCAAAGAAAATATTTTCTCCAAGTCTGTGAATACCTTTGATGACAATCACATGCCATGCCTCTCCTTCATCTGATGACATCTACCAACCCTAAAATGGACTGGTGCAACACTTTGCACTTTAACTATGGACATAATGTGACTTTTAGTTTTGATTATACATTGTCGAGGTTCAATGACTATTTTGTTATGCATAAGACAAATAAGTCTAGATCTAATGGTTTTTTACCTGATGTTTATCAAATATGGGATGAGGTTATATGGCTAACTCCTGAAAAAGGACGTTTAATATCTACTGCTCCTATATGCAGGGAACAGAGCCATCCCCAAAAGTTAGCCAACAACTTAATTACAATGATTGGAAACAATTGGGATTTTTGCCTCAGGAAATATGCAACATAATCATTCTCATATTTTCCAACCACAGTTCAGGTTCTCCCTTTGTGTGGCCAGGCACTAATTGGGACTGGATATCTCAGTCACTCTGGCTTGCTCCTAAAGGAACTTATTGGATATGTGACTCTTACCTATGGGCATTATTTCCCCCTAGTTTGATAGGGAGATGACCTTGGGTCATGGCATTATATTTTCAGAGCTTATAGAAAAGCCTGCTAATTTACCTCACCTTAAAACTCGGTGGGCAAGGTCTGTATTTCACTGGTATGATTATTTGGCTGCGGTGTTTGTTCCCTCTTTGGGAACTACAGATGTTATGCTAAGAGTGGATGCTTTGACTAATTTTACTCAACAGGCATTACAAGATTCTCAAAAGGCTATTTCAGCTCTTAATGCTGAACAAGCACAAATTAAAATGTGGTTTTACAAAACAGATTGGCTTTAGATATTCTGACAGCTGTGCAAGGAGGAACGTGTGCCATTATTCATACCCAATGCTGTACATATATACCTGATATGAGCACGAATGTTACTCATTTTACTAAACACATGAACGAGATGATTGGGGCCATGGATACTCCTGAAACCTCAATTGCCTCATTTTGGGAGACGTTAACTAGTTCCCCACGGTGGACAACTATCTTAATTACAATACTTCTGATTGTTTTGTTTGCTCCCTGCATCTGTAACTGTATAACTGGATTTGTTTCTAGCCGCATGAAAGCTTTTAAGTTACAAATGGTTGCTCAAACTTCTGCTACTGCTGCACCTGTCTCCAACTACGATTTGGGGCCCATGGATCAGATATCCTCCATATGAGGATTAAGAGAATATGTTGCTTCACAAATTTAGGGACAATGCCCCTTCTCACCTCGGAAGCAGATATGGAACGAGAACAACACCCCTTTTCCGTAGGCAACATAATTCTCCTAAAAGAAAAAGGGGGAATGAGAGGGTAACAGGCAAGAAGGCCAGGGATCTCCAAACAGAGGACATAGCCTGCAAGTGTGACATTTTTATCTCTCTTAAGCAGCAGGAGGAAACAAACTAGCGATAGTTTTTCCTTCTCTATACAAATTTAAAAGGAGGTTTCTCTTAAAATACTCTGTTGCCATAATGACACCTTGTTTCACCTGAAGTTAACTATTCTCAAAACTAGAGATAACCAATGTCTTTTTCTTATGGAAATGTTTATCTTAAGCTATGCTAATATACTATGCATTTACTTCAAATTCTGTCACTTCTGCCTCTTGGCTCAGAACCTACTTGACAAACCAGTATGTTATACTCAGATATTGTTCCCCTAATCAATGTAAATGAAACTATTTGGATGGTGATCTGCCCTTCTTTAAGATTCAAGTTAATCATTTTATGGCTCAGGATGAAGGATTGGTGCCAAGATTATCCCAAAATGCATCTTATGGGTGAGGGGCCAGGTGCCATTCTGAGTTTTAAGACATTCCTTTCTTTCATTAACAGACTGCTAGTGACTATATAACATCCAGCTGAAGACTATCAGGGGGTTACTCTTTCTTCCCTCTTCTGATGCCTATGTCAGAAGCTTTCTCTATCTCCTTTATACTTTAATAAAACTTTATTACACAAAAGCTCTGAGTGATCAAGCCTCGTCTCTGGCCCCAGATTGAATTCTTCTCCTCCGGGGGCCAAGAATCCCGGCATCTTTGCATGATTCAACAACAACCTTCACACGTAGGTGACTAGAGTGTACACATGGATCGGTAAGCCTCTCCCTCTGAGGGTCAGCCCAAGTGATGCTCCTGAGAAACCTAAGTTAAAATTTTAAGTCCCCTTAATGCTGAAACCCGGAGGCAGACCATGCCTCACTGGAGATAACTTACTCCTTATCTGGTGACTCAGAGTCTCCTGGTCCTTCACAAAGCCCCATTCTATTACTCCTTAACTGATGACTTATAACCTAGTTTCCTGACCTTACAGGAGAGACCCCCTCCCAAGAAAATGTATTTACGATCGGAATTTTCCTAGGTAATTGTTTTTCTAAGAACTGGCCAAACGCTGCAGAGTGGCCAGTCAACTGCTTCGACTTAATTATCTGCAGACCTTTCCCACCAATGAAATGTCCTCACCCCATCTACACCTGCCTATAGCCCACTACCACATTTCTTGACCCCTCCCACACCTGCCTGTGATTTTTGGGTATAAAAGTTCCTCACAGTGGATGTTGGGGGTTCATCTCCTTGCGTGGAGACTGAACCCCGGCGCGTCAGCCTAATAAATCCTCTTGCCTATTGCATCGAATTCGAGTCACTGTGGTCTTTGGAGCGACAGATTCTGAGAAAAGGCCATGAGGTCTTACACTCCCACTACTGTAGATGGACACAGGCAGATACACAAATACATTCTCAGACACACAGTCACACAGACATATACACCACCTTCAGTGACACAGACAGACACCCAGACACATAGAAACACACAAGCAGACACATATAAACATACACAGGGACACATATAAGCATGCATAGCTAGTCAGAGACACACAAGCACTCACAGGGACACATAGAAACACATTACAAACACATATACAAACACACACACACACACACACACGCACACACACACACACACACACACACACACAAGCAGATAGATATGCAAACAATCAATGGGTTCATAATCCCCAGGCCTTCTGACCAGGGCTCTGACCATGGTCCTAAAAGGGTCCGGAGAGGTCTGTGCAGCTGGGAAAGGATTGCACCCACTGCCCTGTGAGGCATGGAGCATGGTTAGAGGACTCTACAGTGTGGTGAACAGAGGATTAGGGAGAATTTCTCCAGCCTGAACAGAGGTATATTGATAGGATACTGTGTGATACCCTCAGACAAAAGCTGACTTGTCCTCTGGAGTTTCTGTGGGCTAGTCATGTGTTTCCTGGCCAGGGTCTCAGGGTCTGAGCTGGTTGTAGGAGCAGTGCTGGTAGACATCCTCTCCCAGAGGAGCCCCTCTCTCCCACCACTATGAGAATCTGCTGCCGTTGTGAATCTCCATCTTCACTCTGCAATTGACCCTACCAGATACAGCTCTCTGGATGTTTCTCATTCATTATTTTCACAGTCTTCATTCACTCACTAAACAGACAAGCCTTGGGCATCCACTGTGTGCCAGGCACTTTAGGGAGGCAGTGAAAATAAAACTCACTCTGACATCTAAGAAGGCAGATGCACAGGATATGAGACACACACATAGTGAATTGTGACTGGTATATGGTAGACATGAGTAAGTGTCTACAAAGACTGTTAAGAAAGGATACTGATAAACAGCAGGGGAAAGACTTCCTGAAACCCTGAAACCATGACAATTAATCTGGAATCTGGAAGAAGAGAAGAAAATTTGCTAGTCAAAAGGGAGGGGCCTCCTCTAGGAAGGAAGACCAGCTTGTGTCAAGGTGCAAAAGAGCCTGGTGTATTCAAGTACTGCATTCAAGAATGTCAAGGAAGGTTCCGTGTCGGGAGCAAAGGAAGAGAGGGCAAGAGACAAAGTGCTGTTTAGAAGACAGTTGGGAAGTGGGCAGCTCTGGGGAGACTCAGAGTGACTTGATGCCTGCTTTGTCACACTGTCTCTTAGCATCTCCATGAAAAGAAAGGTTATTGTTTGTTCTGGCGACTGGGAGGCTCTTATGGATACTGGGACATTACTGATCTTTGGCCCAAGAAGACTGGTCAATAACATCCAGAAGCTCATTGGTGCCACGTCACAGGGTTTTGAGGTGAAGGGTCATGCCCCAGGGTCACTCCCAGTCTCCACACACAAGAAGCATCTCCAGGGCCAACCTCTCTCCCTCTGTCTCTAACAGCAATACATTTCATGTTTTGCGGTCAATATCCTGCCCACTATTATCTTCACCATCAATGACATCAACTACCCAGTCCCAGCTCAAGCCTACATCCTCATTATGAGAGGAGAACCCTGAGGGGTTGTTTTAAATAAGAACTTGCAGGACTCCCTGGGCTGCTGCTGGGATGAGGCCGCCATCTCTAGGCCATCTCGCACTACTGCAGATGCTGCTGAGCCCTGGGGCTGGCCAGAGTCTCCCACAAGACGAACCAGTTGAGAGTAAAGGGCCGTCTGGGACACTGATCATCCTGAAATAAGTGTGGAGATGCCACGCCATGCTGACATGGTGGGAGTCACAAGGAGAGGGGAACACTCAGGTCCTCAGTGTTCAAAGAGCTTCAGTTCAATCTGAACCCTCAGATGGATGAACACAGAAAGTCAGCTCTAGTGGTCCTTGAAATAAGTCATGTGGCAAGAAGAATGGCTGGGAACACTCCCAGTGTGCTGTCCCACCATAGGGATAAATAGCCTCCCTTCCCTTCTCACAGTTTTCCTGGTTTGGATGATAAATTACATGGTCACCCTAGTTCTTGGATGCATCTTCCCCTAACTCTGGCTGGGTGCCCCCTTTGTAGTTGGGATACCTGACCCCTCTGTGGGGAGGCAGGATGCTAATGTAAATAAAGGATGCACAGTGACTGCCTAGCCCCAGCACAGGGTGGAGGCTTCATGTCAGCTCCCTAGGGGAGCTCAGAGCTGGCTGATGGATTCAAAGAATACTTGAGGAAGGGAGGGGATTTCAGGAATTCTAAAACTGTAAAATCATGGAACCATATGGATGGTTGCTTGGCTCTAGGCAAAACTGCATTGGATTCCAAGCAAATGGCATCCCAAGGTGCTTTTCATTGGGGCACAGGACTTACTCGGGATGATGAATGCTACAGACTGACTGGTAAGGATGGGGAACCAGAGTACATTACCCACCCAAGCCTAGAGTGGCCAAAGAGGGTGAGTGTAGGCTGAAGGAAGCTTCCCAGAGTTCCTAAGTTAAGTCTTCAAGAACGTGTTGTGGGCACTACTCTATTTAATATGGATAACCAACAATGAGTTACTGTGCAGCACAGGGAACTCTGCTCAATTATATGATAACCTGGATGGGAGGAGTATTTTTGGGACCAGGATACATTGATACATATGGTTGAGTCTGTTTATTGTCCACCTGAAACTCAAAATATTGTTAATCAGCTATACTCCAATACAAAATAAAATTTTTTTTTTTTTTAAATAAAGTATGGATTGTGGGAATGCAGGAGGAGAACCAGCATTCTCTGCAGAGAAAACAAAAGTAGGAGTCAGAAGGAAAGAAACAGGGAGAGAGACCAATGGACACTCTTTTCCTTCTCTAAAAATTTTATTGAAGTGTGGCTAATCTTCAGTGTTGCTTTAAGTTCTGCTGCACAGTAATGTGACTCAGTTATACACATACAGAAATATATATTCTTTTTCTTATTCTTTTTCATGTGGTTTATGACTGGATATTTAAATATATTTCCTTATGCTCTACAGCAGGACTTTGTTGTTTATCATTCCTCTGTATCCCCAACTCCCAGTCTTTCCCTCCCCCACACCCTCCCTCATGGCAACCTCATGTCTTGGACTTTTTTTGGCTGTGGATGAACTCTCATATCCCCTGCTAAGGAGAAAAATCCCTTGATACTTACCAAAAGAGGGAAATAAAACCAGGAATTGTGCTGATTCCTGATATTTGTGGTAGTTGCACGTAAGGGCTCAGGCTGACTGGTGGTGTCTCTGACTCGCCCAGGATTTTAGAGGCCACTGCTATACGACCTTTAAAGAGAACACAGTGAGGACACCTAGAGAGACCTGGATCCCGGGTGAATCTTCCTGAGGCTGTATTTCTCAGTCTTCAGTCGAGGAAATGACAGGATTGGCCTGGCACAGGCAGTATAAATGCTTGGAGTGGTTAAGGGTCTGTAAGGGTGCTCCGAGCAAACACTAAATCACACGTAGGGTACTCCTGCCCAGGATGCTGGTGAACTGTATTTGGTGGTCTGCACAGCCTGTTCTCAATAAAGAAATAATAAAGGGTTTCACTCTTAATGGTGCTGAAACAAATGGGTGCCTCTGTTTGTGTCCGGGAGGTATACAATGATCGGAAAGGATCTAGAACAAAGTCTGAATCACAGTTGAAAGGAGCCAGCCTCCAACTGGCTTCAAGGAAAGGGGGAACTCATTGAAATGATTCTGGGAATCCAGGACACAAGACTCAGAGCAAATATAAAGATGTCTGTGACTGGACACAAGAAATCAGAAGTCATCATTTCTCTCTTTTTCTCCCTCGGCCTTTCCCTTCCCTCTTCTTTGATGGTCTTCAGTTCAGTTCAGTCGCTCAGTCGTGTCTGACTCTTTGTGATCCCATGAATTGCAGCATGCCTGACAACTTTCTTCCTTAAGGCTTCTACTCCTAGTGAGGGAGTCCAGGCTACCTGCCCTAGGGTTCTATATCCTGAAGGCATCTCCAATAAGGAAAGAAAAGATTGAAGACATCAGAGTTTGAGGGTGTTCTTTGAATGACTCATCTCGGATCACATGTGCAGTCCTAGATCAGCCATCCTGGCAGGGCTGTGAGGCCCTATGATTGGCTTTACAGGGTCTTGTGGCCCTGACCCAGCAGCACACATGATTGTCAATTTCCTCCAGAACTAAATGACTGAAGCTCGGGGAGGCAGCTCCTAAGAAAGTGACTGGGAGATAGTCTAGGCCATGGAAGAATTTGTGATGACCCACCAACCCCACCACCTCCTATTCAGAGGAATTATAAAGGGTAATGAAATAGACTCTTCATCTCATCTTCGGAGAAGGCAATGACATCCCACTCCAGTACTCTTGTCTGAAAAATCCATTGGCGGAGGAGCCTGGTAGGCTGCAGTCCATGGGGTCGCTAAGAGTCGGACATGACTGAGCGACTTCACTTTCACTTTTTACTCTCATGCATTGGAGAAGGAAATGGCAACCCACTCCAGTGTTCTTGCCTGGAGAATCCCAGGGATGGGGAAGCCTGGTGAGCTGCCATCTATGGGGTCGCACAGAGTTGGACACGACTGAAGCGACTTAGCAGTAGCAGCAACATCCCATCTCAGATGATTTTATCACTGGCATGTCCTCTAGGGGAGTTTGGGTGAGGTACTTCATGGAGAGCTGGTTCCCTTTTGTTCCCACACCCAGTCACCAGGTCTCTGCCGCATATGCCTGCTCTATCCTTTCCAGTCCTACTTGGTAAGTGATGGCCCCAGTGGGTCCCTGAGCCATCCCTCTCCTCCATAGTACAGAATGCCCCTTCCATGGCCTCTATGCTGCTGGGAGAATGCAATGCATGTATTGGGAGACCCAGGGTAAACAGAGCCTTCAGCTTTTCTGAGCTTCCTCCATGGGTGGGGCTACAAACTGTTTGCTTGGAGCTGTCATGGTTAGGCAGTTTTGCAGTGGAAGCATCTGTTCTTTCCACCTGGAGGACCTCAGTAGATGCCTCAGCTGAGACAGCAGGGGTCAGAGGTTGATTTCCTTTCAGATTGACTGGTTTGGTCTCCTTGTTGTATAAGAGACTCTCAAGAATCTTCTCAAGAACCACAGTGTTAAAGCTCAATTCTTTGGCATTCACCATTTCTTATGGTCCAGATATCACATCTGTACCTGATTACTGGAAAAACCGTAGCTTTGACACTACAGACCTCTGTAGCAAAGTGGGTCTCTGCTTTTTAATACACTGTGCAGGTTTTTCATAGCCTTTATTCCTTCCAAGGAGCAAGTGTCTTTTAATTTTGTGGCTCAGTCCAGGTCCATAGTGATTTTGAAGCCCAAGAAAATAAAATCTGCCACTGTTCCCACTTTTCCCTCATCTATATGCCATGAAGTGGTGGGACTGGATGCCATGAATGTTGAGTGTCTTTTGGTGAATAGTTGTTTGAATGTTGAGTTTTAAGCCAGCTTTTATCATCTCCTCTCCTTATCAACTGGTCTTTAGTGCTTTGCTTTCTGCTATTAGGGTGGTGTCTTCTTCATATCTGTGGATGTTGATACTTCTCCCAGCAATCTTGATTCCAGCTTGGGATTTATCCAGACCAGCATGTTGAATGATGTATCCTACAAATAAGTTGAATAACCAGAGTGACAATGTATACCTTGTTATTCTCCTTTCCCAGTTTTATATCTTTCAGCTTTTCCGTGTTTAACTGCTGCTTTTTGACCTACATAGAGACTTGTTAGGAGAAAGGTAAGGTAATCTGGATCTCCCATTTCCTTAAGAATTTTCCACAGTCTGTTGTGGTCCACACAGTGAAAGGCATTAGTATAGTCAGTGAAGCAGATGGAAATATGTTTCTGGGATTCCCTTATTTCTCTAAGATCCAATGGATGGTGGCAATTTGATCTCTGTTTCCTCAAACCAGTTTGTATATCTGGAAGTTCTCAGTTCATGTAATGTTGAAGCTTATCTTGAAGGATTTTGAGCATTACCTTGCTAGCAAGTGAGATGAGCACAATGGCATGATAGGTTGAAGATTCTTTGGAATTATCTTTCCTTTGGATTGGAATGAAAACTGACCTTTTCCAGCACTGTGGCCACTGATGAATTTTCCAAATTTGCTGACATATTGAGCACAACACTTTTACAGCCTTCAGTTCAGTTCAGTCGCTCAGTTGTGTCCGACTCTTTGCGACCCCATGAATTGCCGCACGCCAGGCCTCCCTGTCCATCACCAACTCCCGGAGTTCACTCAGACTTATTCTTCAGGCATTTTAAACAGCTCAGCTGGAATTTCATCACCTTCCCTAGCTTTTCTTGTGTGATGCTCCTAAAGCCCGCTTGACTTCATACTCCAGCATATCTGGCTTTATGTGAGTGACCCCAGCATCATCCCCATCCTGGTCATTATGACCATTTTTGTACAGTTCTTCCGTGTATTCTTGTCACTTCTTCTTAATCTCATCTGCTTCTGTTAGGTCTTTATGTCCTTTATCGTGCCCATCTTCACATGAAGTGTTCCTCTAGTATCTCCACTTTTCTTGAAGAGATCTATACTCTACAATTCTATTATTTTCCTCTAATTCTTACACTATTCACCTATGAAGACTTTCTTATCTCTCCTTGCTATTCTCTGGAAGTCTGCATTCCAGAGAAGGTATATCTTTCCCTTTCTCCTTTGCCTTTCACTTCTCTTATTTTCTCAGCTATTTTTAAGGCCTCCTCAGGCAACTGCGTTGCCTTCTCACATTTGTTTTTCTTGAGGATGGTTTTGATGACCACCTTCCATACAATGTAATAAACCTCTGTCCATAGTTCTTCAGGCTAACAGACCTAATCCCTTGAATCTACTTTTCATCTCCAGTATATAATCATAAGGGATTTGATTTAGGTCATAGCTGAATGTTCTAGTGGTTTTCCTTACTTTCTTCAATTTAAACATGAATATTGTTTGCTTCTCCCTAAGTATTACTTCCAGATCACCACTCACCACTCCCAGTGGGTGTGGAGCAAAAACAAACAATTGGAGGACTGTTACCCTGGGGTTGTGTTTGGCTTTTCACATGCTTAGCTGTGTGAGCTTGATCAAGTCTCTTAACCTCAGTTTTCTCATCTGGAAAATGGGCACCATGATGATAATTTCACCTTCTAGATTGCATGTGTGCCTGCAAGGAGCAAGTGGCCCTGAGAGGGCTTTCTGGGTTCCTGAGTCTGGAACAAATATGAATTATTCTGCCCCCTGGGGAGAAGGAAGTCTTCTGTGTAGAGGTTATGGCTGCCATCCCCAAGGCTAAATATTGATTCAAGCCAAATGACATCTATTTCTGAACCCTGACCTAGAACTCTGACTAGCTGATGCTTCTGTTTTCTGGGCTCCCACAAGAGCTAATGATTACTGACTCAGTTTACTCCCTTCCTTAGCCTTACTAATCAGCCTTTCCTTGTCAACTACCTCTCCCCTGAAGTCACACTGTAAGGAAAGTCCTAAAGGCTCTTGGTCTCTTTACAGTTTCCCAAATCTCCAGCATAGCAATAAGTAGTTGTTATGGCTACTTGTCATAGTAACAACTATGGCAACCTATAAAGTCCAATCTCAGCCTGTTAAATGAATCTATCCCCATTTGGCCCCTCATGTTTAAGTTACATATAGTTGCCTTTGTAATCTTCATATGCTTGCTGTTTAATGACAAAATATGTGTGAACTTCATCTAGTTTTCTTTACCATGCATAATTCCAACATGCAATTAAATAACCAAACATTTAGTCATTTAACTACCCACAAGAATTGACAAAAGCAAACCACCCATCATGCATTTTTGCTTGCTCCAAAACACCATTGAAGCCATCTGCTGAAACAATGTGATACATTGGCACTTTTCATCTGGATTTGTTTTCCATCTAGTGCAGAATGTCTACCATAAGCCTGGCCCTCCAGCAGCTGGTCACCTAATTTTTGCAGACTCAGCTCACCCAGATCCCTCAGTAAATTCTAGAGAACAGACTCAGTCAAATTCTCACTCCTACAGAAAACAGTTTTTTTTTTTTTTTTGAAAACAATATTTGGTAACACATTCAAAATCTTGTGCTCCTTGCCTTGGATTCAAGGACCTGCACCAGGGTCCCTTTCCAACTAAATCTTTCTCCACTTCAACCAGGACCAGAGCCTTCACTGGCCCCTGTGTCCTCATTGGTATCATTCAGTTGCTAAGTCATTTCTGACTGTTTGTGATTACATGTTTGGCAACAAAACAGGCCTCCCTGTCTTTCATTATTTCATATAGTTTCCTCAAACTCATGTTCTTTGTGTAGGTGATGCCATCTCACAATCCCATTCTTTAATTCCCTTTCCTTCTGCTCACAATCTTTCCCAGCTCAGAGTCTCTTCCAATGAGCAGGGTCTTCACATCAGATGGTCTAAATGTTGGAACTTCATGTTCAGCATCAGTCCTTTTATTGAATATTGCTCTACCATTTCCAAAACAAAACTCATGTTTCCAAACACCTAACAATATTGAGCATTGGTAAAGTTTAGTAGAACAGGGATCTTGTCCTCTGGGAAATCCCAGCACTACCATGCTGCCTTTCTCTTACCATTCTCTCCACCTGGCATAGAATTGCTTCCCTACAGCTTCTCCAGTTTCAAATGGCCGGCTGACCCAAAATTATCAGTTATCCAAGAATTGTTCCTTCCTCCTTCCTTAAAGACTTCTGCTTGCTCCCTGATTGTCCTCTGTACATCAGTTCAGTTCAGTCTCTCAGTCATGTCCAACTCTTTGCTATATCATGGGGTGTAGCATGCCAGGCTTCCCTGTCCATCAGCAACTCCCAGACCTTGCTCAAACTCATGTTCATCACGTTGATGATGCCACCCAACAATTTTGTCTTCTGTCTTCCTCTTTGCCTCCTGCCTTTAATCTTTCCCAGCATCAGAGTCTTTTATAATAAGTCAGTTCTACCCATCAATTGGCCAAAGTAATGGAGGATCAGGTTCAGCATCAGTCCTTCCAATGAATATTCGGGACTGATTTCTTTTAGGATGGACTGATTGGATCTCCTTGCAGTCCAAGGGACTCTCAAGAGTCTTGTACAACACCGCAGTTCAAAAGCATCAATTCTTTGGTGCTCAACGTTCTTTATAGTCCAACTCTCACATCGACTCATGACTTCTGGAAAAACCATAGCTTTTACCATGCAGACGTTTGCTGGTAAAGTAATGTTTACTTTAGTATGCTGTCAAGGTTTTTCATAGCTTTTCTTCCAAGGACTAAGTATCTTTTTTTTTTTTTTCCACAGCTGCAGTCACTATCTGCAGTGATTTTGGAGCCAAAGGAAATAAAGTCTGTCACTTTTAAAATTGTTTCTTCATGTATTTGCCATGAAATAATGGAACTGGAGCAGTGATCTTCATTTTTTGATCTGTACATACCTCTTCAAGACCATCCCCAAGAAAATGAAATGCAAAAAGGCAAAATGTTTGTCTGAGGATGCCTTAGAAATGACTTATAAAAGAAGAGAAGAAAAAGACCAAAGAGAAAAATAAAACACACACCAATTTGAATGAGAGTTCCAAAGATAGCAACAACAGATTTTAAAAAAGCCTTCCTAAGTGATCAGTGCAAAGATATAGAGGAACACAATAGAATGGGAAAGACCAGAGATCTGCTCAAGAAAATTAGAGGTAGGGAAAAATTGTTTCATGAAAAGATGGTCCAAATAAAAGACAGAAATGAAATGGACCTAAGAGAAGCAGAATATATTAAGAAGAGGTTGAAAGAATATATGAAAGAACTATTCAAAAATGATATTAATGACCCAGATAACCATGATGGTGTGATCACTCACCTAGAGCTAGACATCCTGAAATGTGAAGTCAAGAGGGCCTTAAGAAGCATCACTATGAGTAAAGCTAGTGGAGGTGATGGAATTGCAGTTGAGCTATTTCAAATCCTAAAAGATGATGCTGTTAAAGTGCTGCACTTAATATGCTAGCCAATTTGGAAAACTCAGCAGTGTCCACAGGACTGGAAAGGTCGTTTTCACTGAAATTCCAAAGAAAGGCGATTTCAAAGAATGTTCAACTACCACACAGTTGCACTCATCTCACATGCTACCAAAGTAATTTCTCCAAGCAAGTCTTCAACAGTACATGAACTGTGAAATTCCATATGTTCATGCTGAAATTAGAAAAGGCAGAGGAACAGAGGTCAAATTGCCATCATTTGTTGAATCATAGAAAAAGCAAGAGAATTCCAGAAATATACCTACTTCTGCTTTATTGACCATGCAAAAGCCTTTGACAGTATAGATCACAACAAACTGTGAAAAACTTACTGAGATTGGAATACCAGGCCATCTTACCTGCCTTCTGAGAAATCTGTATGCAGGTAAAGGAGCAACAGTTAGAACTGAACATGGACAGCAGACTGGTTCCAAAACAGGAAAGGAGTAATTAAAGGCTGTATATTGTCACCCTGCTTATTTAAATTATATGCTGAGCACATCCTTCAAAATGCCCAACTTGATGAAGCACAAAGTGGAATCATTGTTGCTGGGAGAAATATAAACAACCTCAGATATGCAGATGATGCCACCCTCATGGCAGAACGTGAAGAGGAACTAAAGAGCCTCTTGATGAAAGTGAAAGAGGAGAGTGAAACATCTGGCTTAAACTCCACATTCAGAAAATGAAGATCATGGCATTTGGTCCCATCACTTCATGGCAAATAGACAGGGAAACAATGGAAACAGTGAGAGGCTTTATTTTTGGGAGCTCCAAAATCACCGCATATGATGACTTTAGCCATGAAATTAAAAGATGCTTGCTTGTTTGAAGAAAATCTATGAGAAGCCTAGCAGCATTTTTAAAAGCAGAGGCATTACTTTGCTGAAAAATTTCAGCATAAACAAAGCTATGATTTTTTCCTGTTGTCATATATGGATGTGACTGTTGGAGCATAAAGAATGATGAGAAATGAAGAACTGAAGGTTTTGAACTGTGGTGTTGGACAAGAATCTTGAGTGTCCCTTGGACTACAAGGAGATCCACCCAGTCATGCTAAAGGAAATCAATCCTGAATATTCATTGGAAAGACTGATGCTGAAGCTGAAACTCCAATACTTTGGCCAACTGATGTGAAGAACTTACTCATTAGAAAAGACCCTATTACTGGAAAAGATTGAAGGCAGGAAGAGAAGAGGATGACAGAGGGTGAGATGGTTGGATGGCATCACTGACTTGATGACATGAGTTTGAGCAAGATCCAGGAGTTGGTAAAGGACAGAGAAGACTGGTGTGCTGCAGTCCATGGGGTTGCAAAGAGTCAGACATCACTGAATAACTGAACTGAACTGAACATACCCCATAGCAAATGCTAGTTGTAACTGTCAGGTTTCTCCAGCAAGAGAGGGCTCCCCAAAGCCCCAACACACATCCCTAGTTTGCACCCATGCACAGAAATTACTGCCTAGCATTCACAAGGCATTCAGTGAGTTCTGATTGCAAGAGGACCTCCATTTTGGTAGAAATATAGGAGCTAAGGACACATTTATCCTCCTATCTCAAACAACGTGAAAGCAGAAGAGATAAATGAAAGAGCAGTTTTTTACATCAAATGTCAGGCAGCAGAAAATAGATTCCTGAGACAGGGAGCAAGCAAGGTGAGTTCTATAATTGCCCCAACTCTAGAAATAGTTTTCAGCACATACATGGAAGGGATATCTAGGCAGAGACAAATGGTCTCCCCAAGAAGAAAGATTTGAGACTCTAGATAGTTAGAGTTCACAGGAGAGAGCTACACACAGAGAACTGTGTGAGTGTACAGGTGATACCTTTCCAGTTTTCAACAGAGAGTTGATAGTACTGGTCAGGATTATAGGGAACAATCATTGAGTCTCAAATTTCACCAAGTCTAATGCTGTCCCCACCTGCCTGCATGGAAATTACTCATAATTCCCATGACATTACTATGGCCCTGAAGACAATATTGCCTTACTAGTGGGGAATAGTAAACCTGGTCTAAAGGTTGGTCTTATATCAGCTAAAAAACCTGAATAGCAAGCCTTCAAAAAATACAATTGTTCCCAAGAATATAACAGTGTTTGCAAACAGTGCCAAGAATAGTTTATAAAAATTAAGAATATCCAGCATCCAAAGGGTAAAATTGCCATATCTAATATCCAACTTAAAATTTTCATATGAATTGTGCAAATACTTGTCCTAGGTTAATCATGATATTGTAAAGTAATTATCCTCTAGTTAATGTAAATACATAAATTTCAAGAGAAGAAAAATTTCCAATGTGTAAAGAAGCAAGAAAATATCCATAATGAGAGAAAAATCAATTAGTAAAAACATAGTTAAAATATACATTACATAATTAGCAGAAAGGACATTAAAATTCTTCCTGGAATAATAATCTTTATATTCATGAAGCTGAAGAATATTGAGTATGTTAAATAGAGACATAGAAAATAGGAATGAAAAGACTGTGGGAAAAATTAGTTGTGCATCACAGAGATTTGAAACAAGTTCAAGAATACTGAAATATATGTAAATGGAATCTCACAGCAAGTGAAAGAAAGAGAATAGAGAAAAGAACTTCCTAATTACTGGCTGAAAATTTTCCAGATATGATGAAAACTTTAAACCCATTGACACAGAAGTTAAATTAATTCAAGGTAAAGAAATAGGACAACTATTCAAAGGTGCATGATAATTCATTGTTTAAAACAATCAACCAAGGAAATGTAACCAGAAGGAAAAACAGACACAGTAGAACAAAAAATGGAAAGACAGCAGATTAGGCATATGAAACAATTTTAGCCAGAGGACACTGGCACCACATCTTAAAATGCTGAGAGAAATATAATTGATTCAGAATTCTATACCCAAGAAAAATACATGTCAGAAAAAAGATAAACTTTCTCAGACTTAGAACAACTGAGACTGCATCATTACCAACAGACCAATGTAGAGAGAAATGTTTGTTAAAAGCTCTCAAATGTGAGATCGCCATAATTCTAGCCATATCAGTCATTCAAAAGACCTTGAGAAGGACAAACAAATACTAAAGTAGAAATAGTCATGTGTTTGTACCCACTTTGAGAAAGTATTGCTAACTCTTCAGTACTGGATCTTGCAATGCTGGTGGACTAGATGGAGAAGTGATGTGAACAGAAATAAGGAAGGTGAGACAGGTAGGTCAGAATGTGAGGTAACAAAGACAAGGTATTTAGAAGCTGAAGAATTGAGAGAGATTTGGGACCTGAGTTGGAAAAGCAGTTTTCAAAACAAATTGGGTCCTGTGGTATGTATAATCCTCACTTCAGCCCTTAGAAGATCTCTACTGACCAGTCTGCCTCTTTTTTCTGGAGCACAGTTCAGATTCATCTAGCTGTTTTTCATTGCTGTTCCTTCCACACTGTGCTCAGATGTTCAGCCTATCCATTCAGAAGAGGTTTGTTCCTTAAGGCAGGCGTTGCAGGCTACCTACAAAATGATCTTTTCTCTGCTTCTCTTTCAAAACTGAAAATAGTTTGTTATATACCCACGAGCCCAGTAGCTGCTGCTGCCGCCGCTAAATCGCTTCACTCATGTCTGACTCTGCAACCCCACTGAAGGCAGCCCACCAGGCTCCCCCGTCCCTGAGATTCTCCAGGCAAGGACACTGGAATGGGTTGCCATTTCCTTCTCCAATGCGTGAAAGTGAAGTCACTCAGTCATGTCCAACTCTTAGTGAATCCATTGACTACAGCTCACCAGGCTCCTCCATCCATTGGATTTTCTAGGCAAGAGTGCTGGAATAGGGTGCCATTGCCACAGGACTGCATTTCCTGCACACCTGTGCTCTTAGTCATGACTGGTGACTGAGATGCAAGCAGATCTGTAAGAGGGATTTCTTGGAAGACTGCTTTCAAGGAGCTGATTTAGCTGAGAGATGGGACTCTTCCCTTTCCTACTTTCTTCCTAACTGTTGTCTGGATTTTAGTTGTGATGGTGGAATTCCTGCAGTTGTATTTGACAATCATGTAACTTTGGAGATAGATACCACCCAAGCTCTGGCTGGCCCACCTCCAGCTTTTTTCCAGTGGGAGAGAAAAATCAAGTTTGTCTTGCGAAAGTTATAGTTGTTTTAGATTTTTGCAATGTGGATCCAATCTTAATCCTGATACTGCTATGTGTTTAATATGATATAGCCTTATTATTTTGTTGGGTTTGGTGAATATATTTATGTTTTACATTTTTCTAATTTTTTTATTTTATAAATTGATCCATCAACCATTATACCTAAATTGTATAAATGCAAAATTATGATAATAAGCATGCTTTCCTTTAGATTTTGAATTTTTATACTTTCTTATCTTCTTTCCTTTCTTGTTTTCTCGATATTTTACAGCCTGGACCATGTTCTCTCTTATAACCTCATCCATATCCATATTTGCAGGCAAAAACAGGCAGAGAGCTGGTGGGGAGAACCAAAGAAGAATGAATACAGGGATATGAATGAAGGGTGGTGGCCCTTGTTACTTATCATGAATCTTCTGAAGTGGGATCATATTCCCCTGCCTTTCTGTGTGCCCATCACCCCCAGGTTTGCCATGACCATGGAAGATACTTCAGCTCATGGAATTTGAGTAGAGGTGATATGTCACTTCCAAATGGAAGTATTCTTTTCTGTCCCACTAGCTGGAATGCAGATGTAATGACAGGAGCTGGACCAGCCATGTTAGACCAGAGGTAAGTAGCACAGGTAGAAAATGTCACAAGAAAGAAGTGGGCCCTCATCTCTGTGGAGAGACCTGCACTAACATTATATGACAGAGAATTGAAATTGTATTGTATTTAAGATAATGTTATTTAGGGTTTGATTACAGTTGTTGAACCTGTAACCTAACACTCATAATAGAATAACTGATCTTTGTGTTAGCCTTGTCTTGACATTAGGGTCTGAATGAGACAGTATCTACTGACGTATACTTAGAAGTGAGTCAAGTGACAGCCCTACCCTCTGGAAGCTGTGCTCTAGTGTGGGATTCAGAAACTAAAGCAAGAACAAAGCCATGTGACAGGACAACTTCAAGATCCTGTAGGAACCCTTGGGAGAGGAACCTCAATCAGTCCCGATCTCAGGAGGTTGCTTGAAGCAGGGACAATCCTCTATCTTTCTCCTCATAAATAGGCCAAGGTGCCAAGTTTCATGTAAAAGTGATTTATTTCAAATTCCTTCCAGAGTGCTTTCCCTTTGATTCAGTGCTTAAGATGTGCCTTTGAGACCTGGTTTGGGAAGATTGCAAATGCCCCAGGCAACTAAGCTGGTGGGCCACAACTACTGAGCCTGAGTACCCTAGAGCCTGTGATCTAGATCAAGAGAAGCACAGGATTGAAAAGCCAGTGCTCTGCCATTACAGAGTAGCCCCTGCTTGCTGCAAAAATTAAAAACAAAAAAAAATTTTCTCCCAGAGAAACCAGTGGGGGTTAAGTGGAAGCGGACATGAAAAAGGATGAAACCAGTCTGAGTCTGATATTATGCAAGGCATGGAGAGGGTGCTACAGCCTGTTTTCATAGGGAACTTGGGATATAAGTTGTGCTTCAAACGTGCCCCAACTCAAGGCTAGGGAGCTGGGATTTCACTCTCCCACTAGTGCCTCCCTCTCGTCCTTCAACTAACACCCAACTGGTGTCTCCAAGCCCTTGTATTAGATCCTCCAAAGACAAATCAAAAGTGACACTAGAAGCAAAAGACACCAAAGCTCAGGAAAATGCAACCTCAGATAATGTCTAGATTTCTGCACCCCGTCTTCCATCTCCAGCATCGTGTCTGAAATCCTGTGAGTCTAAAAAACTCTGTGGTTCTCTACACGTAAGCATTTTTTAAAAAATTCAGGTTTTAATTTATATAGGAGTGTAGTTAATTTACAGCATTATATTAATATTAGTTGTATGGGAAATTAATTTCCATATACATACACATGTACCCATTGTTTCTTAGCTTCTTTTTCCATAAAGGATATCATAGACTACTGATCAGAATTCCTGTGCTGTACAGTAGGTCTTTGTTGGTTATCTATTAAATAAAGTAGTATACAGATATTAATCTCAAACTCTCAATTTATCCCTCTCCCACCTTTCCACTTTGGTAACTATAATTATTGTTTTGATGGAGAGATGTGTCTAGGCACTTTTTTGATCAGGCTTTGTGCTCGTGAGAGTGCAGTACCCAGGGAAAACAAGCCAGAGAGAGACTCATTTGTGATGATGGTAAATGTTGAGAAGGACACGGCCATGCAGAAAGCTGGGAGAAAAACATTCTAGATGTGGGAAGTACACCTGCTAAGGACCAGGGTAACCAAGCTTAATAAGTGGCTACACTTCCACTGCCAACCTTCCTTCCATGCTTGGAACTTGGCTACAGGACAACCACCATACCTCATCCCATGCTTCAGCTGTGAGTTAGAAACAATGAGGCATGTCAGCCTTCCCAAGAAGGGAGAACCTGGGGCTATCACGAGCTGAATATGCTCTGGTTCAGGGACATTTATACAAACTGGTCATCACCAGGAGCATCAGGTGCCAGGGGCACCACCAATGCCTCTGACTATCTCCATGTACTTGTTCTTAGGAGTAGAAACGCCAAGGAACAGATAGCGTGAAGAAATAAGTAATCACTCTTGTTTCATCTTGCCCCGTGTGATTCCCATGGCTCTTTGACCACACTGCTCTCTGCCCAAAAACTCTTTCCTCTATTCCTTCTTCAAAGGTGGCTTGTGAATTACATCAGCACCTGACTGTGAAGCCTAGTGGCTGAAACAACTCACAGTCACCTGGGACCCAGAGATGTCCAGCCTTGTCCTGAGTTTCTGTCCTTTTTCTACAACCAGATTCATAAAGCAAAGTCCCTATAAAATATAAGGGTGATTGTAATTCTTTCAAGGCCATTGAATCTCCAAGGTCTATTTGGAGCATCAAAGAGGGAACACATCCGCTGCATTCAGGCCAGGCTCAGACCCCAACCTCGCTCAGCCAGGGGTTCCCTGAGGAAACATAAGGCACTTATCCTTTCCAGAAAGCTAAGAATAGAATGCTTCTTGCTCTGAATTCAGGTTCATGTTACCCAGTCAGCCAAGGGTCTGTCTTGTGTGAAGGAGGAGTGGGAGCTCAGGGGATCTGAATTGATAGTGAGTCAGTCACCACCTTCATGACTACCTCCTAGGGTCACTATAGCTGGGGCTCTCCCACTGTTCCTGGAACCAAGAAGAAACAGCCCTGAATATTGCTTTCCTGCTGCTACATGGAGGCAGGTCTGCTAATAAGATCAGAACCAGGCTTGAGGGGCAAAGGGAAAGAAACTTCCACTGTGGTGCCTGCAGACATCTGAGAGCTACGCAGCAGTGGATGGAATTGAACTTTCTCTTATCTTTCCCTTCTTGGAAGTCTCCTAGCCTGGGAACCAGAGTTTCTGGGTCCCAAGTCTTCACTAACTTACTTGCAGCCTTAAGGTGAGTCACACCCCCCAAGGTTTAGTTTCTCATCCTTGGATGAGGGAGACTGGACTTGCTCCAGAACACTTGTTCCAGACTGAGGCTCAATGTGAATCAGCGGACAAGTACATCAGAGGTGCAAGTTTCTGAGGATGCTGAGGCTGCCTCTGGTGGGCAGGGGTCTGTAACTTATCTGTTGATGTTCATGTGTTCTGGGTTCAGGACCAGGAATGGCAGACCACTTGGCACACAGCTGTTGTGACACCGAGGACCTTAGATGCCTTGCCACTGGAACGTACCATCATTTTGGTTCTATGGGATGAGATCAGGTATTTCTAAGTCAGAAGTTACCAGTGGGGAATCTTGTAGATTACTCAGCAGAAACCTAAAATAGGTAACGACTCATCTGTCCTAAAAAACTTGGGGAACTGGATATGCCAGGACATTTTTTGGATGATCTGCCATTTGCTCTGGCTTGAATCAAAGGGCCTCTGGGGGAGGCCCTCTCCCTGTGAGTCATTAGGAGTGAGTACAGGTCTCTCCCCTCCACCTCTGGAGCAGGAATTCCAGCAGGAAGGACGTGACCTCCAAGTTTAACTGAATTACTCAAGAAGGTCTGGCCCTCAAGTAGGCACTATTCTTTTGCCAGTTTTTCTCCTTTCCCTCCTGGGTCCTGTGCAAGCTGCCACCTCCTGGTTACTGGGTTCTGAATTCCTACTCCCTTCACTTGTAGATATCTATGCAGTCCCACTTGTGGCTCCCTCCCTACCCAGGCCCAATCCATCACCTGCAGATTGCACTAAAGAAGGGAAAGCCAAGAGGGGTCTGCCCAGTTCATTCTTTCAAAAAATATCTGCATTCCTTCTATTTACAGACCCTGTCCTGAATCATCAACATCTCCAGCTAGATGACTCAGCTTAGCAGAGAAATGGAGAGGCAGATGGTGGAGGGGGGGGGGCGTTAAGGGTGTCAGGTGTGGGAGACAGTTTTCAGATGATAAGAGATGAGTTAGATGATGAGAGCGGTAAGGAGTATGTGGTCCTCCAACAACTCATTCATTGGGAACCTGCCTTATCTGCTATCTTGGGCTCCTAAGGGTATCACTAAGACAGAAACTTCAAAATGGACTCTTTATAAAATTCTTACAGCAAACCAATTTCAAACATAACAAATATAAGAAAGAAGAGTGTCAAGCACCCTACATTTCATCATTTGGCATCAGTAACTATAAAACTAACCTCTTAGTCCCACAGGTTGTCATAGACTGGAGACTATGCAACATCAAGGTGGTGGCCAATTGAGTTCTCGGTGAAGACATTATTGACTTGCATCAGTCTTTCTCTTCTTGCTATGTTCTCACATGTGGTGGCTGAAGGGAAGGAAGAAGAGGGGGAATAAGGGAGAAAAAGAGGGAGAGGTTAATCCCATCATTAGGGACCACCATCAAAACCCCATGTCAACCTGGGTACCTCCCAGAGGGCCTCCTTCCTGATACCATCACATTGGGAGACAAGGATGGACACAATTCATCCATAGTAGCTATGCATCATGTAGCAGGTATCTCTTTTTAATTCAAGAGAGACCATCATTTCATTCTCTGTTTTACGCCTTATCCACTTTTCCTGAAGTATTTTGGGAAAAGATGAACATTCCATAAAATGTATATAATAAATATTTTTGGTAGAATGATAGGATATGAAAAAATGCTCTTTTTTCCCAATAAAATGATATTTTATATCCAATCCATGTGCAAGTTTCCCTGATTCTGAAAAAGCAGATGTCTTTTCACAGTTTATTGAAAGAATGTACTCATATGATGCACTTGGTTGTTCTCTTTTAAAACAAAATAACTGTTCCTCTCCCAATTTTAATTCCATTTATTTGTTCAGAAACTGGGCAGAAGCAGGGTGGTTTGTCTTACAGAATGTCCCAATATTGGGTTCAGAGCAGGAGTCCACAATACCAGCACAGTGGGTCAAGAACAGTACCAGTACTTGGTCTATTAGGAACCAGACCTCCACAGCAGGAGTTGAGCTGCAGGCCAGTGAGTGAGGCTCCATCTGTATTACTGCTGCTCTCCATCACTCTCTCATCACCCCAGAAGGGAAAGTCTAGCTTGTTTTCCTGGAACTGTTTGTAGTTACATAACCTATGCTTAATAGAAACAAAAACAGCATAAATATTGATGATGATTTTCCTTTCTCAGTGCTCAGAATGGTGAGTTGGTGTCCTGGCAATCTATCACACTGACAAATTAGATTTTGTTTATTAACATTTAAACACATTCGGACAGCTTAAAATTTAATATTAAAAAACTAAGATCATGGGATCCAGCCCCATCCTTCATGGCAAATAGAAGGAGAAAAGGTGGAAGCAGTGACAGATTTCTTCATGTTAGCCTCTAAAACCACTGTGGAGGGTGGCTGCAGCCATGAAATCAGAAGGTGATTGCTTCTTGGCAGGAAAACTATGACAAACATAAACAATGTGTTGAGAAACAGAAACATCATTCTGCCCCCAAACTGGTAGATGTTTGGCCTTTTCATCTGGATTCCTCAACATTCTGTCCAGGCCCCCTTAGTCTTTGAAGTCCCTTAGCTTTCTGGTCCTTGAAGATTCTCAAGGTTATTCTGTGCATTTCTTTACCCAGTCCTGAAATCAGCCATCTCTTTAAGAAACCATGCATTGTCTGATGGGAAATGTGTTTAGAAGCTAGATGCTAGACCTCAGAATAGTCACTGTTATCACGTTGTTATTGCTTCTAGGCTTTACAGTGGTCAGTGTAGGAAGTACACATTTTCCTTAAAAAGTAAAATAAAAAGGAATATAATTAGTTGGTACAAACTTATGCTTTCATTTTAAGATTTAAGACAGCATGATTTGAATTAAACTTCTTTATGTTATATGTGAAACTGTTTTTCTAGCCACTGAAAGTCTTACTTCAGAACATTAGTTTTAATTATTGTCTTGCTTTTACTTGTTAACATACATATGACTAAGTCACAGTAACAGAAACAATATGAGGAACAATAAGTTGTTGAAATATTGCTCGCCTCAGCTGCAATGGCAGTGCAGCAGCCCAGTGAAGAGGAACTACCCCACGTCCAAATCAAGAGCACAGCTGAGAGGAGCTACCCTACTTCCAAGGTATGGAGCAGTGGCTACACTTTGCAGGAGCATCCATGAAGAGATACCCCACGTCCAAGGTAAGAAAAAAACAAATAAGAGAGTAGGGACTGAGAGAGGGAATCAGAGGGTGGACAGATTGAAACCACAATCACAGGCAACAATCCAATCTGTTACACAGATCACAGCCTTGTCTAACTCAATGAAACTAAGCCATGCCCTGTGGGGCCATCCAAGACGGATGGGTTATGGTGGAGTGAAAGTGGTCCACTGGAGAAGGGAATGGCAAATCATTTCAATATTCTTGCCTTGAGAACCCCATGAACAGTTTGGTAAGGCAAAAAGATAGAACACTGAAAGATTAACTCCCCAGGTCGGTAGGTGCCCAATATGCTACTAGAGATTGGTGGAGAAATAACTCCAGAAAGAATGAAGGGATGGAGCCAAAGCAAAGAAAACACCCAGTTGAGGGTGGGACTGGTGATTGAATCAAGATAAGATGCTGTAGAGAGCAATATTTCATAGGAACCTGCATTGTAAGGTCCATGAATCAAGGCAAATTGGAAGTGGTCAAACAGGAGATGACAAGAGTGAACATAGACATTTGAGGAATCCAAGGACTAAGATGGACTGGAATAGGTGAATTTAACTCAGATGACCATTATATCTACTACTGTGGGCAGGAATCCCTTAGAAGAAGTGGAGTAGACATCATAGTCAACAAAAGAGTTTCAAATACAGTACTTGGTTGCAATCTCAGAAATGACAGTATGATCTCTGTTCATTTCCAAGGCAAACCATTCAATATCATGGTAATCCAAGTCTATGCCCTGATCAGTAATGTTGAAGAAGCTGAAGTTGAACAGTTCTATGAAGACCTTAAAGACCTTCTAGAACTAACATTCTAAAAAGATGTCATTTTCATTATAGGGGACTGGAATGCAAAAGTAGGACTAAAGAAAAACCAGGAGTAACACGCAAATTGGCCTTGGAGTACAGAATGAAGCGGGCAAAGCTAATAGAGTTCTGCCAAGAGAACGCACTGGTCATAGCAAACATTGTCTTCCAACAACACAAGAGAAGACTCTACACATGGACATCACCAGATGGTCGACACGAAAATCAGATTGATTATATTCTTTGCTGCCAAAGATGGAGAAGCTCTATACAGGCAGCAAAAACAAGACTGGGAGCTGAGAGTGGCTCAGAACATGAACACCTTATTGGCAAATTCAGACTGAAAGTGAAGAAAGTGGAGCAAAGCACTAGACCATTCAGGTATGACCTAAATCAAATCCCTTATGACTATATAGAGGAAGTGAAAAATAGATTTAAGGGACTAGATATAATAGACAGAATGCCTGATGAACTATGGACAGAGGTTCATGACATTGTACAGGAAACAGGAATTAAGACCATCCTCAGAAAATGAAATGCAAAAAAGAAAAATGGCTCTCTGAGGAGGCCTTATAGATAGCTGTGAAAATAAAGGAAGAAAAAAGCAAAGGATAAAAGCAAAGATATACTGATTTTAATGCAGAGTTCCAACGAATAGCAAGGGGAGATAAGAAAGCCTTTCTCAGTGATCAATGCAAAGAAAGAGATGAAAACAATAGAATGGGAAAGACTGGAGATCTCTTCAGGAAAATTAGAGATACCAAGGGAATATTCCATGCAAAGATGAGCTCAATAAAGGACAGAAATGGTATGGACCTAACAGAAGCAGAAGATATTAACAAGAGGTGGCAAGCATACACAGAAGAACTGTACAAAAAAGATCTTCATGACCCAGATAATCACGATCGTGTGATCATTCACCAGGAGCCAAACATCCTGGAATGTGAAGTCAAAAAGGTCATAGGAAGGATCACTATAAACAAAGCTAGTGGAGGTGATGGAATTCCAGTTGAGCTATTTCAAATCCTGAAAGATGATGCTGTGAAAGTGCTGTACTCACTATGCCAGCAAATTTGGAAAACTCAGCAGTGGCCACAGGACTGGAAAAGGTCACTTTTCATTGCAATCCCAAAGAAACGAGTGCCAAAGAATGTTCAAACTACAGCACAATTGTGCTCATTTCACATGCTAGTAAAGTAATGCTTAAAATTCTCCAAGCCAGGCTTCAGCAGTGCATGAACGGTGAACTTCCAGATGATCAAGCTGGTTTTAGAAAAGGTAGAGGAACAAGAGATAAAATTGACAACATCTGATGGATTATCAAAACAGCAAGAGAACTCCAGAAAATCACCTTCTTCTGCTTTACTGACTATGGCAAAGCCTTTGACTGTGTGGATTACAATAAAATGTGGAAAATTCTGAAAGAGATGGGAATACCAGACCAATGGACCTCCCTCTTGAGAAATCTATATGCAGATCAGGAATCAACAGTTAGAACTGGACATGTAACAACAGACTGGTTCCAAATAGGAAAGGAGTACGTCTTGGTTGTATATTGTCACCTTGCTTATTTAACTTATATGCTGAGTACATCATGAAAACATTGTGCTGCAGGAAGCACAGGCTGGAATCAAGATTGCTGGGAGAAATTTCAATAACCTCAGATATGCAGATGACATCACCCTTATGGCAGAAAGTGAAGAAGAACTAAAGAACCTCTTGATAAAGGTGAAAGAGGAGAGTGAAAAAGTTGGCTTAAAGCTCAACATTTAGAAAACTAAGATCATGGCATCCGGTCCCATCACTTTATGGCCAATAGATGGAGAAACAGTGGAGACAGTGGTTGACTTCATTTTTCTGGGCTGAAAAATCACTGCAGATGTTGACTGCAGCCATGAAATTAAAGCATACTTACACCTTGGAAGGCAAGTTGTGACCAACCTAGAAAGCATATCGAAAAGCAGAGACATTACTATGTCAACAAACATCCATGTAGTCAAGGCTATGGTTTTTCTAGTGGTCATGTATGGATGTGAGAGTTAGGCTCTAAAGAAAGCTGAGCCCTGAAGAATCGATGCTTTTGAACTGTGGTGTTGAAGACTCTTGAGCAGCCCTTGGACTGCAAGGAGATCCAACCAGTCCATCCTAAAGGAAATCAGTCTGAATATTCACTGGAAGGACTGATGCTGAAGCTGAAACTCCAATACTTTGGCCATCTGATGTGAAGACCTGACTTATTTGAAAAGACCCTGATGTTGGGAAAGATTGAGGGCAGGCGGAGAAGGGGATGACAGAGGATAAGATGGTTGGATGGCATCACCGACTCAATGGACATGAGTATGTGTGGACTCCGGGAGTTGGTGACGGACGGAGAGGCCTTGTGTGCTGCCATTCATGGGCTCATAAAGAACTGGACACAACTGAGCAACTGAACTGAAGTTGTTGAATATAGTTTCAGATTTCTTTTCTTTTTTTCTTTTGGTTTTCTTTGGTTTCATTTTTGATGGGATGTATTTTTTGTTTTTCCTTAGAAGATATTCCACTCTGAATGTAGAGTCATAAGTCTGAATTTTAAAACCACATAAGTAACGTGTTGTTATAGGTAGCTAGTCAACAACTTGATGCAATTAGATTTATTAGTTTTTGTTCTCAATTTGTTCAGTTCAGTTCAGTCCTTCTGTTGTGTCCATCTCTTTGCAAGGCCATAGACTGCAGCATGCCAGGCTTCCCTATCCATCACCAACTCCCGTAGCTTGCTGAAGCTCATGTCCGTCGACTTGATGATGGTATCTAACCATCTCATCTGCTGTCTTCTGCTTCTCCTCTTGCCTTCAATCTTTCTTAATATCAGGGTTTTGTCCAATGATTCAGCATGTTTAGTATGCATTCAGTCTCTTTTTAAATCAACCAACATGAATTAAATTTCTCTCTGTCCCTACTGCACTCCCAACTCTAGGTCGGAAACAAAAACCTGCAGAGAATGAAGGCTGATTCCAGCACATCGCTGTGGAGATTTCATTTGTACTGTTTTTTTTGGGAAAAAAAAAATTAGTTGCTAACATTAAAATCAGCAGATTGTACATAAATATCCAAACTTCTGATTCTTCTGAAAACATAGGCAATTGGCATGCTTTCCAGCATGGCTGAAGTGGAGGAAAGGCTGCTCCCAGTGGTAAGGCCTGTCTGCGGAGGTTCCAACACAGCCACCTAGTCCTAGTATCATATCTCCTGCCTTCTGGGGTCATGAGTTGTGAGAACTAGACTGCTAGCTCTCTTAAGATAAATGCTATTTTTGTCTTGATCAACTTTGACTTAGCAGCCTTTAGCCCAGAGCCCAGCACACAACTCTTCCTTGTATGTTTGCTGGATGATGCAAAACATCTTGTGGATGCATATGGCATTTCCTCCAGTACTGAAAGCACACCACTGAAGTACTGCTGTGCCCTAAATCTTTGATGCAGCCTGGCATCAGAGGTGCCTCTGATGTCTGCCAATAGACCCACACCCTAAAGCCAGTTGTATGTCCCTGGGCTGTCCCTGAAGTCTTCACTTTGGCATTTGACAACTTATCCTCCTAACAATCTCCTCTCCAACGAGATAGGAATGCATATTTCATGAAGTGGCTAGGAAGATGACCTGAAACAACGAATGTCGAGCATGGCCCCTAGTATCCATTTTCAAGATGTTCTTAGCCATTTTTTTCTCCAAGTAGGCAAGACTCTCCGTCTTCTTAGATGTCCATGCAGATCAGTCTGATTTTCCATCCAAGCTACAAGGAAGAGATTACAATTCAATTCTCTGTATTCTGAGAAACTTCAAAGGCCACTTGCAAAGGACACTGATGAAGGTAAAGATTTTATCGAGACCTTTGTGTTTTTTTTTTTTTTTCAGATCTTTCCACTGAAAGGAGAAAACTACAGTAGGTCAAAGCATATATAACTAGGGGTTCCTCGTCATCACTACATGCTAAGAACCCAAACATCCCTGAGTACCTGGAGCCAGGAAAGAAGCATGAAATGGATTGTGCTCCTTGGGCTGGTGGCCTTCTCAGAGTGCATAGTCAGGTAAGTATGGGGACTGTAAGCCGCATCATGTTCCTTTCTCGGATTTTTCTTTTCATCTGATTATACCATCTATCAGGTTTAGAAGGGAATGGAATCTTTCCCTAAGAGTCTTAAAGTTCAAATCTTTATTATTGATAAGTACTTGCTCTAGGAATTGTAGATCCCAAGGTCTTATGTAGATTTGCATGGTTGCACAATTCTTGGGGTCCAGTCATGTCATGACCTATTGAAAATGCAACTCCTTGCAACTGTTCAGTGCACAGTCTATGCAGATGTCAATGTGGTCCTGTGGAATAGTAATTTCTACATTTTATTCAACATGTCCTCTTTTTCCCTGTCTACTTCAGTGTGTATATGCCTATGTCAGCATCTCTGTGTCACTGTCATTTATCTCTCCATCTCTTTGGAAGTCACTGGGAGTGTATTTCTCTCTGTGTTTTTTTCTTTTAATTTTTCATTTGACTCGTCCTTCCTTCTCAAGCCTCTGAGGTTCCCTTACTTATTCCCTATATCTTGGATTCTTTTTTCAACTCTCACTTTTCTTTCAAAGTGGAGAAAGATACACTGTTTCATATATACTGTTTTATGTCTGACAAGGAGTGTGACCACAGCCAACTCAGAAACCTCTTGCATTTCAAATTGCTCCCTTGTACAAGAGGATAAGAGTCCCCCTTCTACCTCCTTCCCTGAGGTTCTACGAGAAGGATAGTGTGGGATGGCAACAGCAATGCTAATGGCTGTCATGTTGAGACCTCCTATTTATCAGGTACCTTATATCCATCACTTCACTTATCCCCAAGATATTCTATTTGAAAGGTTTGTATTGTTACATTCCACCATTTTACCAAAGGGGAGACTGAAATACCACATGGTCATATGGCTTACCCAAGACTGCAGAAAAGAACCTGTATTCAAAGTGATGTCTTTGTCATCGTATATGCATAAAACTCTGATAATAATGTGCCTCATAAAAAAAATTAGAAAACACACAGGGCCATTACAATGACAATTATGCCTTAACACTGACAGCTAATTGTAGCGTCTTCTTTGTTTTCTTTGTCAAATGCTCGGTGAAAGAATACCTCTAAGGCGAGTGAAGACCATGAGAAATACCGTCAGTGGAAAAAACATGCTGAACAATTTCCTGAAGGAACATGCTTACAACTGTCCCAGATTTCTTTTCGTGGCTCAAATCTAACTACTCACCCGCTGAGAAACATCAGGGATGTGAGTGTTTTGGGGGGATGGTGCTCCACAGTGCCCCCTGGTGCTCTAGTTTAGCACTGAGGCTCATCTGGAGGTGCCTGGTGGGATGTTGAGGTTGGGGTTCCTGCAGGAGGCAGAGACACTGGAAAACAGGGACCCTACCCAGTGGAGAAGTTACTCTCACCCTCAACTGTTGGTCTTGGTGACTGAGCCCGGCAATTACCAGGTGGCAGGTAAACATCCATTTCTGTGTCAAAGATGTGTCATTAGATTGAGGGCAATTGTTCCTTAGGAACCAGGTGAGCCACTCAGTTACAGATGAAGAGTGAGCCATCAGTGATCAACAAAGGCAGAACCAACTGCAAAGCAATCAATGCCTGGTCATAGAGTCAATATCCTGCATACAATGCAGCACAGGAAAAATGCATCAAATGCAGACACCTCTGTGACCAACGTCTGTGAGCTGTACGGTGGTTAGAAAGTGATCTCAAGAGATATGTGGCACCCAGAGGGAGGCATCAGTGTGGGAATAGAGGGTAGCCAGTTCTGCACTAACCCACTCCCTCCTTTTCACTGTAGATGCTCTACGTGGGTAACATCACCATTGGAACACCCCCTCAGGAATTCCAGGTTGTCTTTGACACAGGCTCATCCGACTTGTGGGTGACCTCTGTCTTTTGCCAAAGTCTAGCCTGTGGTGAGTACAGACACCCCCTATCCGGACCATCCTTCACTTGCCCTGTTGCTTTGTTTCCACACTTGGCATGTAATGACACTCATCTCTTGTGTCTGCAGCTACAAAGGTTATGTTCATACATCTTCGGTCTTCCACCTTCCGGCCTACCCAAAAGCTCTTCAACATCAAGTACAATCCTGGAAGGATGAAAGGACTTCTTGTTTATGACACAGTTCGGGTAACAAATGCTGAGTCAGGACTGGTTATGGAGTGACCCCGGCTTGCAAAACAGATGCAGGACCCCATTAGCCTAACTCCCATAGATATTGGCCATCTTACCCACAGGATTCTGTGTCTGTGGAGACAGTACCTGTGGTGACACACGAGCAAACAGATTAGCTCACCCAGAGAGTGGCTTGAGGTGTGGACTTGCAGCTCCTCTGCCCATGATCAGTTCAAGGATCATTTTGCTGGGAATGAGAAGAGGGGAAAAAAGCACCCACTTATATATTCACAGACTGTTCCAGGTGCTTTCGGGTTTAGTCCTGCAACAACCTTACATAGCAGTTACTCTGATTAACTCATGAGACATATGAGGAAACTGAGGTGCAGACAGCAAGGGCCTTGCTGAGGGCACACATGTGGTAAAAGGTGGAGTTAGGCTGGCTTTTCAGGACTGAAGTTGCTGTGGGCTATTTGGGGACAGGATAAAATTGATCTGGGGACCCTGGGGGCAGTCACGGGCTTCAGGTATCCAGAGTGGGAAACTGGAAGCCTGAGAAGTCTAGAGGCCTGACAAATGAGTTCTCACTCTAGAGGACCCTTGAGAATCTAATTAACCTATGGCCTGCCTCCCCCAAATTATTTGAGTAGTTCTGCTCTCTCACTTTCTCTCTCGTACACACTCACACAAATACACACATATCCCCAAAGGTGAATTCCCCAGGCAGTAATTTCATAGAACTCTGCAAGAAAGATTGTGTTTTCAGCTTCTGTCTTCCTGGACAGATGCAGAATCCACAGTACATTACAGAGAATGCAGTCCATTCCTGTCATTAGGTCACAGTCGGAGAAGGCAATGGCACCCCACTCCAGTACTCTTGCCTGGAAAATCCCATGGACGAAGGAGCCTGGTAGGCTACAGTCCATGGGGTCGCTAAGAGTCGGACATGACTGAGCGACTTCACTTTCACTTTTCACTTTCACACATTGGAGAAGGAAATGGCAACCCACTCCAGTGTTCTTGCCTGGAGAATCCCAGGGATGGCGGAGCCTGGTGGGCTGCCGTCTATGGGGTCGCACAGAGTCGGACACGACTGAAGCGATTAGCAGCAGCAGCAGCAGATGCCAGAGAAGGCTATCTTGCTCTCCACTCAGTTTGTCCATAAGGTGGCGCCAATGGGTCCTGGTCTGACTTGGTTGCCACACCCGTACAGAAGCCATGAGGCCAATTTGACTCACTCATGTGGTGTTTTTCAGAGGGGCAGATGTTTTAAAATTCGCAGCCTGTCGCAATTGGAACCCAAATTCCCCTCCCAGCTTGTTCTAACCATCTGTGGGCCACCGAAGACAGAGCCCAGCCTCAGTTCTTCGCTGAGGGTCTAATGGCAATGCACCCCAGCCCAGTCCTAGCCCCACTTCACGTATCTGTAAGTGGGAACACTCTTCTCTCCCACAGATTGGGGATCTTGTAAGCACTGAACAGCCGTTCTGTATAAGTCTAGCAGAAACCGGATTTGAGGGTATACCTTTTGATGGCATCTTGGGCTTGAGCTACCCAAACATATCCTCCTCTGGAGCCACCCCCATCTTTGACAACCTGAAGAATCAAGGTGCCATTTCTGAGCCTGTTTTTGCCTTCTACTTGAGCAAGTAAGTCTGAGATGGACAATTACTTTATCCAAATTAGCAGTAAGATGCTTTCAGATCTTTCACCAGGCTTCCCTGGTGGCTCAGAGGCTAAAGCGTCTGCCTGGAATGCAGGGGACCCGAGTTCAATCCCTGGGTCGGGAAGATTCCCTGGAGAAGGAAATGGCAAACCACTCCAGTACTCTTGCCTGGAGAATCCCATGGAGGGGAGGGCCTGGTAGGCTACAGTCCATGGGGTCGCAAAGAGTCGGACACGACTGAGGGACTTCACTTTCACTTTCATGCTTTCAGATGCACGAAAATTATAGAACACTTGATAAAGAAGCACCCTGAGAAATAATCTAACCCAGGATAACTACGGCCCCAAGGGCCCTATCTGGCTTCACCAGTGGCTTTTATAAATAACGTTTTATTGGAACACACCCTGTTCCTGGGCTCAAGATCAGTAAATTGATCTCTGTGGGTGAGTGAGGAGGAAGCTAATGGAAAGCAACAGGAAGCACGTTGAATAAAAGGCATTAGGTTTGCTTATGTATTTGATAAGGAAATAAGTAGAAGGATGGTGTATATCTTTCCTTCCTCATTAGCATTTCACTGGGAACCCAGGACCAGCTACCCAATTTGTGGAGCCAGTGAAAAACGCAAGTGTGGGACACAAAACTCTGGAACTCTTGTTCAAGAAATATGAGGCATTTCAAGACAAGGAGAGCAGAGGTGGGGTCCCTTCTGAGCGTGGGGCCCTTTGGACAGTAGGGGTCACGGGCCAGTGGAGCCAAATCTTGGTGACCTGAACTCACACCCTTAGAACTCCTAGGCCTTGATTTTCCTGAAAAAAAATGACAAGGTGGATAAGGGGAAAGCAAAACGCTTCAGCACTCTGCCTTTGAGTGTGTCTGAGCACTTAGGTCCCTGGTAGCCCAGGGCGTCTTCAGAAGACATAGTGGGTGGAGCCCAACCAAGTGATTCAGCTTCTAACCTCCTCTGTGCCACTCACTAACCAGTTACAGACCTCAGTCTGGATCTCAATCACCCCCAGATGTTATTTCTGCATCTGTACATGGGGACCTTATTAGGGCCTTGATGGGTAGACAAGCACAGCTCTCAGAAAGTGCTGTTGTTACTGTCCTCCAAGGATTGCTCCCTCACTTCTCTCTACAGAGACAAGCGGGAAGGCAGTGTGGTGATGTTTGGTGGAGTGGACCACCGCTACTACAAGGGAGAGCTCAACTGGGTGCCATTGATCCAAGCAGGCAACTGGATTGTACACATGGACCGGTAAGCCTCTCCCTCTGAGAGTCAGCCCGTGATGCTCCCACTACTGTACATGGACACAGGCAGACACACACAAATGCATTCTCAGACACACACTCACACAGACATATACACCACCCACAATGACACAGACAGACACACAGACACATGGAAACACACAAGCATACACACATAAACATACACAGAGACACATATAAACATGCATAGCTAGTCAGAAACAAGCACACAAGAGACACATCAAATACACATACAAACAAACACACAAGCACACAGATACACAAACAACCCATGGGTTCATAATCCCCAGACCTTCTGAGCATGGCTCTGACCTGGGTCCTAAAAGGGCCCAGAGAGGTCTGTGCAGTTGGGAGAGGGCTGCATCCACTGCCCTTTGAGATGGGGAGCATGGTTAGAGGACTCTACAGTGTGGTGAACAGAGGATCAGGGAGAATTTCACCAGCCTGAACAGAGTTATGATAAGATGACCAACAGTCCAGGGCTACCAAGGACATAGGAAGTTCTCAGTACAGATAAATGTCTATTTAAGAACAGGGAAAGTGCTAAGCAAATGGAGAAAACTGGTCTCCTTAAGGAGCAGCTACCTGGCAATGGAGAGAGGGTGGCTGCAGTCTTAAGACATGAAAGAAACTAATAAAAAAGACACCCTAAGTACCTTGGCACACAGTGCGGGCGGGGTGGGGGGTGCGGGCTATAAGAGAGAATCAGGAAGGTGGGATCCAGGAGTGACCTGAGGATAAGAGGCATAATTGATAGGATTCTGTGTGATACCCTCAGACAAAAGCTGACCTGTCCTTTGGAGTTTCTGTGGGCTAGTTATATATTTCCTGGCCAGGTCTCAGGATCTGAGCTGGTTGTAGGAGAGTGCTGAGAGACACCCTCTCCCAGGGGAGCCTCTCTCTCCCGCTACTATGAGAATCTGCTGCCCTGGTGAATCTCCTTCTTTGCTCTGTGTGCTACCAATTATTTATTCCCCACCAGATACAGCTCTCTGGATGTTTCTTATTGTTTTCTCAGTCTTCATTCAGTCAATGAACAGACAAGCACTGAGCATTCACTGTGTGCCAGGCACTTTAGGGAGGCAAGGAGAATAAAACTCGCCCTCACATCTAAGAAGGCAGATGTACATGAAGTGACTTGCCCACATAGTGAATTGTGACTTTGGTACACGCTAGACATGAGGAGGAGAAGGAAGTGGCAACCCACTCCAGTACTCTTGCCTGGAAAATCCCGGGATGGTGGAGCCTGGTGGGCTGCTGTCTATGGGGTTGCACAGAGTCAGACACGACTGAAGTGAGTTAGCAGCAGCAGCAGCAGCAGCAGCAGACATGAGGAAGGGTCTACAGAGAGTGACCAAGACAAGAGACTGATAAACACAGGGGGAAAGACTTCCCGAAAACAGTACAATTAAGGTGGAATCTGGAAGATGAGAAGAAAGTTGCTAGTCAAAGGGGAGTGGAGTCTTCTAGGAAGGAAGACCAGCTTGTGTCAAGGTACAAAAGATCCTGATGTATTCAAGTACTGCATTTGAGGATGTCAAGAAAGGTGCTGTGTTGAGAGCAAAGGAAAATAAGGCAAGAGACAAAGGGCTGTTTAGGAGACAGTCAGGAAGGGGGCAGCTCTGGTAAGACTCAGAGTGACCTTGATGCCCACTTTCTTCCACTATCTCTCAGCATCTCCATGAAAACAGAGATTATTGCTTGTTCTGGAGGCTGCGAGGCCCTTGTGGACACTGGAACAGCACTGATCAAAGGCCCAAGAAGACTGGTCAATAACATACAGAGGCTCATCCGCGCCACGCCACAGGGTTCCAAGGTGAAGGGTCATGCCCCAGGGTCACTCCCAGTCTCCACAGAAAACATGGATCTCCAAGGCCAACCTCTTTCCCTCTCTGTCTAACAGCACTACATTGCATGTTCTGCGGTCAATACCCTGCCTTCTATTATCTTCACCATCAATGGCATCAACTACCCAGTGCCAGCACGAGCCTACACCCTCAAGGTGAGGGGACAATACTGAGGGGTGGTTCTCAAACTGGGGCTTGCAGCAACCGACAGGGTGCTGTTGGGAGGAGACGCCCTCTCCTGGCCATCTCACACCATTGCAGATGCTGTTGAGCCCTGTGGCTGGGTCAGTGACTGCCAGAAACACAACCAGTTGAGATTAAAAGGCCGTCTGGGACACTGATCTTTCTGAAATAAACATGGAGATGCAACACCATGCTGGCATGGTGGGAGTCAGAAGGAGAGGGGAAACTAAGGTCCTCAGTCCTGAAAGAGCTTCAATTCAATCTGAACCCTTAGCCGTATGAACATGGAAGTCAGCTCTAGCAGTCCCTGAAATAGGCCATGTTACAAGGAGAGTGGCTGGGGACAGTCCCAGTGTGATGTCCTAGCATAAGGTAACAGTCTGCCTTCCCTTCTCAAGTTTTTTTCTGGTTTGGATGATAAATTACACGCCCAGCTTAGTACTCAGCTGCATCTTCCCATTGCTCCGGCCAGGTGCCTCCATTGTGAGTTGGGATACCTGACCCCTCTGTGGGGAGGTTGGATGCTAATGTGAATAAAGGGTGCACAGTGGCTGCTCAGCCCCGGCACAGGGTGGAGGCTTCATGTCAGCTCCCTGCGGGAGTTCAGAGCAGGCTGATGGGCTCAAAGAAGGCTTCGATGAAGAGAGGGAATTTCAGGAATTCTAAAACCACAAACTCGTGGAGCCATGTGGAGGGTTGCTTGGTTCTAGGCAAAACTGCACTGGATTCCATGCAAATGGCATCTCAAGGTGCTCTGCACTGGGGCACTGGGGACTAACTAGGGGTGATGAGGGCTAGGGACTGACCACTGGGAATGGGGAACCAGGGTATGTTACCCACTCAAGCCTGGAGTGGCCAAGGAGGGTGAGTGTGGGCCAAAGGAGGCTTCACAGAGTTCCTGAGTTAAATCTTCAAGAACATGTTGTCCCGCACTGCTCTGTTTAAGATGGATAATCAACAAGTTACTTTGTAGCACGGGGAACTCCCCTCAGTTATATGACAGCCTGGATGGGAGGGGTGTCTTTGGGACCAGAATACCCAGATACATACCGTTTAACCCCTTTACTAGCCACCTGAAACTCAGAAATTGTTAATCAGGTGTACTCCAATACAAAATAAAATTTTTAAATAAAGTATGGATTGTGGGGACACAGGAGGAGAACCAGCATTCTCTGCAGAGAAAACAAGGAGCAGAATTCAGAAGGAAGGAAACAGGAAGTGAGGATAACTATGGACACACTTGTTCTTTCTAAATAATTATCTTGAAGTGTGGCTGATCTTCAGTGTTGCATTAAGTTCTGCTGCATTGCAATGTGATACACATAAAAAGTGTATTATACACATAAAAATACTTTTGCTTATTCTTTTTCATGCAGTTTATCACTGAATATTGAATATAGTTCCTTATGCTCTACAGTAGGACATTGTTGTTTTTTATTCCTGTGTTTCCCCAACTCCCAATCCTCCACTCACCACACCCTTCCTCATGGCAACCTTATGTCTTGGCCCTCTTGTTTTGATTGAACTCTCTATCCCCTGCTGCTGAGAAAACCCCTTGATACTTACCAAAAGAGGGAAATAAAACAAATTGTGCTGGTTCTGGGTTTTGGGGGGAGTCATCGGTAAGGGCTCATGCTGACTGGTGTATGTCTCTGACTCTCCCAGGATTCTAGAGGCAACTGCTATACAACTTTTAAAGAGAACACAGTGAGGACATCTAGAGAGACCTGGATCCTGGGTGACGTCTTCCTGAGGCTGTATTTCTCAGTCTTTGATCGAGGAAATGACAGGATTGGCCTGGCACCGGCAGTGTAAATGCTTAGAGTGGTTCAGGAATCAGTAAGGCCGCTCCTAACATACACTCACTCACCCTTTGAGCACTCCTTCCCAGGATGCAGGTGAACTCTATTTGGTGGTCTGCACACCCTATTCTCAGTAAAGAATAAAGGATTTCACTCGTAATGGTGCTGAAACAAATGGGTGCATCTGTTTGTGTCTGTGAGGTATACAATGATCAGGAAGGTTCTAAAACCAAGTCTGAATCAAAATTGAGAGGAGCCCTACTCCAGCTGACTTCAAGAAAAGGAAAACACATTGAAATGATTCTGGGAATCCAGGACACAAGAATCAGAGCAAATGCAAAGGTCTCAGTGACTGGACCCAAGAAATCAGAAGTCATCAATTCTCTCTCACTCTCACTCTTTCCCTTCACACTTCTTTGATGGTCTTAGCCTGGCAAATTTCTTCCTTAAGGCTTCTACACCTAGTGGGGAGTCCAAGCTACCTGCCCTAGGGTTTTAAATCCTGAAGGCATCACCTAGTAAGGAAAGAAGATTGCATACATCAGAGTTCAAGGGTGTTCTCTGAATGACCCACCTCAGATCACATGTACAGACTTTGATCATCCATCCTGGCAGGGACATGGGGTCTTATGATGTGCTTTACATGGTTTTTGGCCCTGACCCAGCAGCACGCATGATTGTCAGTTTCCTCTGGAACTACATGCCTGAAGCTGGGAAGAGGCAGCCCCAAGGATAGCGACTGGCAGATGGTCTAGGCCCTGGAAGAGTTTGTGATGACCCACCTACTCCACCACTTCCTCATTCAGAGGAATTATAAGTGGTAATGAAATAGACTCTCTTAGTCCCATCTCAGGTGACCTTATCACTGGGCTTCTCCTCCAGGGGATTTTGGGAGAGGTACTTCATGCAGAGCTGGTTCCTTCTTGTTCCCACACCCCTGTCACCAGCTCTCTGCCACATATGCCTGCTCTGTCCCTTCCAGTCCTACTTGGTAAGTGGTGGCCCCAGTAGTTCCCTGAGCCATTCCACTCCTCCAGGGCCCAGAATGCCCCTTCCTTGGCCTCCAGTGCTGCTGAGGAGAATGCAATGCATGCATCGGGTACCCAGGGTACATATTGACTTCAGCCTTTCTGAGCTTCCTCCAGGGGTGGAGCTACAAACTATTTGCTTGGAGTTGCCATGGTTAGGCACTTTTGCAGTGGAAGCATCCGTTCTTTCCACCTTGAATCCCTCAGTAGATGCCTCAGCTAAGACAGCAGGGGTTAGATGTTGACTGCCTTTCAGATTGACTGGTTTGATCTGCTTGTTGTATAAGGGACTCTCAAGAATCTTCTGAAGCACTACAGTTCAAAAGCTCAGTTTTTAGCCATTCCCATTTTCTTATGGTCCAGATTGCACATCTGTACCTGGTTACTGGAAAAACCATAGTTTTGACACTATAGACCTCTGTAGCAAACTGAGTCTCTGCTTTTTAATACACTGTGCAGGTTTTCAGGACTTCCCTGATGGCTCAGACGGTAAAGCGTCTGTCTACAATGCAGGAGACTCGGGTTCGATCCCTGGGTTGGGAAGATCCCCTGGAGAGGGAAATGGCAATCCACTCCAGGACTATTGCCTGGAAAATCCCATGGACAGAGGAGCCTGGTCGGCTACAGCCCATGGGGTTGCAAAGAGTCGGACACGACTGAGCGACTTGCCTTGACTTGACTTGACTTGCAGGTTTTTCATAGCCTTTCTTCCTTCCAAGGAGCGTCTTTTAATTTTGTGACTGCAATCAAGGTCCATAGTGGTTTTGGGGCCCAAGAAAATAAAATCTGCCACTGTTTCCTCTTTTCCCTCATCCATAAGCCATGAAGTGCTGTGACAGCATGCCATGAATGTTGAGTGTCTTTTTTGTGAAGTTTTTTGAGTGTTGAGTTTTAAGCCAGTTTTTGCATCTCCTTTCCTTATCTAGAGGCTCTTTAGTTCTTCTTTGCTTTCTGCCATTAGGGCAGTGTCATCTTCATATCTGTGGATGTTGATATTTCTCCCAGCAATCTTTATTCCACCTTGTGAATTATGCAGTCCAACATATCAAATGATATATCCTATACAGAAGTTAAATAACTAGAGTGAGAATGTACACGTTGTCACACTGCTTTCCCACTTATAAATCTTTCAGTTGTTCTGTGTCTTATTCTAACTGCCGCTTTTTGAGCTACATACAGGCTTTTCAGGAGACAGGAAAGGTGATCTGGTACTTCCATTTCCTTAAGAATTTTCCACAGTTTGTTGTGGTCTACACAGTGAAAGGCTTTAGCATAGTCAGTGAAGCAGACAGAAATATTTTCTGGCATTCCCTTTCTCTATGATCCAATGGATACTGGAAGTTTGATCTCTTATTCCTCAAACCAGTATGTACATCTGGAAGTTTTCAGTTCATGTATTGTTGAAGCTTAGCTTGAAGGATTTTGAACATTACCTTGTAGCAAGTGAGATGAGAGCAATTGCATGATAGTTTAAACATTCTTTGAATTGCCTTTCTTTTGGATTGGAATGAAAACTCGCCTTTTCCAGCACTCTGGCCGCTGCTGAGTATTCCAAATTTGCTGACATACTGAATACAGCACTTTTAGAGTCTCATTCTTTAGGTTGTTTTAAACAGCTCAGCTGGAATTCCATCACCTTTCCTACCATTGTTTGTAGTGATGCTTCCTAACGCCACTTGACTTTACACTCCAGTATATCTGGCTTTACATGAGTGATGAGTGCTTTACCCAAGCATCAGCACTATGCCAGTCATTATGACCATTTTTGTACAGTTCTTCTGTGCATTCTTGCCACCTCTTCTTAATCTCATCTGCTTCTGCTAGGTCTTTGAATTTTCTGTCCTTTATTGTATCTATCCTTTTATGAAGTGTTCCTCTGGTAGCTCCAATTTTCCTGAAGCAATCTATACTCTTTATAATTCTATTATTTTCCTCTAATTCTTGCAGTGTTCACTTATGAAGACTTTCTTATCTTTCCTTGCTATTCTTCAGAACTCTGCATTCCATTGGGTATATCTTTCTTTTTCTCCTTTGCCTTTCACTTCTCTTATTTTCTCAGCTGTTTTAAGGTCTTTTCAGGTAACTCCTTTTTATTCTCACATTTGTTTTTCTTGGGAATGGTTTTGGTGACCACCTCCCATACAATGTTACAAACCTCCAACCATAGTTCTTCAGGCTACCAGACCTAATCCCTTGAATTTATTTTTCATCTCCACTATAAATTCATAGAGGATTTGATTTAGGTCATAGCTTAATGGTCTAGTGGTTTTCCCCACTTACTTCAATTTAAGCCTGAATACTGTTTGCTTCTGCCTAAGTTTGGTGCCAGATCACCACCCACCACTCCCAGTGGGTGTGGAGCAAAAACACACAATTTGAGGACTGTTACCCTGGGTTTGTGCTTGGCTTTTCACGTGCTTAGCTGTGTGATCTTGATCAAGTCCCTTAACCTCAGTTTTCTCATCTAGAAAATGGGCACCATGATGATAGTTCCACCTTCTAGATGCACCTGCTGAGAGCAAGTGGCCCTGAGAGGGCTTTCTGGGTTCCTGAGTCTGGAACAAATATGAATTATTCTGCCACCTGGGGAGAAGGAAATCTATTTAGAGGTTATGGCTGCCATTCCTAAGGCTAAATATTGATTCAAGCCAAATGACATCTGTCTCTGAACCATGATACAGAACTCTGACTGAGATGATACTTCTGTTTTCTGGGCCCCAACAAGAGCTAATGATTACTGGCTCAGATTATTCCCTTCTTCAGCCTTATCAGTCAGCCTTTCTTTGTCAACTACTTCTAGCCTGAAATCACACTGCAAGGAGAGTTGTAAGGCTTTTGGTCTCTTTTCCGTTTTGCACGTCTCCAGCATGGCAACAAGTAGCTGTGATGGCTTCTTGTCATAGCAACAGTTATGGCAACTTGTACAGTCCAATCTCAGCCTGTTAAATGAAACTGTCCCCATTTGGCCCCTCATGTTTAAATACCTACAGTTGCCTTAGAAACCTTCCTATGCTTGCTGTTTAACTACCAAATATGTGTGGACTTGATCTAGTTTTCTTTCCCAAGCATGATTCCAACCATGCAATGAAGTAACCAGACATATAGTCATCTAACTACCAACAGGAATTGACAAAAGCACACCATGCATCGTCCACTTCTAGCTTGCCCCAAAACAACATTGAAGTGATCTGCTGGAATAATGTGATACATTGGCATGTACACGCCAGAAGGGACACTTTTTCTGGATTCATTTTCCACCTAGTGCAGAATGTCTACCACAAGTCTTGCCCTCCAGTAGCTGGTCACCTGATTTTTGCAGACTCAGCCAGCCCCCAATCCCTTTCAAATCCCTCAGTAAAATCTAGAGAACAAACTCAGTCAAAGCTCTCTCTCCTGCAGAAAACACTTTTTGTGTTTTTGGAAAACAATGTTTGGTAAAACATTCAAAATCTTGTGCTCCTTGTCTTGGATTCAAGGATCTGCACCAGAGGATGGGAAGCCTCCCCTTCCACCCAAGTCTTTCTCCATCCAACCAGGACCAGAGCCTTCAGTGGACTTTGTGTCCTCATTGGCATTGTTCAGTTGCTAAGTCACGTCTGACTCTTTGTGATTACATGTTTGGCAACAAAACAGGCTTCTCTGTCTTTCATTATTTTGCAGAGTTTCCTCAAACTCATGTCATTTGAGTTGGTGATGCCATCTCATCCTTTTATTCGCTCTCCTTCTGCCCACAATCTTTCCCAGCATCAGAGTCTCTTCCAATGAGCTGGGTCTTCACATCAGATGGCCTAAGTGTTGGAGCTTCATCTTCAGCATCAGTCCTTCCACTGAATATTGCTCTACCACTTCCAAAACAAAACTCATGTTTCCAAACACCTAACAATATTGAGCATTGATAAAGTTTAGTAGAATCGGGATCTAGTCCTCTGGGAAGTCCCAGCACTGCCACCCTTCCTTTCTGTTACCATTCTTTCCACCTGGTATAGAATTGGTTCCCTACCATTTCTCCAGCTTGAAACCACTTGCCAACCCATCATTGTCAGCTATCCAGGAGTAGTTCCTTCCTCCTTCCTTAAAGACTTCTGCCTGCTCCCTGATTGTCTTCTGTACATCAGTTCAGTTCAGTCTCTCAGTCATGTCCATCTCTTTGCTATATCATGGGGTGCAGCACGCCAGGCTTCCCTGTCCATCACTAACTCCCAGAGCTTGCTCAAACTCATGTTCATCAAGTTGGTGATGCCATCAAACAATTTGGTCTTCTGTCTTCCCCTTTGCCTTCTGCCTGCCTTTAGTCTTTCTCAGCATCAGGGCCTTTTATAATGAATCAGTTCTACCCATTAATTGGCCAAAGTAATGGAGGTTCAGCCTCAGCATTGGTCTTTCCAATGAATATTCAAGACCGATTTCCTTTAGGATGGTCTGGTTGGATCTCCATTGCAGTCTCAAGAATCTCGTCCAACACTGCAGTACAAAAGCATCAATTCTCTGGTGCTTAGCTTTCTTTATGGTCCAACTCTAACATCTTCTCACTACTTCTGGAAAAACCATGCTTTCAGTGTACAGACTTTTGCTGGTAAAGTAATGTCTCTGCTTTTTAGTATGCTGTCAAGATTTTTCATAGGTTTTCTTCCAAGGAGCAAGTGTCTTTTTTTTTTTTTTCACAGCTGCCATCACTATCTGAAGTGACTTTGGAGCCCAGGAAAATAAAGCCTGTCACTGTTTTCATTGTTTCTCCATGTATTTGCCATGGAATAATGGGACTGAATGCAGTGATCTTTGTTTTTTTGATCTGTACATACCTCATCAAGACCATCTCCAAGAAAATGAAATGCGAAAATGCAAAATGGTTGTCTGAGGATGCCTTAGAACTAACTTAGAAAAGAAGAGAAGCAAAGACAAATGAAAAAAGAAAGACATACCCACCTGAATGCAGAGTTCCAAAGAATAGCAAGAAGAGATTTTTAAAAAGCCTTCCTACATGATCAGTGCAAAGAAATAGAGGAAAACAATAGAATGGGAAAGACCAGAGATCTACTCAAGAAAATTAGAGGTAGGGAAGGATCATTTCATGCAAAGATGGGCCAAATAAAAGACAGAAATGGCATGGACCTAAAAAAAGCAGAATATATTAAGAAGAGGTTGAAAGAATATATGGAGGAACTATACAAAAAAGATATTAATGACCCAGATAACCATGATGGTGTCTCACTTAGAGCTGCTACTGCTGCTAAGTCATTTCAGTTGTGTCTGACTCTGTGCGACCCCAGAGACGGCAGCCCAGCAGGCTCTCCTGTCCTTGGGATTCTCTAGGCAAGAACACTGGAGTGGGTTGCCATTTCCTTCTCCAATGTATGAAAGTGGAAAGTGAAAGTGAAGCCGCTCAGTCATGTCCAACCCTCAGCGACCTCATGGACTGCAACTTTCCAGGCTCCTCCATCAATGGAATTATCCAGGCAAGAATACTGGAGTGGAGTGCCATTGGCTTCTCCGCACTTAGAGCTAGGCATCCTGAAATGTGAAGTCCAGAGGGCCTTAAGAAGCATAACTACGTGCAAAACTAGTGGGGGTGATGAATTGCCGTTGAGCTATTTTAATTCCTAAAAGATGAAGCTGATAAAGTGCTGCACTCAATATGCTAGCAAATTTGGAAAACTCGGCAGTGGCCACAGGACTGGAAAGTCATTTTCATTGTAATTCCAAAGAGAGGCAATTTCAAAGAATGTTCAACTACCATACACTTGCACTCATCTCACATGCTACCAAAGTAATTTCTCCAAGCAAGTCTTTAACAGTACATGAACTGTGAAATTCCATATGTTCCAGCTGGATTTAGAAAAGGCAGAGGAACCACAGATCAAATTGCCACCATCTGCTGGATCTTCTAAAAAGCAAGAGAATTCCAGAAATATACCTACTTCTGCTTTATTGACCATGCAAAAGCCTTTGACTGTGTGGTCACAACAAACTGTGGAAAACTTACAGAGATTGGAATACCAGACCATCTTACCTGTCTTCTGAGAAATCTGTATGAAGGTCAAGAAGCAACAGTTAGAACTGAACTTGAAACAGCAGACTGGTTCTAAATCGAGAAAGGAGTACGTAAAGGCTGTGTATTGTCACCCTGCTTATTTAAATTATATGCTGAGTAAGTCATGCAAAATGCCCAACTGGCTGAAGCACAAGTTGGAGTCACAGTTGCTGGGAGAAATATCAATAATCACAGATATGCAGAAGACACATGGCAGAACATGAAGAGAAACTAAAGATCCTCTTGATGAATGTGAAAGAGGAGAGTGAAATATTTGGTTTAAACTCCACATTCAGAAAATGATGATCATGGCATTTTGTCCCACCACCTCACAGCAAATAGATGGGGGAACAATGGAAACAATGAGAGACTTTACTTTGGGGGGGCTCCAAAATCATTGCAGACGATAACTGAAGCCATGAAATTAAAACTTGCTTGCTTGTTTGAAGAAAAGCTATGACAAACCTAGTAGCATTTTTAAAAGCAGAGAGATTACTTTGCTGAAAAAGCTCAGTATAATCAAAGCTATGATGTTTCCAATTGTCATGTATGGATGTGAGAGTTGACCATAAAGAATGGTGAGCAATGAAGAACTGACGGTTTTGAACTGTCGTGTTGGACAAGACTCTTGAGAGTCCCTTGGACTACAAGGAGGTCCAACAAATCAGTGCTAAAGGAAATCAATCTTGACTATTCTTTGGACAGACTGATGCTGAAGCTGAAGCTCCAATACTTTGGCTAACTGATGTGAAAAACTTACTCATTAGACCCTATTACTGGGAAAGATTGAAGGCAGGAGGAGAAGAGGACGATAGAGGATGAGAAGGCTGGATGGCATCATCGATTTGATGAACATGAGTTTGAGCAAGCTCTAGGAGTTGGTGAAGGACAGGGAAGCCTGGTGTGCTGCAGTCTATGGGGTTGCAAACAATTGGACATGACTGAGCGACTGAACTGAACTGAACTGAACTGAACTGAACATACCCCATAGCAAATGCTAGTGGTAATTGTCATGTTTCTTCCACAAACCAGCACTCCCCAAGGCCCCAGCACATATCCCTGGTCAAGTTTGCACCCATGCACAGTGCCTAGAATCCACAAGACATTCAGTGAGTTCTGATTGCAGGGGGACCTCCATTTTGGTAAACATAAAGAAGCAAAGGACACATTTATCCTCCTGTCCCAAACAACTTGAAAGTAGAAGAGATAAAAGAAAGAGAAGGTTTTACATCAAAAGTCAGGCAGCAGAATTTGGATTCCTGAGGTGAGGAACAAGCAAGGTGAGTTCTACAATTGCCCCAACTCTAGAAACAGTTTCCAATACATACATGTAAGGGGTATCTAGGCAGAGACAAATGGTCACCTTAAGAAGAGAGACTTGAGACTCTAGATAGTTAGGGTTCACAGGAGAGAGCTACACACAGAGAACTCTTGGAGTGTGCAGGTGATACCCCTTCAGCTTTCAGCAGAAAGTTGATAGTACTGGTCAGTATGATAGAGAACAATCCTTGAGTCTCAAATTGAGCCAAGTCTAATGGTGTCCCCGTCCAAACAAATAACACTGGCATGTGCTCACAGTGCCTCAGCACACTGGGCCTGCCCCACTCACTGCACCTGTGCCCTCCCTTCCCACACTGCTCAGGCTGTAGGATGCTTTGCTGGGAACCTTCTGAGGCCAGCCCTGGGCTGCATGCACCTCCCAGGTCTAAGCTACTCAGATTCAGGGACTTGGGTAGTCCTCAGAGGTGCAGACTCATTTGGGCCTGCGTTTTGTGCCCTTCCCAGGTCCGAGCAGCTCAGGTCATGAGGTGTTTGGTGAGTGTGGTCACTGTGATGTATCCTCTCCCCAATCCCTGCTGCTCAGTTTTCTGGGTGTACAACCGGTGCACCTTCTTAGGCAGATGTTGAGGTGAGGTAAAGTCCTTCAGTCGTGTCTGACTCTTTGCAACCCCATGGACTGTAGTATACCAGGCTCCTCCATCCATGGGATTCTCCAGGCAAGAATTCTGGAGTGGGTTGCCATTTCCTTCTCCAGGGGATCTTCCCAACCCAGGGATCGAACCCAGGTCTCCTGCATTGGAGGCAGACGCTTTAACCTCCGAACCACCAGGGAAGCCCTAGGCAGATGTTGACTGTCCAGAACCCCAAGAAGTCTTAGTTAATAAAGAAGCCTGCTTGCAGTTTGGTAGATAATGTCTTTCTGGGGCCACTATTGCCCCCTTCCAGCTCTGGCTGCTTGTCACTGGAAAGGGATGGTCTGCAGCAGGCTAGTCCTGTTCAGTCCTTTGTTCTGTGTGCAGGCCTGCCAAAGTCTTAGGTTAGGGTTTTTTTTTTGCACTTGGTAGCTATCCCACAATCTGGTTTGCTAGCCCAAGTTAGTTATCTCAGATTGCCCTTGGGGCATTTAGGCCCGGTCCTTACTCTAATCAATGCAGCCAGCCCCTGCCTGCCCAGTCCCCACTTGCTAGTGATGGGTGCAGGCATCTGTGCTGCTTCTCCGCTAGGGACATTACCGTTGGGCTCGTAATCTTGAGTTTTAATTATTTATTTATTTTTCCTCCCTGTTATGTTACCCTCTGTGCTTCCAAGGTTTGCCATGGACGTGGCAGGAGAGTGTTTTCTGGTGTTTGGAAACTTCTCTCTTTTTAGGACTCCTTTCCAGGGACAGAGCTCCGTCCCTACCTCTGTTGTCTCTTTTTGGTCTTTTATATTTTTTCCTACCTCCTTTCGGGGACAATGGGCTGCTTTTCTGGCTGCCAGATGTCCTCTGCCAGCGTTCAGAAGTTGCTTTGTAAATTTGCTTAGCGTTCAAATGTTCTTTTGATGAATTTGTAGGGGAGAAAGTGGTCTCCCCATCCTATTTCTCCAATATCTTAGGACCGCCCCCCCCTTTTTTTCTTTTGGTTTCCTTTGGTTTTGTTTTTGATGGGCAGTATTCTTATTTTTCCTTAGAAGATATTCCACTCTAAATGTAGAATCATAAGTCTGAATTTTAAAGCCACTTAAGTAATGTGTTGTTATAGGTAGCTAGTCACCAACCTGATGCAATTAGATTTATTAGTCTTTGTTCCCAATTTGTTCAGTTCAGTCCAGTCCTTCAGTTGTGTCTGTCTCTTTGCAACACTATAGACTGCGGCATGCCAGGTTTCCCTATCCATCACCAACTCCTGGAGCTTGCTGAAGCTCATGTCCATTGACTTGGTGATGCTATCCAAGCATCTCATCCTCTGTCTTCTGCTTCTCCTCCTGCCTTCCATCTTTCCTAATATCAGAATCTTTTCCAATGAGTCAGCATGTTAAGTGTTCATTCAGTCTCTTTTTAAATCAACCAACATGAATTAAATTCCTCTCTGTCCCTACTGCACTCCCAACTCTAGACCAGAAACAAAAAATTGCAGAAACTGAAGGCTGATTCTGGCACATCACTGTGGAGATTTTGTTCCCACTTTTTTTTGGGAAAAAAATTACTTGTGAACATTAAAATCAGTAGATTGTACATAAATATCCAAACTTTGATTCTCTTGAAAACATGGCCAACTTGCCTGCTTTCCAGCATGGGTGAAGTGGATAAAAGGTTGCTCCCAGTGGTAAGGCCTATGCTGCCCAGATTCCAACATGGCCACCTAGCGCTGTATCATTATCTCCTGCCCCCTGGGGCCATGAGCTTGTGAGAACTAGACTTCTTGCTCTCTTAAGATAAAGACTTTTTTTTTGTTTGTTTGTTTTGATCAACTTTGACTTTGAAGCCTTTAACCCAGAACCTAGCACACAGTTCTTCCTTGTACAGTTGTTGGATGATATAGAATCTCTTGTGGATTCATATGACATTTCTTCCAGTACTGAAACCATGCAATTGAAGTACTGCTCTGCCCTAAATCTTTGATGCAGACTGGCATCATAGGTATCCCTGATGTCTGCCATTAGACCCACTACCTAAAGCCAGTTATATGTTTCTGGGCTGTTCCTGAAGTCTTCACTTTGCCATTTGACAACTTATCCTCTTAGCAATCTCCTTTCCAATGAAGACGGCAATGCATATCTCATGAAGTGGCTAGGAAGATGACATGAAACCACAAATGTCGAGCATGTCCCCTAGTATCCATTTTCATGGTTTCTTAGCAGTTTTTTCTCCATGTAGGCAAGGTTCTCTGTCTTCTTAGATGTCCAAGCAGACCAGTTTGATTTTCCAGCCAAGCTTCAAGGAAGAGATTACAGTTCAATTCTCTGTATTTTGAGAAGCTTCAAAGGCCACTGACCAAGGACCTTGATGAAGGTAAAGATTTAATTGAGAGCTTCGTATTTTTTTCAGATCTTAGTGGCATAAAGGGGAAAACTCGGGTAAGTCAGAGCATATATAACTAGGGGCTCGTGGTCACCACTGCATGCTAAGAACCCAAACTTCCCTGAGTACTGGAGCCAGGAAAGAAGCATGAAGTGGCTTGTGCTCCTCGGGCTGGTGGCCTTCTCAGAGTGCATAGTCAAGTAAGTATGGGGACTGTAAGTCGTGTCATATTCCTTTCTCAGATTTTTCTTTTCATCTGATTATTCTTCCACCCATTGGTTTCAGAAGGGAATGGAATATTTTCCTGAGTCTTAAAGCTCTACTCTTGCTTATTGATAAGTAACTTGCTATAGGAACTGTGGATCCCAAGGCTTGGTTGGGTTGCACAAATCTTGGGGTCTGACCATGTCATGACCTTTTGAAAATGCAACTCTTTGTAACAGTTCAGTGCACAGTCTATGCAGATGTTGATGTGGTCCTGCGGAACAGCAATTTCTACATTTTATTCAACATGTCCTCTTTTTCCCTCTCTACTTCAGTGTGTATATGCCTATGTCTGCATCTCTGTATCACTGCCATTTATCTCTCCATCTCTTTGGAAGTCACAGGCCGTGTATTTCTCTTTGTGTTGTTTTCTTTTACTTTTTCATTTGACTCGTCCTTCCTTCTCAAACCTTTGAATTTCCCTTACTTTTCCCCTATATCTTGGATTCTTCTTTCAATTCTCTCTTCTCTGTTAACTTGGAGGAAGATACACTGTTTTATATACACTCTTTTATATCTGACAAGCAATGTGACCACAGCCAACTCAGAAACCTCTTGCATTTCAAATTGCTCCCTTGTAAAAGAGGATGAGCTCCCCTTCTACCTTCATCCTTGAGGTTCTATGAGAAGGAGTGAGTGAGATGGCAACACTAATGCTAATGGCTTTCATTGTTGAGACTGAAAGATCCCCTAGAGAAGGAAATGGCAATCCACTCCAGTATTCTTGCCTGGAAAATCCCATGGATGGAGGAGCCTGGTAGGCTACAGTCCATGTGGTCGCAAGGAGTCGGTCACGACTGAGTGACTTCACTTTCACTTTATATACATCACTTCACTTATCCCCAAGATACCCTATTTGGAGAGTTTGTATTGTTGTATTCTACCATTTTACCGAAGGGGAGACTGAGACACCACATGGTCATATGGCTTACCCAAGATTGCTGAACAGAACCGGTATTGAAATCTATGTTTTTGCCATAGTATATGCATAAAATTCTGATAATAATGCACCTCATAAAAATGATTAGAAAATACACAGGGCCATTACAATGAAAGTTATATCTTAACACTGAGAGTAAATTGTAGCATCTTCTTTGTTTTCTTTGTCAAATGCTCGGTGAAAGAATACTCTAAGGCGAGTGAAGACCATGAGAAAAACCCTCAGTGAAAAAAACATGCTGAACAATTTCCTGAAGGAACATGCTTACAGACTGTCCCAGATTTCTTTTCGTGGCTCAAATCTAACTATTCACCCACTGAGAAACTTCAAGGATGTGAGTATTTTGGGAGGATGGTGCTCCACAGCGCCCCCTGGTGCTCTAGCCTAGCACTGGGGCTCATCTGGAGGTGCCAGGTGGGATGATGGGGGGTTCCTGCAGGAGGCAGAGACACTGGAAAACAGGGACCCCCAACCAGAGGAGAAGGCACTCTCATCCTTAACTGTTGGTCTTTGTCACTGGGCCCAGAAATTACCAGGTGGCAGGTAACTATCCATTTCTGTGTCAAAGATGTGTCATTTGCTTGAGGGCGATTGTTCCTTCTGAACTAAGTGAGCTCATCAGTTACAGATGAAGAGTGAACCATCACTGATCAAAAGGTATAACCAACTTCAGAGCAACTGTGAATCCCCAGGCAGGGAAATTCAGTTTCCAGAGATGCAAGAACAATAGCACTAAAAATTACTGAACCTGTATTCCATGTATGGCCACAAGAATCACTGTGGTTACTGTTTTTAGATTAGACAAAGGGCTTATTTTGTCTTCAAGAATGCCCATGCCAGCCTAAGAGATAGGCAAAGAGTAAACACATGTCAAATGAAAGGGTCACCTGTGTGGTGTTGACTGTGTGGTCTGAGTTTGGAGGGAGTGGCTGGGGTTGATCAAGAAGGACCTCCTGGAGAAGCAGGTGCTAAGGCTCAGTTTGAAGAGACTACAGAGCTTCTCAATTGAAGGCACCAGGACTTCCCTGGGTGTCCAGCGATCCTGGAGGCCCGGTGTTTTTGCCTATGGGCTTCCCATGCAGGAGTTACCACATCAACGCCTGGTCATAGAGTCAATATCCTGCATACAATGTAGCACAGGAAAAATATATCAAATACAGATACCTCAGTGACCGAAGTCTGAGCTGCACAGTGGTTAGAAAGTGATCTCAGAGATATGTGACACCCAGAGGGAGGCAGTAGTTTGGGAATAGAGGGTAGCCAGTTGTGCACTAACCCACTCCCTCCTTCTTCCTGTAGATGCTCTATTTGAGTAACATCACCATTGGAACACCCCCTCAGGAATTCCAGGTTGTCCTTGACACAGGCTCATCTGACTTGTGGGTGCCCTCCGACTTTTGTGCCAGTGAAGCCTGTTGTGAGTACAGATACCTTGTACCTGGACCATCCTTCACTTGCCCTGCCACTCTGTTTCCATCCTTGGCACCTGATGACACTCATTTCTTGTGTCTACAGCTACACACGCTAGGTTCAGACGTCTTCAGTCTTCCACCTTCCGTCCTACCAATAAGACCTTCAGCATCACCTACGGATGTGGGAGAATGAAAGGAATTGTTGTTCATGACACAGTTCGGGTAACAGTGTAACATATGCTGAGTCAAGACTGGCTATGGAGTGACCCCTGCTTGCAAAACAGATGAAGGACCATCTGGCAGGACCCTTCCTAGCCTAACTCCCATAGATATTGGCCATCTTATCCACAGGATCATGTCTCTGGGGAGGCAGTGCCCATGGTGACACACAAGCAAACAAATTAGCTAACCTAGAGAGTGATTTTAAGTGTGGACTTGCAGCTCCTCTGCCCATGAGCCGTTCAAGGTTCATTTTGCTGGGAGCGAGAAGAAAGGATAAAAGCACCCACTTTTATATTCACAGACTCTTCCAGGCACTTTCAGGTGATAACTGGTTTAATCCTGCAACAACCCCACACAGCAGTTACTCTGATTAGCTCATGAGACATATGAGGAAACTGAAGTGTAGACAGCAAGGGCCTTGCTGAGGGTACACATGTAAAAGGTGGAGTTAGGCTGGCTTATCAGGACTGAATTTGCTGTGGGATGTTTGTGAACAGGATAAAACTCATCTGAGGACCCTGGGAGCAGTCAAGGGCTTCAGGTATCCAGAGTGGGAAACTGGTGACCTGAGAAGTCAAGGGGCCTGATAAATGAGTTCTATTCTAGAGGACCCTTGAGAGTCTAATAAACCTAAGGCTTGCCTCCCCCCAAATACTTGAGTAGTTCTGCTCTCTCTTTTCTCTCTCATATATACACACAGGAATATACACATATCCTAAAAAATGATTTCTAGAGGCAGTACTTTCTTACAGCCCTGCAAGCAAGTTTGTGTTTTGGCTTCTGTCTTCATGGACAGATGCAGAATCCACAGTACATTACAGAGAATGCAGTCCATTCCTGTCATTAGGTCACAGTGATGCCAAAGAGAAGGCTATCTTGCTATCGATTATTTTGTCTATAAGGTGGCACCAATGGGACCTGGCCTGACTCTTGGTTGCCCCACTTGTACAGAAGCCACGAGCCAAACTGACTCACTCAGGTGGTGTTTTTCAGAGGGGCAAATGTTATAAAATTCACAGCCTCTCTCAAATTCACAGCCTCACCCAAATTCCCCTCCCAGCTTGATCTCACTGTCTGTCGGCCACCGAAGACAGACCCAGCCTCAATTCTTCTCTGAGGATCTAATGGCAATGCATCACAGCCCAGTCCTAGCCTCATTTCACGTGTCTGTAAGTGTGAACACTCTTCTCTCCCACAGATTGGGGACCTTGTAAGTACTGACCAGCCGTTCGGTCTAAGCACGGAGGAATGCGGGTTTAAGGGTATACCTTTTGATGGCATCTTGGGCTTGAACTACCCCAACATATCCTCTTCTGGAGCAATCCCCATCTTTGACAAACTGAAGAATGAAGGTGCCATTTCTGAGCCTGTTTTTGCCTTCTACTTGAGCAAGTAAGTCTGAGATGGACAATCCCTTTCACCAAATTAGCTGTAAGATGCTTTCAGTTACACAAAAATTATAGAACACTTGATAAAGAAGTATCCTGAGAGATAATCTAACCTAGGATAACTATGGACCCAGGACCTTACCTGGCTTCACCCCTGGCTTTTATAAATAAAAGTTTATTGGAACACAAGCCTACTCCTGGGCTCAAGACCAGTAACTTGGTCTAGTGGGGTGGTGAGGAGGAAGGCTAATGGGAGGTCACAGGAAACAAGTTGAAGGAAAAGGCATTAGGATTTGCTTATGAATTTGATAAGGAAGGAAGGAGAAGGATGGTGGATATCTTTCTTTCCTCATTAGCATTTCACAGGGAGCCCAGGACCAGCTGCCCAATTTGTAGTAGCCAGTGAGAAACGAAAGTGTGGGACACAAAAATGTGGGACCCCTTGTTTAAGAAATATGAGGCATTTCAAGACAGGGAGAACAGAGGTTGGGTCCTTTCTGAGTTTGGGGCCCTTTTGACAGTAGAGATCACAGGCCAGTGGAGTCAATGCTGGGTGACCTGAACCCATACCCTTAGAACTCCCAGGCCTTGATTTTCCTGAAAAATGACAATGTGGACAAGGGGAAAGCCCAAACACTTCAGCACCCTGTCCTCTGAGGGTGTCTGAGCACTCAGGTCGCTGGAGGTCCAGGGCATCTTCAGAAGACATAGTGGGTGGAACCCAGCCAAGTCCTTCAGCTTCTAACCTCCTCTGTGCCACTCATGAGCCAGTAAAAGACCTCAGTCTGGATCTCAATCTCTCCTAGACCTGATTTCCGCATCTGTACATGGGGACCTTATTAGGGCCTTGATGGGTGGACAAGCACAGCTCTCAGAAAGTGCTGTTGTTACTGTCCTCCAAGGATCGCCCCCTCATTTCTCTTTACAGAGACAAGCAGGAGGGCAGTGTGGTGATGTTTGGTGGGGTGGACCACCACTACTACAAGGGAGAGCTCAACTGGGTACCATTGATCCAAGCAGGCAACTGGATTGTACGCATGGGCCGGTAAGCCTCTCCCTCTGAGGGTCAGCCCAAGTGATGCTCCCACCACTGTACACGGACACAGGCAGACACACACAAATGCATTATCAGACACACAGTCCCACAGACATATACACAACCCACAATGACACAAACAGACACACAGACACATGGAAACATGCAAACAAACACATAAAAACATACACTGCTGCTGCTAAGTCACTTCAGTCGTGTCAACTCTGTGTGACCCCATAGATGGCAGCCCACCAGGTTCCCCTGTCCCTGGAAGTGTCCAGGTAAGAACACTGGGCGTGGGTTGCAATTTCCTTCTCCAATGCGTGAAAGTGAAGTCGCTCAGTTGTTTCCAACTGGTCGTGACCCCATGGACTGCAGCCCACCGGGCTCCTTCACCCATGGGATTTTCCAGGCAAGAGTACTGGAGTGGGTTGCCATTCAGTTCAGTTCAGTTCAGTTGCTCAGTCGTGTCCGACCATTTGCGACCCCATGAATTGCAGCACGCCAGGCCTGGGTTGCCATTGCCTTCTCCCAAAACATACACAGCAACACATAAAACATGCATAGCTAGTCAGAGACACACAAGCACACACAAAGAAACATGCAGACACAGATACAAACAAACACACAAGCACAGAGATCCACAAACAACCCATGGGTTCATAATCCCCAGGCCTTCTGAGCATGGCTCTGATCAGGGTCCTAAAAGGCACCAGAGAGGTCTGTATAGCTGGGAGAAGGCTGCACCCACTGCCCTTTGAGTTGGGGAGCATGGTAGGGGACTCTACAGTGTGGTGAACAGAAGATCAGGGAGAATTTCTCCAGCCTGAACAGAATTATGATAAGATGACCAACTGTCCAGGGCTACCTAGGACATAGGAAATTCTCAGTAAAGATAAATGTCAGTTAAAAAACAGGGAAAGTTCTGAGAAAATGGAGACAACTGGTATTCTTAGGGAGCAGCTACCCAGCAGTGGAGAGAGGTTGCCTACAGTCTTAACACATGAAAACTAATAGAAAAGACATGCCAAGTTCTTGGGCACACAGTGGGACAGGGACTATTACAGAGGATCAGGAAGGTGGGATCCAGGAGTGACCTGAGGACAAGAGGCATAATTGATAGGATTCTGTGTGATACCCTCAGACAAAAGTTGACCTGTCCTTTGGAGTTTCTATGGGCTAGTCATGTATTTCCTGGCCAGGGTCTCAGGGTCTGAGCTGGTTGTAGGAGCAGTGCTGAGGACACCCTATCCCAGAGAAGCCCCTCTCTCCCCCTACTATGAAAATCTGCCCCTGCGAATTTCCATCTTCACTCTGTGTATGACTTGTTATTTTTTCCCCACCAGATACAGCTCTCTGGAGGTTACTTATTGTTTTCTAAGTTTTCATTTACTCATTGAACAGACAAGTATTGGGCATCCAGTGTGTGCCGGGTACTTTAGGGAGGCAAGGAGAATAAAACACATCCTTGCATCTAGGAGGGCAGATGTACGTGAAGTGACTCGCCCACATAGTGAATTGTGACTTTGGTACATGCTAGACATGAGGAGGAGAAGGCAATGGCAACTCACTCCAGTACTCTTGCCTGGAAAATCCCAGGGATGGTGGAGCCTGGTGGGCTGCCCTCTATGAGGCTGCACAGAGTCAGATATGACTGAAGTGAGTTAGCAGCAGCAGCAGCAGCAGACATAAGGAAGGGTCTACAGAGAGTGACTAAGACAGGAGACTCATAAACACCGGGCAAAATACTTCCTGAAAACAATAAAATTAAGCTGGAATCTGGAAGATGAGAAGAAATTTGCTAGTCAAAGTGCAGTGGAATCTTCTAGGAAGGAAGGCCAGATTGGGTCAAGGTACAAAAGATCCTGGTGTATTCAAGTACTGCATTCGAGGATGTCAAGAAAGGTGCTGTGTCGAGAGCAAAGCAAAAGAGGGTGAAAGACAAAGGGCTGTTTAGGAGACAGTCGAGAAGGGGAGAACTCTGGGGAGGCTCAGAGTGACCTGGATGCCCACTTTCTTCCTTTATCTCTCAGGATCTCCATTGAAAGAAAGGTAATTGCTTGTTCTGGAGGCTGCAAGGCCATTGTTGACACCGGGGCAGCATTCATCGAAGGCCCCAAATCACTCGTTGATAAGATGCAGAAGCTCATTGGCGCCACACCACGGGGTTCCAAGGTGAAGGGTCATGCCCCAGGGTCACTCCCATTCTCCACACACAACAAGGATCTCCAGGGCCAACCTCTCACCCTCTCTCTCTAACAGTCTCCATTTCATGTTCTGTGGTCAATACCCTGCCCTCTATTATCTTCACAATCAACGGCATCAACTACCCAGTGCCAGCTCAAGCCTACATCCTCAAGGTGAGGACACAGTACTGAGGGTTGGTTCTCAAGCTGGAGCTTGCAGGAACCCTTGGGCTGCTGCTGGGAGGAGGGTGCCCTCTGGAGGCCATGTGAAACCATTGCAGATGCTGTTGAGCCCTGTGGCTGGGCCAGTGACTCACACAAAACCAGTCACTTGAGAGTAAAGGGCAGTGTGGGACACTGATCTTCCTGAAATAAATGTGGAGAAGCTTCACCATATGGCATGGTGGGAGTCAAGGAGAGGGGAACACTAAGGTCCTCAGTCTTCAGAGAGCTTCAACTCAATCTGATCCCTTAAGTGCATGAACATGAAATTCAGCACTAGCAGTCCCTGAAATAGGCCATGTTAGAAGGAGAATGGCTGGGGACAGTCCCAGTGTGATGTCCTAAAATACGTTAACAGGCTCCCTTCCCTTCTCAAAGTTTTCCTGGTTTGGATGATAAATTACATGGTCAGCCTAGTTCTCGGCTGTCTCTTCCTCTTGCTCCGGCCAGGTGTCTCCTTTGTGAGTTCGGGTACCCAACAACTCTGTGGGGAGGTTGGATGCTAATGTGAATAAAGGGTGCAATGTGACTGCTCAGCCGCGGCACTGGGTGGAGGCTTCATGTCAGCTCCCATCGGGAGTTCAGAGCAGGCTGATGGGCTCAAAGAAGGCTTCGACGAAGAGAGGGAATTTCAGGAATTCTAAAACTACAAACTCATTGAGCTATATGGAGAGTTGCTTGATTCTAGGCAAAACTGCACTGGATTCATGCAAATGGCATCTCAAGATGAACTGCACTGGGGCACTGGGGCCTTATGAGGGGTGATGAGGGCTATGGACAGACAAGTGGGGGTGGAGAACAAGAGTATGTTACCCAACCAAGCCTGGAGTAGCCAGAGAGGGTTAGTGTGGGCTGAAGGAGGATTCACAGGGTTCCTAGCTAAAGCTTCAAAAAGTGTTGTGGGCACTGCTATATTTAAGACGGATAACCAACAACGAGTTGCTGTGTAGCACAGGGAACTCTGTTCAGTTATATGACAGCCTGGATGTGAGGGGTGTCTTTGGGACCAGGATACCCGGATACATACAGTTGAGTCCCTTTACTGTCCACCTGAAACTCAGAATATTGTTAATCAGCTATACTCCAATACAATATAAAGCTTTTTAATAAAGTAGAGATTATGAGGATGCAGGAGGAGAACCAGCATTCTCTGCAGAGAAAACAAGGAGCAAGAGACAGAAGGAAAGAAACAGGGAGTGAGGAGAGCTAGGGACACACTTGATCTTTTCAAAAAAATTATATGGAAATGTGGCTGATCTTCAGTGTTACATTAAGTTCTGCTGCACAGAAATGTGACTCAGTTATACACATAAAAATATATTTTCTTATTCTTTTTCATGTGGTTTATGACTGAATACTGAATATAGTTCCTGATGCTCTACAGTAGGACTTTGTTGTTTTTCATTCCTCTGTTTCCCCAACTCCTAGTCCTCCCCTATCCACACCTTTCCTCATGGCAACCTCATGTCTTGGCCCTCTTTGGTTGATGAACTCTTATATCCCCTGCTGCTGAGAAAACCCCTTGATACTTACCAAAAGAGGGAAATAAAACAAAGAATTGTGCTGGGTCTGGATATTGGGGGGAGTCACCGGTAAGGGCTCATGCTGACTGGTGTGTGTCTCTGATTCTCCCAGGATTCTAAAGGTCGCTGCTATACCACCTTTAAAGAGAACCGGTTGAGTCCATCTACAGACGTGTGGATTCTGGGTGATGCCTTCCTGAGGGTGTATTTCTCAGTCTTTGATCGAGGAAATGACAGGATTGGCCTGGCACGGGCAGTATAAATGATTGGAGTGGTTCAGTAATCAATAAGGCTGCTCCTAACACACACACTCAAACTTGGGCACTACTGCCCAGGAGGCTGGTGAACTGTGTTTGGTAGTCTGGACACCCTATTCCAGTAAAGAATAAAGGGTTTCACTCTTAATTGTGCTGAAACAAATGGTTGCCTCTGTTTGTGTCTGGGAGTGCAGTATCTAAAACCAAATCTGAATCAAAATTGAGAACAGCCCTCCTCCACCTGCCTTCAAGGAAAAGGGGGACTTATTGAAATGATTCTGGGTATAGGGACACAAGAATCAGAGAAAAAGATCTTTGTGACTGGACCCAAGAAATCAGAAGTCATCAGTTCTCTCTTTTTCTCCCTCAGCCTTTCCCTTCCCTCTTCTTTGATAGTCTTAGCTGACAACTTTCTTCCTTAAGGCTTCTACACTTAGTGAGGGAGTCCAAGCTACCTGCCCTAGGGTTTTATATCCTGAAGGCATCTCCTAGTAAAGAAAGAAGCTGGGAGCCATTAAAGTTCAAGGGTATTCTCTGAATGATGCACTTCAGTTCACATGTACAGCCCTAGATCAGCCATCCTGGCAGGGCCATGGGGTCCTGTGATGGGCTTTACATGGTCATTGGCCCTGACTCAGCAGCACACATGACTGTCAATTTCCTCCAGAACTACATGACTGAAGCTGGGGAGAGACAGCCCCAAGGATAGTGACTGAGGGATGGTCTAGGCCATGGAAGAGTTTGTGATGACCCACAAACTCCACCACCTCCTCATTCAGAGGAATTATAAAAGATAATGAAATAGACTCTCTTCATCCCATCTCAGATGACTTTATCCCTGGACTTCTCCTCCAGGGGATTTTGGGTGAGGTATTTCATGTAGAGCTGGTTCCCTTTTGTTTCCACACCCTAGTCACCAGCTCTCTTCCACATATGCCTGCTCTGTCCTTTCCAGGCCTACTTGGTAAGCAGAGACCCCAGTAGATCCCTGAGCCATCTCCCTCCTCCAGGGCCCAGAATGTCCCTGCCTTGGCCTCCAATGCTGCTGTGAAGAAAGCAACATATGTATCGGAGGACCCAGGGTACACAGAGCCTTCTGCCTTTCTGAGCTTCCGCCACAGGTGGAGCTACAAACTATTTGTTGGAGCTGCCATGGTCAGGAACCTTTGCAGTGGAAGCATCCATTGTTTACACCTGGAGACCGTCAGTAGATGCCTCAGCTAAGACAGCAGTGGTCAGATGTTGATTTCCTTTCAGATTGACTGGTTTGATCTCCTTGTTGGATAAGGGACTCTCAAGAATCTTCTCAAGCACCACAGTTCAAAAGCTCAGTTCTTTGGCATTCACCCTTTTGCATGGTCCAGATTGCACATCTGTACATGATTACTGGAAAACCATAGCTGTGACACTATAGCCCTCTGTAGCAAAGTGAATCTGTGCTTTTTAATACACTGTGCAGGTTTTTCATAGCCTTTCTTCCTTCCAAGGAGCATGTCTCTTTTAATTTTGTGGCTGTATTCCAGGTCCATAGTGATTTTGGAGCCCAAGAAAATAAAATCTGCCACTGTTTCCCCTTCTCCCTCATCTATATGTCATGAAGTGGTGGGACCGGATGCCATGAATGTTGAGTATCTTTTTGTGAATAATTTTTTGAATGTTGAGTTTTAAGCAAGCTTTTTTTCATCTCCTCTCCTTATCAATTGGTCTTTAGTTCTTTGCTTTCTGCTATTAGGGTGGTGTCATCTTCATATCTGTAGATGTTGATATTTCTCCCAGGAATCTTGATTCCATCTTGGGATTAACGCAGTCCAGCATATCGAATGACCTTTCCTACATAAAAGTTCAATGATCAGAGTGACAATGTATACATTGTCATGTTCCTTTCCCAATTTTAAATCTCTTATTTGTTCTATGTCTGATTCTAACTGCCACTTTTTGACCTACATATAGACTTTCAGGAGACAGGTAAGGTGATCTGCTACTCCCATTCTCTTAAGAATTTTCCACAGTTTGTTGTGGTCCACACAGTGAAAAGCATTATCATAGTCAGTGAAGCAGATGCAGATGTTTTTCTGGAAGCCACTTGGTTTCTCTATCATCCAGTGGATGTTGGCAATTTGATCTCTGGTTCCTTAAACCAGTTAGTACATCTGGAAGTTCTCATTCATGTACTGTGAAGCCTTAGCTTGAAGGATTTTGAACATTACCTTGCTAGCAAGTGAGATTAGCACAATTGCATGATAGGTTGAACATTCTTGGGAATTGCCTTTCTTTTGGATTGAAATGAAAACTGACCTTTTCCAGCGCTCTGGCCACTGCTGAGTTTTTCAAATTTGCAGCCATATTGAATGCAACAGTGTTACAGCCTCATTCTTTAGAATTCCAGCTCAGCTGGAATTCCATCACCTCCACTAGCTTTGCTTGTAGTGATGCTTCCTAAGGCCCACTTGACTTAATGCTCTAGTATATCTGACTTTACATAAGTGACTCCAACATCTTCTCTATCCAGGTCATTATGACCATTTTTGTACAGTTCTTCTGTGCATTCTTGCCACCTCTTCTTAATGTCATCTGCTTCTGTTAGGTCTTTGACTTTTCTGTCCTTTACTGTGCCTATCCTTGCATGAAGTATTCCTATGATATCTCCAATTTTCCTGAAGAGATCTATACTCTTTACAATTTATTATTTTCCTCTAATTCTTGCACTTTTCACTTATGAAGACTTTCTTATCTCTCTTCGCTATTCTCTGGAAGTCTCCATCTCATTGGGTATATCTTTCCCTCTCTTGTTTGCTGTTCACTTCTGTTCTTTTCTCAGTTGTTTTCAAGGCCTCCTCAGGCAACCACTTTGCCTTCTCACATTTGTTTTTCTTGGGGATGGTTTTGGCCACCACTTCCCATACAATGTTGCACTTCATCCATTGTTCTTCAGGCTATCAGACCTAATCCCTTGAATCTATTTTTCATCTCCACTGGATAATCGTAAAGGATTTGATTTAGGTCATAGCTTACTATCTAGTGGTTTTCCTTACATTCTTCAACTGAAGCCTGAATATTGCTTGCTTCTACCTAAGCAATAGTGCCAGATGACCACCACTCCCTGTTGGTATGGAACAAAAAACACAATTTGAGGACTGTACAGTGGAAGTCAGAAGTAGATTTAATGGATTAGATCTGATAGACAGAATCCCTGATGAACTATGGCCGGAGGTTCTTGACATTGTACAGAAGACAGGAATCAAGAACATTCCCATGGAAAAGAAATGCAAAATGGCAAAATGGCTGTCTGAGAGACCTTACAAATACCTGTAAAAAGAAGAGAAGCGAAAAGCAAAGGAGAAAAGGAAAGATATAAGCATCTGAATGCAGAGTTCCAAAGAATAGCAAGAAGAGATAAAAAAGCCTTCCTCAGGGATCAATGCAAAATCCAAGCCAGACTTCAACAGTACGTGAAACATGAACTTGCAGATGTTCAAGGTGGATTGAGAAAAGGCAGAGGAACCAGAGATCAAATTGCCAACATCCACTGAATCATCAAAAAACCAAGAGTTCCAGAAAAAAACAAAAAACAAAAAAACTGCTTTATTGACTATGCCAAAGACTGTGTGGCTCACAACAAACTGGAAAATTTTTTAAGAGATGGGAATACCAGACCACCTGACCTGCCTCCTGAGAAATCTGTATACAGGTCAAGAAGCAACAGACTGGCTCCAATCAGGAAAAGAGTAAGTCAAGGCTGTATATTGTCACCTTGCTTATTTAACTTATATGCAGAGTACATCATGAGAAATGCTGGGCTGGATGAACACAAGCTGGAATCAAGATTACCAGGAGGAATATCAATAACTTCAGAATGCAGATGACACCCTCCTTTTGTCAGTAAACGAAGAACTAAAGAACCTCTTGATGAAAGTGAAACAGGAGAGTGAAAAAGTTGAGTTAAAGCTCAATATTCAGCAAACTAAGATCATGGCATCTGGTCCCATCACATAGGGAAACAGTGGAAACAGTAAGAGACTTTATTTGGGGGGGCTCGAAAATCACTGCAGATGATGGCTGCAGCCGTGAAATGAAAAGACGATTGCTCCTTGGTAGAAAAACTATGACCAACCTAGACATCATATTAAAAAGCAGAGACATTAGTTTATCAACAACTGTCCATCTATTCAAAGCTATGGTTTTTCCAGTAGTCATGTATGGATGTGAGAGTTGGACTATAAGGAAAGCTGAGCACCGAAGAATTGGTGCTTTTGAACTGTGGTGTTAGAGAAGACATGTGATAGTCCTTTGGACTACAGGGAGATCAAACCAGTCAATCCTAAAGGAAATCAGTCCTAAATATTCATTGGAAGGACTGATGCTGAAGCTCCAATACTTTGGCCACCTGATGTGAAGACCTGACTCATTTGAAAGGACCCTGATGCTGCGCAAGATTGAAGGCAGGAGGAGGAGATGACAGAGGATGAGATGGTTGGATGGCATCACCAGCTCAATGGATATGAGTTTGAGTAAACTCCAGGAGTTGGCGATGGACAGGGAGGCCTGGCATGCTGAAGTCCACATGGTCATAAAGAGTTGGACATAACTGAGTGACGGAATGAACTGAATTCAGAAAAATGTGGAATGATGAACTGGTGGAATGGCCTTCTAAAATTTCTGTTAAATACCAACTGGAAGAAAACGCTACACAAGACAGGACCATAGTCCAGTGGGACATGGTATGCACCTTATATGTGCAGATAATACAGAGTGTAGTCTCTTCTGCAGCTACATTACCCAAGTCTGGAAGCTGAGGAGTAGAGATGAGTGGCCACTGCCGCCTAATATTTCACTTAAGGAATGTTGTTTCTTGTTATTTTAAGCTTTAGCTTGGTGCTTTGGATGACCTAGCAGAAATACTAGAGAAGATAGTCATGGCATATGATATTCCACATACATGCTTCTAACCAGAGTTGTGGAAAGGAGTCATTCTTTTGGTCTGAGTGAGAAACACAAGCTGGAATCAAGATTGCTGGGAGAAATATCAATAACCTCAGATATGCAGATGACACCACCCTTATGGCAGAAAGTGAAGAGGAGCTAAAAAGCCTCTTGTTGAAAGTGAAAGAGGAGAGTGAAAAAGTTGGCTTAAAGATCTACATTCAGAAAACTAAGACTATGGCAACTGATCGCATCACTTCATGGGAATTAGATTGGGAAACAAGAGTCAGATTTTATTATTTGGGCTCCAAAATGACTGCAGATGGTGATTGTAGTCATGAAATTAAAAGACGCTTACTCCTTGGAAGAAAAGTTATGACCAACCTAGATAGTATATTCAAAAGCAGAGACATTACTTTGCCGGCTAAGGTCCGTCTAGTCAAGGCTATGGTTTTTCCTGTGGTCATGTATGGATGTGAGAGTTGGACTGTGAAGAAGGCTGAGCACCAAAGAATTGATGCTTTTGAACTGTGGTGTTGGAGAAGACTCTGGAGAGTCCCTTGGACTGCAAGGAGATCCGACCAGTCCATTCTGAAGGAGATCAACCCTGGGATTTCTTTGGAAGGAATGATGCTAAAACTGAAGCTCCAGTACTTTGGCCACCTCATGCGAAGAGCTGACTCATTGGAAAAGACCCTGATGCTGGGAGGGATTAGGGGCAGGAGGAGAAGGGGACGACAGAGGATGAGATGGCTGGATGGCATCACGGACTCAATGGATGTGAGTCTGAGTGAACTCCAGGAGTTGGTGATTGACAGGGAGGCCTAGCGTGCTGCGATTCATGGGGTCACAAAGAGTCGGACACAGCTGAGCGACTGACCTGAACTGAACTGTTCAGTCATGCTGTGTGGAGGGAGGGACGCTGCAAACAAATAACACTGGCATGTGCTTGTAGTGTCTAAGTCACACTGGGCCTGCCTCATTCATGGTGCATGTGCCCTCCCTTCCCACAGTGCTCAGGCTGTTGGTTGTTCCACTGGGAACCATCCGAGGCCATCCCTGGGCTGTATGCACCTCCCAGGTCTAAACCGCTCAGGTTCATGCACTTGGGCAGTCCTCAGAGGCAGAGACTCTATTGGGCCTGCATTTTGTGCCCTTCCCAAGTCCAAGCAGTTCAAGTGATGAGGTGTTTGGTGAGTGCTGTCGCTGCGAACTTATCACCTCCCCTGTCCCTGCCACTCGGTTTTCTGTGTGTACAGCCAGCGCACCTTCTCAGGCAGATGTTGACCATCCAGAACCCCAAGAGGTTTTAGTTAGCAAAGAAGCCTGCTTGCAGTTTTGTAGATAATACCTCTCTGGCATCTGATTGCCCCCTTCCAGCTCTGGCTGCCTGTCACCAGAGGGGGATGGTCTGCAGTAGGCTAGTTCTGTTCAGTCCTTTGTTCTATGCATGGGCCTGGTGGTGCCTTGGATTAGGGCTTTGTGCATGGTAGCTATCCCACAGTCTGGTTTGCCAGCCCAAGTTAGTTTGCTCAGATTTCTCTCAGGACGTTCAGGCCCAGTCCTTACTCTAAGCAATGAAGCCTGGGCCTCCCTGCTCAGCCCGCACTTGCTAGTGGTGGGTGCAGGCGTCTGTGCTGCTTCTCCATTAGGGGAGTTACTGTTGGGCTCGTAATCTGTGGGTTTTATTTATTTATTTATTTTTCCTCCCTGTTAAGTTGCCAACTGTGCTTCCAAAGCTTGCCACGGACTCGGCAGTGAGTGTTTCCTGGTGTTTGGAAACTTCTCTCTTTTTAAGACTCCCTTCCAGGGACAGAGCTCCATCCGTACCTCTTTTGTCTCTTTTTTGCCTTTTATATTTTTTTCTACCTCCTTTCGAAGACACTGGGCTGCTTTTCTGGGTGCCTGATGTCTTCTGCCTGCATTCAGAAGTTGTTTTGTAGAATTTACTCAGCGTTTAAATGTTCTTTTGATGAATTTATTGGGGAGAAAGTGGTCTCCTGTCCTATTCCTCTGCCATCTTAGGACTACCCCCTTCCTTTTTTTCTTTTGATTTTCTTTCTTTCTTTATTTTTTTTGTAGTTTTTAAATTTTTTTTTTACTTTGCAATACTGTATTGGTTTTGCCATACATTGACATGAATCCACCCCAGGTGTACATGAGTTCCCAACCCTGAACCCCCCTCCCACCTCCCTCTCCATATCTTCTCTCTGGGTCATCCCAGTGCACCAGCCCCAAGCATCCTGTATCTTGTATCGAACCTAGACTAGCAATTCATTTCTTACAAGATAATATACATGTTTCAATGTCATTCTCCCAAATCATCCCTCCCTCTCCCTCTCCCACAGAGTCCAAAAGTCTGTTCTTTACATCTGTGTCTCTTTTGTTGTCTCGAATACAGGGTTATCATTACCGTCTTTCTAAATTCCATGTATGTGTGTTAATATACTGTATTGATGTGTTTCTTTCTGGATTACTTCACTCTGTATAATTGGCTCCAGTTTCATCCACCTCATTAGAACTGATTCAAATGTGTTCTTTTTAATGGCTGAGTAATACTCCATTGTGTATATGTACCACAGCTTTCTTATCCTTCGTCTGCTGATGGACATCTAGGTTGCTTCCACGTCCTGGCTATTATAAACAGTGCTGTGATGAATATTGGGGTACACGTGTCTCTTTCAATTTGGGTTTCCTTGGTGTGTATGTCCAGCAGTGGGATTGCTGGGTCATAGACCAGTTCTATTTCCAGTTTTTAAAGGAATCTCCACACTGTTCTCCATAGTGGCTGTGCTAGTTTGCATTCCCACCAACAGTGTAAGAGGGTTCCCTTTTCTCCACACTTTCTCTAGCATTTATTGCTTGTAGACTTATGGATCACAGCCATTCTGACAGGTGTGAAATGGTACCTCATTGTGGTCTTGATTTGCATTTCTCTGATAATGAGTGATGTTGAGCAACTTTTCACGTGTTTGTTAGCCATCTGTATGTTTTCTTTGGAGAAATGTCTATTTAGTTCTTGGCCATTACTTGAAATAAAAGCAAAAATAAACAAATGGAATCTAATTAAAACTAAAAGCTTCTGCACAACAAAGGAAACTATAAGCAAGGTGAAAAGACAGCCTTCGGAAAGGGAGAAAATAATAGCAAATGAAGCAACTGACAAGCAACTAATCTCAGAGAAATAAATGGTTTTGATTTTGATGGGCTGTATTTTTGTTTTTCCTTAGAAGATATTTCACTCTAAATGTAGAGTCATAAGAGGAGTTTTAAAGTTATTTAAGTAATGTATTGTTATAGGTAGCTAATCAACAACCTGATGCCATGACATGTATTAGTCTTTGTTCTCAATTTGTTCAGTTCAGTTCAGTTCAGTCCTTCTGTTGCATCTGTCTCTTTGCAATGCCATAGACTGCAGCATGGCAGGCTTCCCTATCTATCACCAACTCCCAGAGCTTGCTCAAGCTCATGTCCATCAACTTGGTGATGCTATCCAACCATCTCATCCTCTGTCTTCTGCTTCGCCTCCTGCCTTTAATCTTTCCTAATATCAGGGTTTTTCCAATGAGTCAGCATGTTTAGTATAAATTCAGTCTCATTTTAAATAAACCAACATGAATTAAATTCCTCTCTGTCCCTACTGCACTCCCAACTCTAGGCCAGAAACACAAAACTGCTGAGACTGAAGGCTGATTCCAGCACATCACTGTGGAGATTTTGTTCTCAATTTTGTTTTTTGGGAAAAACAAAAATTAGTTGCTAATATTAAAATCAGTAGATTGAAAAATAATTAAAAAATAAAATCAGTGGATTGTACATAAATATCCAAATTTCTGATTCTCTTGAAAACATGACCAATTTGCCTGCTTTCCAGCATGGGTGAACTGGAGAAAAGGCTGCTCCCAGAGATAAGGCCTGTGCTGCCCAGGGTTCAACATGGCCACCTAGTCCTAGTATCATATCTCCTGACTCCTGGGCCATGAGTTTGTGAGAACTAGACTTAGAACTAGACTTTGAGCTCTATCAAGATAAAGACTACTTTTTTTTGATCAACTTTGACTTTGAAGCCTTTAACCCAGAACCTAGCACAGAGTTCTTCCCTGTACAGTTGTTGGATGATATAAAATATCTTATGGATGCATATGACATTTCTTCCAGTACTGAAACCATGCACTTGAAGTATTGCTCTGCCCTGAATCTTTGATGCAGACTTGCATCATAGGTGACCCTGATGTCTGCCATTAGACCCACTAACTAAAGCCAGTTGTATGTCCTTGGGCTGTCCCTGAAGTCTTCACTTTGCCATTTGATAACTTATGCTCCTAGCAATTTCCTCTCCAATGAAGATAGCAATGCATATCTCATGAAGTGGCTAGGAAGATGACATGAAACCCATGAAGGTTAAGCATGGCTCCTGGTATCCATTTTCATGATGTTCTTAGCAGTGTTTTTTTTTTTTTTTCCTCCAAGTAGGCAAGGTTCTCCATCTTCTTAGATGTCCATACAGATGAGTTTGATTTTCTAACCAAGCTTCAAGGAAGAGATTACAGTTCAATTCTCTGTATTCTGAGAAGCTTCAAAGGCCACTGTTCAAGGACACTGATGAAGGTAAAGATTTAATCAAGAGCTTTGTGTTTTTTTCAGATCTTTCAGTGGTCTAAAGGGGAAAACTCGGGTAGGTCAGAGCATATATAACTAGGGGCTCATGGTCATCAATACATGCTATGAACCCAAATGTTCCTTAGTACTTGGATGCAGGAAAGAAGCATGAAGTGGCTTGTGCTCCTCGGACTGGTGGCTTTCTCAGAGTGCATAGTCAAGTAACTATGGGGACTTTAAGTCACATCATATTCCTTTCTCAGATTTTTTTTTCCATCTGATTATTCTTCTACCCATCAGGTTTAGAAGGGAATGGAATATTTCCCTAAGAGTCTTAAAGCTCCACTCTTACTTATTGATAAGTAACTTGCTATAGGAACTGTGGATCCCAAGGTCTTTGTTGGGTTGCACAAATCCTGGAGTCCAGTCATGTCATGACCTACTGAAAATGCAACTCCGCCGGGGTCAGCCCTGGTGGATCCAGGGATATTCAAAGTGGGGACACAGCAGGTGAGATAGGACAGGACAGGATAGCTCAGGTCAGGATAGGATAGTAGGAAATTAGTAGAAAAATAGAAGGCTGAATAACTTGGTTTACAGGGAAAGCCAATAAAATCTCAAGACAAGAGATTTGCACCATCTACGTGGGCCACCAGCGTCTGCTTGAATCTCTAAAGGGGATACCAACGAGGGTCCTCTTTTCTTGCAGAACTTATAGCCAGGGCAAATAAGTAGACATGGTGAGCCTCCCGCTCCAGATGGGAATTCAGCCTGGAATTAAAGTACAAGAGGACAGAGACATAGAGACATGGGGAGAGCCAGATATCTTTAAAGAAGAAGCTCGGGAGAGCAAGTCATTTTAGAAACTGGTCCGTGAAGCTGGTCTGAGAAAAGCTGGTCCGGAAAAACTGCTCAGAGAAAACTGTTCCCGAGAAAGACTGGTCCAAACTTTATTTTTCACATGTTCTTTTTATACAGTGAAGATCAATGGGTTTCACAAATTTTGGCAATGACAGCAGACTTAGTCTCTGCATACCTAATTATATACACAAGTCTTAGGTAATTTACATCATCTTCCAGCCAAAAGGCCAATTCAACAATTTACAGCTCTTTTCTGATAAATGTTATTTTTTCCAAGGTCTAGCGCCATTCTCGGGAGGCACTAAACAAAGTTACATTCTCACATAGCAAGGACAGAGCAAGCAGAGAGAGTACAATGATTTATAAAAGAGCAATTAATTCAAAAGCCTAGTGTTGCTAACATCAAAAAAACTACTACATATCTATTTCCAAATATTGTTTGTATAGCAGAAACTTCCAGGTGCAGATAAGGAGGTCTGGCAGCAATCATTGAGGCAACAGTGAAGTCTATCCTTAGAAGAGGTTTGTAACTTTAAAACACTTCAAGGCCCTTTTGGCCCTCACAGCTGGGGGTTGCAAGCAATTCACAAGCTTGTAAAAGGTCAGGGGAACCTGTTTAGGCAGGGTGAGTGTTATCAAAGGGGGGTTGGGCTGAAACACTCCTTTCAAATGCAGGAAGCTAAAGCTTTGAATTAACTCTTTCCGAGAAAGTGGCAAAGAACAGTGGAGAAATAGACAAATACAGAACAAATTTTTATTATTAGGGCACATGCTCAGGAAAAACCAGGGAGAAATCCGATAACTCAGATTGCCCTGCCATCTGAGTTTGCCACGTGACCCTGTCACAGGTGGGATTCCTCACACTGGCTCCTGACACAACTCCTTTTAACTGTTCAGTGCACAGTCGATGCAGATGTTCATGTGGTCCTGTGGAATAGCAATTTCTACATTTTATTCAACATGTCCTCTTTTTCCCCTGTCTACTTCAGTGTGTATACGCCTATGTCTGCATCTCTCTATCACTGTCATTTATCTCTCCATCTCTTTGGAAGTTACAGGGAGTGTATTTCTCTTTGTGTTGTTTTCTTTTAATTTTTCATTTGACTCGTCCTTCCTTCTCAAGCTTCTGAATTTCCCTTACTTGTTCCCTATATCTTGGAGTCTTCTTTCACGTCTCTTTTCTCTGTCAACTTGGAGATAGATACACTGTTTTATATACATTGTTTTATATCTGACAAGCAGTGTGACCACAGCCAACTCAGAAACCTCCTGCATTTCAAATTGCTCCCTTGTAAAAGAGGATAAGAGTCCCCCTTCTACCTCCTTCCTTGAGATTCTATGAGAAGGAATGAGTGAGATGGCAACAGCAATGCTAATGGCTATCATTGTTGAAACTGGAAGATCCTCTGGAGAAGGAAATGGCAATCCACTCAGGTATTCTTGCCTGGAAAATTCCATGGATGGAGGAGCCTGGTAGGCTATAGTCCATGTGGTCGCAAAGAGTCAGACACAACTGAGTGACTTCACTTTCACTTTCACTTTATATCTATAAATTTACTTATCCCCAAGATATCCTATTTGGAGGGTTTGTATTGTTACATTCTACCATTTTGCCAAAGGAGAGACTGAGACATCACATGGTCTTATATTTATCCAAGATTGCAGAACAGAACCTGTATTCAAATCTATGTCTTTGCCATGGTATAGGCATAAAATTCTGATAATAATGTGCCTCATAAAAATGATTAGAAAATACACAGGGCCATTACAATGACAGTTATGCCTTAACACTGACAGCTAATTGTAGCATCATCTTTGTTTTCTTTGTCAAATGCTCGGTGAAAGAATACCTTTAAGGCGAGTGAAGACCATGAGAAAAACCTTCAGTGGAAAAAACATGCTGAACAATTTCCTGAAGGAACATGCTTTCAGACTGTCCCAGACTTCTTTTCGTGGGTCAAATCTAACTATTCATCCACTGAGAAACAGCATGGATGTATTTTGGGAGGATGGCGTTCCACAGCGCCCGCTGGTGCACTAGGCTAATACTGGGGCTCATCTGGAGTTGCCAGGTGGGATGTTGGGGTTGGGGTTCCTGCAGGAGGCCGAGACACTGGAAAACAGGGACCCCACCCAGAAGAGAAGGCACTCTCACCCTCAAAATTTGGTCTTTATGACTTGGTCCAGAAATTACCAAGTGGCAGGTAAGTATCCATTTGTGTGTCAAAGATGTGTCATATGTTTGAGGGCAATTGTTCCTTCTGCACTATGTGAGCCACTCAGTTACAGATGGAGAGTGAACCATCACTGATAAAAAGGTAGAACCATCTGGAAACCAATTGTGAATCCCCAGGCAGAGGAATTCAGTTTCCACAGATGCAAGAATGACAGCACTAAAAAGTTACTGAAACTGTATTCCGTGTATGGCCATAAAAATCACTGTGGTTACTGTTTTTAGATTAGACAAAGGGCTTATTTTTACTTCAAGAATGCCCATGCCAGCTTGAGAGATAGACAAAGTATAAATACATGTCAAATGTAAGGGTCACCTGTGAGGTGTTGATTGGATGTGGTCTGAGTTTGGAGATAGTGGCTGGGGTTGATCAAGAAGGACCTCCTGGAGAAGCGGGTGCTAAGGCTGGGTTTGAAGAGACTACAGAGCTTCTCAAATAAGACACTAGGACTTCCCTGGGTGTCCAGTGGTCCTGGAGGCCCAGTGGTTATGCCTCTGAGCTTCCCATGCAGGAAGTACCACTTCAATGCTGGTCATAGAGTCAATATCCTGCATACAATGTAGCACAGGAAAAAATATATCAAATGCAGATACCTTTGTGACCAAAGTCTGTGAACTGCACGGTGGTTAGAAATTGATCTCAAGAGATATGTGACACCCAGAAGGCAGGCATCAGTGTGGGAATAGGGGGTAGCCAGTTCTGCACTAACCCACTCCCTCATTCTCCCTGTAGTTGTTCTACCTGGGTAGCATCACCATTGGAACATCCCCTCAGGAATTCCAGGTTGTCTTTGACACAGGCTCATCTGACTTGTGGGTGCCCTCTGACATTTGCACCAGTCCATCCTGTTGTGAGTACAGACACCCCCTACCCGACCATCCTTCACTTGCCCTACCACCCTGTTTCCACTCTTGGCACCTGATGACACTCATCTCTTGTGTTGGCAGCTACACACGTTAGGTTCAGACATCTTCAGTCTTCCACCTTCCAGCCTACCAATAAGACCTTCAGCATCACCTATGGATCTGGAAGCATGAAAGGAGTTGTTGCTCATGACACAGTTCAGGTAACAGTGTAACAAATGCTGAGGCAGGCCTGGCTATGGAGTGACCACTGCTTGCAAAACAGATGCAGGATCATCTGGCAGGACATTTCCTAGCCTAACTCCCATAGATATTGGCCATCTTATCCACAGGATCATGTCTCTCGGGAGGAAGTGCCCATGGTGACACATGAGCAAACAAATTAGCTAACCCAGAGAGTGGTTTGAGGTGTGGACTTGCAGCTCCTCTGCCCATGAGCAGTTCAAGGTTCATTTTGCTGGGAGCGAGAAGAAAGGATAAAAGCACCCACGTTTATATTCACAGACTGTTCCAGGCACTTTCAGGTGATAACTGGTTTAATCCTGCAACAACCCCACATAGCAGTTACTCTGATTAGCTCATGAGACACATGAGGAATTGAGGTGCAGACAGCAAGGGCCTTGCTGAAGGCACACATGTGGTAAAAGGTGGAGTTAGGCTGGCTTATCAGGACTGAAGTTGCTGTGGGGTGGTTGGGGACAGGAAAAAAACTGATCTGGGGACCATGGGGGCAGTCAAGGCCTTCAGGTATCCATAGTGGGAAACTGGGGGCCTGAGAAGTCAGGGGCCTGATAAATGATTTCTCATTCTAGAGGACCCTTGAGAGTCTAATAAACCTATGGCCTTCCTCCCCCTAAATATTTAAGTATTTCTTCTTCTTTCTCTCTCATACACACTCACAGAAACATACACATATCCCCAAAAGTGATTTCCGCAGACAGTAATTTCATAGACCCCTGCAAGCAAGATTGTGTTTTCAGCTTCTGTCTTTCTGGACAGATGCAGAATTTACCATACATTATAGAGAATGCAGTCCATTCTTGTCATTAGGTGACAGTGATGCCAAAGAGAAGGATATCTTGCTTTCAATTGTTTTGTCCATAGACGGCACCACTGGGACCTGGCCTGACTCTTGGTTGCCCCACTTGTTACAGAAGCCATGAAGCCAATATGACTCACTCAGGTGGTATTTTTTAGAGGGCCAGATGTTATAAAATTCACAGCCTCTCTCAAATGGAACCCAAATTCCCCTCCCAGCTTGATCTCACCATCTGTGGGCCACTGCAGACAGAGCCCAGCCTCAGTTCTTCTCTGAGGATCTAATGGCAGTGCATCCAAGCCCAGCCCTACCTCCAGTTCATCTATCTGTAAGTGGAAACACTCTTCTTTCCCACAGATTGGGGACCTTGTAAGCACTGAACAGCCGTTCGGTCTAAGCATGGCAGAATACGGGTTTGAGGATATATATACCTTTAGATGGTGTCTTGGGCTTGAACTACCCCAATGTATCCTTCTCTGGAGCCATCCCTATCTTTGACAAGCTGAAGAATGAAGGTGGCATTTCTGAGCCTGTTTTTGCCTTCTACTTGAGCAAGTAAGTATGAAATGGACAATCCCTTCTCCAAATTAGCTGTAGGATGCTTTCACTTGCACAAAAATTATAGAACACTTGATAAAGGAGTATCCTGAGAGATAATCTAACCCAGGATAACTCTGGACCCAGGACCCTACCTGGTTTCACCCCTGGCTTTTAGAAATAAAATTTTATTGGAACACAACCCTACTTCTGGGCTCAAGACCAGTAACTTGGTTGGGAGGAGGGGCAGTGAGTGAGGAGGAAGGCTAATGGAAGGCCACAGGAAACAAGTTGAAGGAAAAGGCATTAGGATTTGCTTATGAATTTGATAAGGAAGGAAGGAGAAGGATGGTGGATATCTTTCTTTCCTCATTCGCATTTCACTAGGAGCCCAGGAACAGCTACCCAATTTGTAGGAGCCAGTGAGAAATGAAAGAGTGGGACACAAAAGTGTGGGGCCTCTTGTTCAAGAAATATTAGGCATTTCAAGACAGGGAGAGCAGAGGTGGAGTCCATTCTGAGTTTGGGGACCTTTTGACATTAGAGATCACAGGCCAGTGGAGCCAACACTAGGTGACATGAACTCACACCCTTAGAACTCTCAGGTCTTCATTTTCCTGAAAAATGACAAGGTGGACAAGGGGAAAGCCAAAACACTTCAGCACCTTGTCCTCTGAGGGTGTCTGAGCACTCAGGTAGCTGGAAGTTCAGGGCATCTTCAGAAGACATAATGGGTGGAGCCCAGCCAAGTGATTCAGCTTCTAACCTCCTCTGTGCCACTCATTAGCCAGTAACAGACCTCAGTCTGGATCTCAATCTCTCCTAGACTCGATTTCTGCATCTGTACATGAGGACCTTATTTGGGCCTTGACGGGTGGACAACCACAGCTCTCAGATAGTGCTGTTGTTACTGTCCTCCAAGGATCGCCCCCTCACTTCTCTCTACAGAGACAAGCAGGAGGGCAGTGTGGTGATGTTTGGTGGGGTGGGCCACCGCTACTAAAAGGGAGAGCTCAACTGGGTACCACTGATCCAAGCAGGTGACTGGATTGTACACATGGACCGTCAGCCTCTCCTGCTGAGAGTCAGCCCACATGATGCTCTCACTACCGTACATGGACACAGGCATACACACACGAATGCATTATCAGATATGAACTCACACAGACATATACACCACCCACAATGACACAGACAAACACACAGATACATGGAAACACACAAGCAGAAGTGTATAAACCTACACAGAGACACATATAAACATGCATAGCTAGTCAGAGACACAGAAGCACACACAGAGACACATACAAACACACATACGAACAAACACACAAGTACACAGATACACAAACAACCCATGGGCTCATAATCCCCAGGCCTTCTGAGCATGGCTCTGACCACGGTCCTAAAAGGCACCAGAGAGGTCTGTGTAGCTGGGAGAAGGCTGCACCCACTGCTCTTTGAGGTGGGGACCATGGTTAGAGGATTCTACCATGTGGTGAACAGAGGATCAGGGAGAATTTCTCCAGCCTGAACAGAGTTATGATAAGATGACCGAATGTCCAAGGCTACCTAGGACATAGGAAGTTCTCAGTACAGGTAAATGTCAGTTAAAAAACAAAGACAGTCCTGAGAAAATGGGGAAACTGGTCTTCTTAGGCAGCAGCTACCCAGCAGTGGAGAGAGGTTGCCTGCAGTCTTAAGATGTGAAAGAAATTAATAAAAAAGACACACCAAGTTCTTGGGCACACAGTGGGGCAGGGGGTATTACAGAGAATCAGGAAGGTGGGATCCAGGAGTGACCTGAGGACAAGAGGCGTAATTGTAGGATTCTGTGTGATACCCTCAGACAAAAGCTGTCCTGTCCTTTGGAGTTTCTGTGGGCTAGTCATGTATTTCCTGGCCAGGTTCTCAGGGTTTGAGCTGGTTGTAGGAGCAGTGCTGGGAGACACCTTCTCCCAGAAGAGCCCCTCTATCCCCCTACTATGAGAATCTGCTGCCCCTGTGAATCTGCATCCTCACTCTGTATGCAACCCATTATTTGTTCCCCGCCAGATACAGCTCTCTGGATGTTTCTTATTGTTTTACAGTCTTCATTCACTCACTGGACAGACAAGCTTTGGGCATCCACTGTGTGCCAGACACTTTAGGGAGGCAAGGACAGTAAAACTCACCCTCACATCTAAGAAGGCAGATGTACATGAAGTGACTCACCCACATAGTGAACTGTGACTTTGTTACATGCTAGACATGAGGAGGTGAAGGCAATGGCAACTTACTCCAGTACTCTTGCCTAGACAATCCCAGGGATGGCAGAGCCTGGTGGGCTGCCCTTTATGAGGTTGCACAGAGTTGGACACGACTGAAGTGAGTTAGCAGCAGCAGCAGCAGCAGCAGGAGACATGAGGAAGGGTCTACAGAGAGTGACCAAGACAGGAGATTCATAAACACTGAGGGGAAGACTTCTCGAAAATAATACAATCAAGTTGGAATCTGGGGGATGAGAAGAAATTTGCTAGTCAGAGTGCAGTGAAATCTTCTAAGAAGGAAAACCAGCTTGTGTCAAGGCACAAAAGATCCTTGTGCGTTCAAGTACTGCATTCGAGGATGTCAAGAAAGGTGCTGTGTCGAGAGCAAAGGAAAAGAGGGCGAGATGAAGGGCTGTTTAGGAAACAGTCAGGAACATGACAACTCTGGGGAGGCGCAGAGTGACCTTGATGCCCGCTTTCTTCCTTTGTCTCTCAGCATCTCCACTGAAACAAAGGTTATTGCTTGTTCTGGAGGCTGTGAGGCCATTGTTGACACCAGGATAGCATTCATCGTAGGCCCCAAATCACTAGTTCCTGACATGCAGAAGCTCATCGGTGCCACACCATGGGGTTACCAGGTGAAGGGTCATGCCTCAGGGTCACTCTCATTCTCCACACACGACAAGGATCACCATGGCCAACCTCTCACCCTCTCTCTCTAACAGTACTATGTTTCATGTTCTGCGATCAATACTCTGCCCTCTATTATCTTCACCATCAACGGCATCAACTACCCAGTGCCAGCTCAAGGCTACATCCTCAAGGTGAGAGGGACAATACTGAGGGTTGTTTCTCAAACGGAGCCTGCAGGAATCCTTGGGCTGCTGCTGGGAGGAGGGCTTCCTCTGGAGGTCATGTCAAACCATTGCAGATGCTGCTGAGCCCTGTGGCTGGGCCAGTGCCTCCCACAAAACCAATCACTTGAGAGTAAATGGCTGTGTGGGACACTGATCTTCCTGAAACAAATGTGGAGAGGTCATACCATATGGCATGGTGGGAGTCAGGGAGAGGGGAACACTAAGGTCCTCAGTCCTCAGAGAGCTTCAATTCAATCTGAACCCTTAGGTGCATAAGCATGAAAGTCATCACTAGCATTCCCTGAAATAGGCCATGTTACAAGGGAATGGCTGGGGATAGTCCCAGTATGATGTCCTAGCATAAGTTAACAGGCTTCTTCATTTCTCAGTTTTCCTGGTTTGGATGATAAATTACATGGTCAACCTAGTTCTTGGCTGCATCTTCCCTTGTTCCGGTCAGATGCCTCCTTTGTGAGTTGAAGTACCTGACCCCTCTGTGGGGACATTGGATGCCACTGTGAATAAAGGGTGCACTGTGACTGCTCAGCCCCGGCACAGGGTGGAGGCTTCATGTCAGCTCCCTGTGGGAGTTCAGAGCAGACTGATGGGCTCAAAGAATGCTTTGAGGAAGAGAGAGAATTTCAGGAATTCTAAAACCAGAAACTCATTGAGCCATATGGAGGGTTGATTGGTTCTGGGCAAAACTTCACTGGACTTCATGCAAATGGTATATCAAGGTGATCTGCACTGGGGCACTGGGGACTTAATAGGGGTGATGAGCACTACAGACTGACCAGTGGGGATGAGGAACCAGAGTACATTACCCAACCAAGCCTGGAGTGGTCAAAGAGGGTGAATGTGGGCTGAAGGAGGCTTCCCAGGGTTCCTGAGTTAAAGCTTCAAGAAAGTATTGTGGGCACTGCTCTATTTAATATGGATAACCAACAATGAGTTGCTGTGTAACACAGGGAACTGTGCTCAGTTATATGACAGCTTGGATGGGAGGGGTGTCTTTGAGACCAGGTACCTGGATACATATGGTTGAGTCCTTTTACTGTCTACCTGAAACTCAGAATATTGTTAACCAGCTATCAGTTCAGTTCAGTCACTCAGTCATGTACAACTCTTTGTGACCCTATGAATCACAGCACGCCAGGCCTCCTCTCCATCACCAACTCCCAGAGTTTACTCAGACTCACGTCCATTGAGTCAGGGATACCATCCAGCCATCTCATCCTCTGTCTTCCCCTCTCCTCGTGCCTCCAATCCCTCCCATCATTAGAGTCTTTTCCAGTGAGTCAACTCTTCGCAGGAGGTGGCCAGAGTACTGGAATTTCAGCTTCAGCATCATTCCCTCCAAAGAAATCCCAGGGCTGATCTCCTTTGGAATGCACTGGTTGGATCTCCTTGCAGTCCAAGGGACTCTCAAGAGTCTTCTCCAACACCACAGTTCAAAAGCATCAATTGTTCGGCACTCAGCCTTCTTCACAGTCCAACTCTCACATCCATACATGACTACTGGAAAACCCATAGCCTTGACTGGACAGAGCTTAGTCGGCAAAGTAATGTCTCTGCTTTTGAATATGCTATCTATGTTGGTCATAACTTTTCTCCCAAGGAGTAAGCGTCTTTTAGTTTCATGGCTGCAGTCATCATCTGCAGTGATTTTGGCATACACAGAAAATATTAGACATTCATGTTTGATCTTCACAGTTGGGGGTGCTCCTCTAAATCACAGCTCAATCAGTTCAGTTCAGTCGCTCAGTCGTGTCTGACTCTTTGCGACCCCAGGAATCGCAGTAGCCAGGCCTCCATGTCCATCACCAACTCCCACAGTTCACTCAGACTCACGTCCATTAAGTCTGTGATGCCATCCAGCCATCTCATCCTCAGTCGTCCCCTTCTCCTCCTGCCCCCAATCCCTCCCAGCATCAGGGTCTTTTCCAATGAGTCAACTCTTCGCATAAGGTGCCCAAAGTACTGGAGCTTCAGTTTTAGCATCATTCCTTCCAAAGAAATCCCAGGGTTGATCTCCTTCAGAATGGACTGGTTGGATCTCCTTGTAGTCCAAGGGACTCTCAAGAGTCTTCTCCAACACCACAGTTCAAAAGCATCAATTCTTCAGCGCTCAGCCTTCTTCACAGTCCAACTCTCACATCCATACATGACCACAGGAAAAACCATAGCCTTGACTAGACGGACCTTAGTCGGCAAAGTAATGTCTCTGCTTTTGAATATACTATCTAGGTTGGTCATAACTTTTCTTCCAAGGAGTAAGCGCCTTTTAATTTCATGGCTGCAGTCACCATCTGCAGTGATTTTGGAGCCC
>SJXQ01013098.1:128806-157173 GCA_006408695.1 Aepyceros melampus | reverse complement strand
GTTTTTCCTGTGGTCATGTATGGATGTGAGAGTTGGACTGTGAAGAAGGCTGAGCGGAGAAGAATTGATGCTTTTGAACTGTGGTGTTGGAGAAGACTCTTGAGAGTCCCTTGGACTACAAGGAGATCCAACCAGTCCATTCTGAAGGAGATCAACCCTGGGATTTCTTTGGAAGGAATGATGCTAAAACTGAAGCTCCAGTACTTTGGCCACCTTATGCGAAGAGTTGACTCATTGGAAAAGACTCTGATGCTGGGAGGGATTGTGGGCAGGAGGAGAAGGGGACGACCGAGGATGAGATGGCTGGATGGCATCACGGACTCAATGGACGTGAGTCTGAGTGAACTCCGGCAGTTGGTGATGGACAGGGAGGCCTGGCGTACTGCGATTCATGGGGTCGCAAAGAGTTGGACACGACTGAGTGACTGAACTGAACTGAACACCCAAAGGAAAGGGCACTTTTATCCTGAACTTTTGGTCTTTGATTGGGCCTTGCAATTACAAGGTGACAGGTAAACATACATTTGTGTGTCAAAGATGTGTCAGTTTGAGTGTAATTGTTCCTTCTGAACTAAGTGAGCCACTCAGTTATAGATAAAGAGTGAACCACCACTGATCAAAAGGTGGAACCAACTGCAAAGCAATTGTGAATCCCTAGGTAGAGGAATTCAGTTGCCACAGATGTAAGAACCACAGCAGTAAAAAATTACTGAACATGTATTCTGAGTATGGCCATACGAATCACTGTGGTTCCTGTTTTTAGATTAGGAAAAGGGCTTATTTTGTCTTCAAGATGTCTTCAAAAATGCCCATGCTAGCCTGAGAGATAGGCAAAGAGTAAATACATGCAAAATGAGAGGGTCAATTCTGTGCTGTTGATTGGATGTGGTCTGAGTTTAGAGGGAGTGACTGGGGTTGATCAAGAAGGACCTTCTGGAGAAGCGGGTGCTAAGGCTGGGTTTGAAGAGATGACAGTTCAGTTCAGTTCAGTCGCGCAGTCGTGTCCGACTCTTTGCGACCCCAAAACTCCGGGAGTTGGTGATGGACAGGGAGGCCTGGCGTACTGCGATTCATGGGGTCGCAAAAAGTCGGACACGACTGAGAGACTGAACTGAACTGGACTTAATTAGATCCAAAGTCTGAACTTGACACCTTGTGCCTCCTCCTTGGAATTTCAGTAGATTCACCAAAGTAGAAATTATACAAGCTATATTCTCAGACTGAAAGTGAAAGTGTTAATCACACAGTCATGTCTGACTCTTTGTGACCCCATGGACTGTAGCCTGCCAGACTCCTCTGTCTATGGAACTCTCCAGGCAAGAATACTAGAGTGAGTATCCATTCCCTTCCCCAGGGGATCTTCCTGACTCAGCAGTTGAACCCAGGTCTCCTGCATTGCGGGCAGATTCTTTACCATTTGAACCACCAGAGAAACCATTCCCAGACGAGAATGCAATAACATTAGATATTAGCTATGATCTGTCTAGCGTACAAATCTATATATATGTATGGGAATTACAAAAAGCAACCTTCTAAATTTTTACATCTAGGTAAGTAAAAAACTCATACTCAAATTATCACCTCTTTAGAAACAAGGAGGATCTGGAAGGCTTCCTATTAAACCCATGGAATAGAGGAAGAGCAGTAGCCAGAAGCTCCGCAGCATTCACTAAAAAGCAAGAAAGACTGAAAGGAAACAGATGAAGCACTCAACCCCAGAAGCCAGAAAAAGAATCATCAAACAGACTCAAAGACAGCAGCAGGAAGGGATTAATACAAATAAAAGCTGAAATAAATGGAGAAAAAAAAAAAGTGTTGCCCATAAAAGGCAAAAGCTTGTTCAAAGGAGAGAGCACAAATAAAGACGTTAGTAATGAGCGAGGGACATAACCACAGAAGCACAGAAGATAAAACAACCATAATGAGAATACTGTGTGCGACTTTATGCCAATACATTTGAAAGTCTTGATGAAATGCATTATTTCCTTAGAAAATATAAATTACCTAGTTTGAATCATGGTGCGGTAGAACATCTAAATAGCCAGAAACATAAAATAAAATGATAAGAGAGCTAAATGTCTGCAATTGAAAAGACGACATCAAGCCCAGTGTACTTTAAAGGCAGGTCTTATCAAATCATCAAGGAATGGATAACCTCTATTTTATGTAAACCAATCCAGAGATGGAAGATAAAAAAAAAAGACAGTTTTCTAATTTATTCCATAATCCTAGCATAATCTGAATACCCAAACTGGGCAAATATATACTCATTCATCTAGAAAAATCTGGTTGATGTATTTGAACTGATGGGCTTCTTATGTGGTAGTATGAAAAATCAGCTTTCAAAAATCAGTAATAACTTTGCTTGATATCAGCAATAACTAACTAGAAAATATAAGGGAAACAATACGTGAAACACTGGTCCTATTCCTCAAGTGGAAAAGACTGTAATAACAGAAGCCATCATTCTACTATATGCTTGAGCACGCTGTATCTCAGATGTAGCTCATTCAATCCTCATGGTGCCTCTGTGCGGTGTGAACTTCTTCATAGGCAAGCAAGGGAAGTACAGAGAAGTTAAGCATTTTTTCCAAAGTCACACAGCCAATAAATGATGGAATCTGGGTTCAAACTGTGGTAGTCTGGATCCAAAATGCCTGCTTATAACTTCTCCACATTAAGGCGTTGCGTAAATGCTTATGAATAAATCCTCACTTTGCTGGCCAAAGGCCGTACAGTCAAAGCTGTGATTTTTTTCAGTAGTCATGTACAGATGTGAGAGTTGGACCATCAAGAAGGCTGAGCACCAAAAAATTGACGCTTTCAAACTGCAGTGCTAGAGAAGACTCTTGAGAGTCCCTTAGATAGCAAGGAGATCAAACCAGTCAATCCTAAAGGAAATCAACCCTGAATATCCATTGGATGGACTAATGCTGAAGCTGAAGCTCCAATCCTTTGGCTACCTGATGTGAACAGCTGACTTACTGGAAAGGACCCTGATGCTGGGAAAAATTGAAGGCAGGAGGAGAAGGGGACGACAGAGGATGAGATGGTTGGATGGCGTCACTACTCAATGGACATGAGTTTGTGCAAACTCTGCAAGATAGTGAAGAACAGGGAAGCCTGGCGCGCTATGGTCCATGATGTCGCAAGAGTTGGACGTAGCTTGGCGACTGAACAACAGATCTGTGCAAGACTAAAAGTCTAAAGCTTCAGTGAAGATTTCTTTACATATAAATTTATTTTAATTGAAGGTTAATTACTTTACAATGTTTTATTGGTTTTGCCTTACATCAACATGAACATTTGCTAAATGGAAACGCCAGCTATGTTTCTGAATTAGAAGACTCCCAACTGTAAAGCTGCTGCAGCAGTCAATGAGGATAAGATATGCTGTGTTGCTGCAATAGATGGAAGCCTCCCAAACCAGAAGATTGCACACAAAAGTTGATTTTTGGTTGACATGAGGTCCACTGTAATTAAGGCAGCCTTCTTCCATCTTGCAGTGTGGATCCGGAACACATGTACTCCAAGCTTTCCATAGCTAGGGAAGAGAGGGCTTGAAAATCACATAAGATATTTGTAAGGGCGAGGTCTGACAGAGACTTATATCACGTCTATACAGACTCCATCTCTTGGAATCCCTGCACATGGCCCCTTAAGCCCAAATGCAAGGGCAGCTTAGAGGCATAGTCTACAGGATTTCCACAAAGAGGATCCAGCGTGGTGAGCGTAAGACATCACCTCTCATACTTGTCAAACGGCGTCTAGTACAGAGGTGACTCTCAGTGCGTATATCCTAAAGGGAAAAAAATCAACAACTTCTCCTCATTTAGTCTTTTTGTACTGTTCATGGGATTCTCATGGCAAGAATACTGGAGTGGTTTGCCGTTCCCGCCTAGTCGACCACATTTTGTCAGAAGTCTCCACTGTGACCATCCATTTCAAGTGCCCCTGCATGGCACGGCTCATAGCTTCATTCAGTTACATAAGCCCCTTCACCACAATGTCAAAAAACTAAGATCATGGCATCTGATTTCATCACTTCTTGGCAAATAGAAGAGGAAAAAGTGAAAACAGTGATAGATTTATTTTCTTCGGCTCCAAAATCACTGTGGATGGTGACTGCTGCTGCTGCTAAGTCACTTCTGTTGTGTCCGACTCAGTGTGACGCCATAGACGGCAGCCTACCAGGCTCCCCTGTCCCTGGGATTCTCCAGGCAAGAACACTGGAGTGGGTTGCCATTTCCTTCTCCAATGCATGAAAGTGAAAAGCGAAAGGGAAGTTGCTCAGTCGTGTCCAACTCTTTGCGACCCCATGTACTGCAGCCTACCAGGCTCCTCTGCCCATGGGATTTTCCAGGCAAGAGTACTGGAGTTGGGTGCCTTTGCCTTCTCCAGTGGTTGGTGACTGCAGCCAGGAAATTAAAAGATCTTGCTCCTTAGAAGTAAAGCTATGATAAACCTAGTGTATTAAAAAGCAAAGACATCACTTTGCTGACAAAAGTCCATATAGTCAAGCTATGGTTTTACCAGTTGTCATGTATGCATGTGAGAGTTGGACCATAAAGAAGACTCAGTGCTGAAGAATTGATGCTTTTGAACTCTGGTGCTGAAGAAGACTCTTGAGAGTCCCTTGGACTGCAAGGAGATCAAGCCAGTCAATCTAAAGGAAATCAATGCTGAATATTCATTGGAAGGACTGATGCTGAAGCTCCAATATTGAAGCTCCAGTATTTTGGCCACCTGATGCAAAGAGCTGACTCATTGGAAAAGACCCTACCCTGATGCTGGGAAAGATTGAGGGCAGGAGGAGAAGGGGATAACAGAGGACAAGGTGGTTGAATAGCCTTACTGACTCAATGGACATGAGTTTGAGCAAACTCTGGGAAATAGTGAAAGATAGGGAAGCCTGGCAAGCTGCAGTTCATGGGGTTGCAAAGAGTTGGGCAGAACTTAGTGACTGAATAACCTCATGTAGTCTACGAATTCAATCTGGAACCACACAAAATTCCAGTAAAGTTTTACATGGGAATTTGACAAGCCAACTCTAAAATTTATCTGAAAGGAAAAATGAGTAGGCACAGTGAGGAAATTTTGAAATAGAAAATTGTGTTTATGAAGAGAAGACTTACTTTGCTACATTCAAAACATGCCATAAAGCTCTATTAATTAAGTTAGTGCAGCATTATTATGAGAATATACAGATAATTAAACAGAATTTCCAAGCATGTATACACAGTACACACAGGGATTTAGTACATGACAGAATGGCATTTAAAACTCCTTAGTGAAAGGATGGCTCCTTCAGATAGTCATCTACCCATTTAAAAAATAATTAAGTTAAACTAATCACTCCCACCATGCACAAAAATAAATTCCACACAGATTAAATAACCAAAGATGAAAAACTATATAAATACTAGAAGAATATAGAGAAAAATGTTTTTTCATCTTTGTGGCTCCCTAAGCGTCACACAAAATTCAAAAGCAATAGAAGACCAGAATAAAGAGGTTATAAGACATCAAAAGCAAGAGTAAAATACAAGTACAGACTGGAAGAAAATTTCAGTATATTTGGAAGGTGAAAGATAACTATTGAGGATATATGCCGAGCATGTATAAGCCAATAAGAAAAAAAGACAACGAAAAAAGAACAAAACAACAACAAAAAAACCCACAAGTCTCACGGTGGAAAAACGGTCAAGGCATGTAGATAGTGTACAGAATGAGAAGTGCAAATGGCCATGCTGTGAAAACATGGTGAGACCCATCAGTAATCAGGAAAATGCAGATCCACAAACTAAAATGATTTATCTGTAGCCATCCCAGATTGGTGGTAATGAGCATGAAAGATGTGGGAAGGCACGTTCTCTCATTCACCAATGCGAGGGTGACAGGTCATGCCTCCACAGATGGGCGTTTAGTAGATATATCAAACTTTCAAAATTCATAAAACATTGACCCAGCAATTACTCTTTTAAGAATCTGTTTTATAGAAACACAAAGGTACGTAGTGACATATGTATAAAATTCTTTATCATGACAGCATTAACAAACAAATGACATGTCTATCAAACTTTCAGTAAAATCATTATGGTACATTTATACTGTGCAATGCCAAAGAGTTATTAAAAAGATAGATCTGCATAGATACTGATTTGAAAAGATCTCCAAGAAATTATATTAGGTGCAAATGTGTATCTCAAAAAACATATAGGGTAATTCTGTTTATGAGTTTATTATGAAAAAGTTATATATTAAAAAATATAGTAAATAAACATAAGGTATTTTCTATTATAAAAATACAATATGTATTACATCTATCTTTAAATACATTGAGAGTATCCTATGAGAACATATAGTTATTAACAATAATGACCACTGGAACAGGAATATGTGTGAAGTGGGAAATTAAGAACTTCTATGTTTTACTCTATAAACTTTGATAATATCTAATCTTTTACAACCATGCGTTTACTCATGGCTGCATCTGTGTATGTGTGTGTGTGTAAGAGAGAGAGAGGAGGGTGAGATCTATCTAGTAACTCATTCCCCATATTTTCTAGGAACCTTTTGGAATAAATGTGTGGAACTAGACTTTGTTGAGTCCTTACCATATATCTGCACATTTATAGAACTCATTTTATCTGCACTGCAGCTTTATGAGGGAGAGTTGCATGTGTTAATAGATGCAAATGAAGACAGGAGAGGCTTGACAGAGGTACCAGAACAGGTCTCCTTCCAAGCACTTTCTACTGTGCTTTGTGCAGAAGCATGTAAACGGTGGAAAGGCCCTCAGCGCATCCATGCAATACACCAGGGGCTAGAGGAAAACAAGGACAGGGTGTCAGCTTGCGCCAAATACAAGATATTCCCGACTTTTCAAATGCAGTGATCGTGGATTGTGTTGTCAGCTCCGCCTGCCTACTTCCTGCCTTTAGCTGGGTTCCATGTCTCTAGCATCAGCCACTGGTTCCTGCATCCTGGCTACACTTCCTTCTCAAACCAAGTCTCTCCCTTCTCCTGCATGAGTCTTTTTGCAGTCAGATTCCACAGATCCTCACTCCCATGGAAGAAAGGCAGATAAGAGACTGTCTGCTTCCTGCTGCCTCCACCCAGCAGAACCGAAACAGGGTCAGGCCAGCACAACCTACCAGAGTCATGCCATGCAAATAGGAACATCTGGATTTGGAAATGACAACAGGAGAAAAAGATGACTTTGTTGCTGAGCAGACCTGATTTTGAATGCCACCTTGACTTATGGTGTGACTTGCTTTATTTTTTGGCTCCTCATTTTGTTCCTCTGTAAAGCAGGAATGATGATGCTACCTTTTTCATGGTGATAAAATAAACCAACAAAGTGCCTAATTAACAGCATATGCTCAATAGGGAAATATCACCATCACTACCATTACTGCTGCTGCTGCTAAGTCGCTTCAGTCATGTCTGACTCTGTGTGACCCCATAGACAGAAGCCCACAAGGCTTCCCCGTCCCTGGGATTCTCCAGGCAAGAACACTGGAGTGGGTTGCCATTTCCTTCTCCAATGCCTGAAAGTGAAAAGTGAAAGTGAAGTCGCTCAGTCTTGTCCTACTCTTAGCGACCCCATGGACTGCAGCCCACCAGGCTCCTCCATCCATGGGATTTTCCAGGCAAGAGTACTGGAGTGGGTTTAGATAGTTAGAAGTCAGCAAAGGCTGCTGATTTTGCTAATTGAACAAAAGTTATGGCGGCTGCTCTGTGTGCTGTCCATGGTCCTGGAACTATCACCTTTGCTCAACAAGGGCAACAAAAGCCTTGTTTTTGCTATAGTCTTCAACCTTGGCCGACAGATGCACTGGGAATAGATTCTGATTTGAGAAACTAGTTGATAATTCCCTGCAAATTGGTCTGTCATGCTTTTTAAGGTTTGTGTGTTCATGGAAAACAGTTTTTAAATTTGCTTTGTGTGTGGATGTGCTCTCTGGAGTCCCCCTCGACTCCTCCAAAGTGTCACGAATGACTTTCCTTGAATTTACCAATTTGCAGGATTAATGTGCTTCTCTCTAGACACCTGTGCCCTAGATAGATTCCAGCCAGCATAGCTGTTTCCGTTCCTAAACTCTGACCTGTTTTGCAGGCAAAAGAGGCCTGGGTTTCAGGTCACTCCCAACAGGGGCATCCAGCGTGCAACCTACTCTTGGCCCTGTTTTATCATGCAGCTGTGTGGAGGAGTACAAGCTGGCTCCTGATGGAAAGTCCTGCCTCATGCTCTCAGATGTCTGCGAGGGCCCCAAGTGCCTCAAGCCTGACTCCAAGTTCAACGACACCCTCTTTGGAGAGATGCTACATGGCTACAACAACCGGACCCAGCGTGTGAACCAGGGCCAAGTCTTCCAGATGACTTTTCGGTATGGGGGACAGACACCTGCAGGTCACTGGCCAAGCCGCTGACCTGAGATCTAGGCAGGGGAGGGAGCCGGGCAACGTGGGGTGGAGGTCTGGGCTGGCCAGCACCGCCCTAGGCTCGCGAGGGCCTGTGCACAAAGTGTTAGAAGGCGGCACAGTCTGTTCTCTGGAGTTCCTTTTCCACTGACCAAAGCCTTTGTCTACCCCATCCTCCCATTTTCTAACTCTCCACATATTTTAATTTCAATCTTAAATCATCCTATAAGTATAGTTAATGGAATTTTTAATGTGATTAATCTTTCCATCTATTAAAAAGTAAGTATCTTATGTAGGCTATTCAAGCAGTTCAAAAATAAAGACATTTAATGAAGTAGAAAATAAAATTCCCATCACCCAGAAATAGCCAGAATTAATATTTTCTTGAACATTCTTAAAACACCTCACTCTCTCTATCTATATGTCAATGAGTACACAAACACACAAGCATGCCAACTCTCAGGAGAGCTGTTTAGAAATTGCTATTTTTTTTTCTCATTGGTATGTCAAATACCTCTTTCCTTGTTAATAAATACAGACATACATCTGAAATTAAAAGATGAGAGTACTCCTGTATGAGAATAAACAGGAAAGCAACTGGGTTGTCCAAATTATATGAAGATTAGACATGCAGTCTAACTGGGAAAGTCTTCCTGGAGAGTTGAAGGAACTGGGGCTGTTCTGTCTGGAGATGAGAGGCCTTCAGTGGGATTTATTTATGCTTCAAAATCTGAAAGCCATAAGATGATAGCACGAGAAGAACTGAGAACTGTCCATATGTAAGAAATGTTTATCTTTTTAAAATATATATATGTACTTTTAGACAGTTTTGCATAAAAATGTAATAGGATATTATCACAAAGAAAGCTTCACCTATCATTTGTGGTCATGTCAACAGAAGTCAGAACTGATAAGAAACATCACCATCAGAATCATCCTCATCCTGCCAAAAAATTAATAATTGTTGATTGCAAGAGTGGTAATACTAGCTACTATTTATTAAGAAATACTGTATGTCATGGAGTAGGAAATGGCAACCCACTCCAGTATTCCTGCCTGGAGAATCTTATGGACAGTGGAGCCTGGTGGGCTGCAGTCCATGGGAGGGCAAAAAATGTGACATGACTGAGTGACTAACACATAGTGTGTCAAGCTCTTTACTCAGTATTTCAGTAATAACGAAAGCCACCAAACATCAATTTAGTATATGCTGTGGGCATTCTAAGCACTTTCCATCCTCTGCTTTATGTCATCCTCACAAGGGCCCTGTGAAGTAGAGGCTGTTATCATCCTCTTTATACAGATGAGGAGCGGCAGCGTTAAGTGACTTTCCCAAATCCCCCTGATGGGAAGTTAAAGAGCCAGGACAGTGCAATTACCGCTTCACAATTAAAACCCTTTGAGATGCCATGGCCTCCATTTTGCAGTTGAAAATTTTCAATAACAGAGAGGTAAACTGACTGTCTCAAGGTCACCATCTAGTGAGAGGGAAAGTAAGGATTCAGATGTATATCTGACTGAGTCCCCAGCCCTGGTCTCATCTTCTAATCCAACATACCACATCACTTCCCATTTTATAGAACCAGAATGAAAATGTGAATTCCCTGAACTGTTCCTCTGTGTAGCTGTCACGTGCTTTTGAGCACCTGCAGTGTCCCCACCTACCATGTTGTTTACTTGGAACACAAGGGGAGATGAGATAAAAATGGCTTTAGACTTTGCGGTGTTTAGATACAGTAAGTGTGTGTGTGTGTGTGTGTGTGTGTGTGGCATGCAATCTTAAGCACTTAATTTGAGCAGGTATTATGAAGTAAAGATACAGTGTTCCAGGAAATCAATTAACAGTGGGATCTGATTTAGTTGGAGAGAGAGAGGGGTGGGTGCATCTATTGGATTAGAAGCAATGGGAAGGCTCACAGTCTAGTTTCCAGGGGAAGTGTTATTTAACTAATTCCTGGAAGATGAGTGGGGGTTAGCACTGGAAAAGTTTTCAAGCAGAGACAGATGTTCTGAGAGGGAAAGGAACTTGACTGACTCCAGGAAATGAAGAATCTGGTGTGGTTGAAGCTGAGAAAGTAGGGGAGGAGTAGTGGGAGGTAAAGGCAGAGTGGTAAGCAATGGGAGATCATGGGGGTCTTGCAGGCTAAGGCTTTATTCTAACAGCAAAGAGGGAAACTCTTAAATGGATAAATGAGGGGGGTATGTCATGATTACATTGCATTTTTTCAGCTTTATGGTAGCTGTGCGGGGAGTAGATTGCAATGAGAGTAGAAAGGAAGGCAGTGGAATGGGGTCGACTAGGTGTCTGTTATAGAAGCCACGTGAGAATGTTAGCAGCTTCAAGCCAGGATGATGGGAACAAAACTGAGAAAGGAGATTTGGGTATATAGTTGAGAGGGATAATGGACAAGGGCCGGAGAGCAGTTGCAGGCAAAGAGTGAGGTTGAGGGAGGAGTCAAGGATGATAGAAGTGACTGGCAGTCTCACAACAATTTAATGCAGAATTGAATTATCCAACTCCCAGTAATGTTCTTTCTACGACCCAGATGCTCAAGCCAAGACGGACGGCACTCGATCAGAAAAATCCTGAGAGATATTTAAGGGCAATCTGGATGAGCCAGTCATTTCTGAGATTCTAGAATCTTGATTTTCTATCATTTTAATAGTCTATGAAACCCTGCGTTGAGCATGATGATGGGTAGAATAATGCTGCCTGGAATCAAAAGGAAAAAATCAACTGCCCCTCACCTTCAAGAAAGGAATCTACAAATGTGCTAGAAGACACCCACTCAATTAGAAAACAAATATGTGAAAATTGATTTGCAAAGATATGTTCCAGGGAATGCTAATGGTTTTCAGAGTTCCCATCTGAAGACTTTCAAAAGAAATTAGAAGGAATAATAAAGGGCTTCATTAAGGACAAGGCTTATGAACTGGAGTTTGAAGTGATGACAAAGACTAGTGCTTCCTGGGAGGGAGAAGAGCTATAGTCCTTTTCCTGTCCAGGAAGGAACATGCAGAAGCCTGGATATATTGATAAATGAGAGGAGAGGGAGAGATAGGAAAGCAAATCTCCAGATTGACCGAGCTCCAAAACCCAGCCCTATCCATGGCCTGCAGAGTCTTTCTGCCTCATCTTTTAACAGTGGTGTTTTACTATATCCCAGTCACTGTGATATGATGAATCTTAATTTGTAGCAGGTATTATGAAGTAAAGATACAGTGTTCCAGGAAATCAATTAACAGTGGGATCTGATTTAGTCGGAGAGAGTGAGGGGTGCATGCATCCCACTGTGATATGGGCACATTGCTTGTTTTATGTAGTTTGATTTCTCATAGCAACCATCAGAGTGACTGCCATGTGATATATGATCAAATCCACGAGTTTCCACTCTCAAGGGTGAAGATTAGCTTGGTCCAAATGAAGGACACAGATTGGGAAGTAAGGTACTGGATCCTGAAGGGGCATGTGGAATCTCAGGATCTCATTTGCATGTAGGGAAGGGCCTTGGCTAAGGTCACAAGGCAAGTTATTTTAGAACTGGCCTTTGGACTCAGATCTCCTGATTATCCAGTAGGCTTGCCTTCCCCCTATCAATAGACTGGTTGATAAGAGAGAGCTTGGCTCCTTGAAGGCTGATCTGGAAGTTTCTGGGCTCACACGGAATTTTAGCCCCATCAGGAGTCTTCCTTCTGCCTCAAACACTGTTTGTTGTTCTCTTCAGTCTTGGGTTTTCCCTGAATAGCTAGGGCCAGTCCACGCTGATTTGCTGGTGGAAGGGAGTATAGTGAACAGATCACACTCTTCTCTTTTGACAGCAGCCTCCAGATTTAGGGAACCCCTAGACTCCCATTATATTAGAATAGCCCATTCCACTTCAGCTCACTTATCCTTGGCTTCAGTTAAACTTTCTTTGCAATTATTTCTGTCCCCAGACCATGTGGTCACTTGGAGCCCCACGCTAAGGCGGTCGACTTCCCTCTGTGGGAGGCTGAGTGGCTTCTAGTGAGTCTAAATTTATGTCTTTCAAAAGTCTCCTTTTCCAAGCCCCAGATAAGGGGGAGCTGCGGCTCCTTTGTCCTTCAGGTTCCAGAAGGCAGGCCTGTACGGATAAGGGGGAGCTGCGGCTCCTTTGTCCTTCAGGTTCCAGAAGGCAGGCCTGTATGGTTTTCCAGCACTAAAGGCTGTTGTCATTTCTTTCCTGCCCTTCCTCCTTCCCTCCCTCCTTCAAGTGATCTCCGGTCCAGCCCTCCAGAGTAACCAGCAGGCGCCTCCCCAGTCGTCTTACCATATGTCCCATTTCCTGACAGCTGCCTGGCCTGGCCTGCGATTTCAAACTCTCTCCCAGTTGCAGACTCTGCTCTGTCGCAGTCGCAGTGCAGCTCTGTACCCCCACCCCTCCGCCCCCCGGATGCCCACACCCAGCAACTGCTTCTCATGTCCTCTCTCGAATCTCTGAAAGCACAACCTGGATTTCTGCTTTACAGAAGTCTTGCATTTCAAGTTTCTGAACTGGGCAAGCTGTTAAAGATCGACAGATGTTCACCCCTTATCGTGTAGCTGGGGAAACTGAGGCCCAGGGATGGATATTATTTACCCAGTGCTTGGCATGATTGGAGAAGGAGATGACAACCCACTCCAGTACTCTTGCCTGGAAAATCCCATGGGCTACAGTCCATGGGGTCACAAAGAGTCGGAAACGACTGGGCAACTTCACTTTGTCATGATTTGGGGCCCTTCTGAGACTGAAAGTTTGAGTCTATGACTGCCAAACCACTGTTGTCCTGACCTCTGGTTCTGTTACAAGTGACGTAGGTCACTCTTCATGTCCCCATGTTAGCATATGGTAAGAAGGGCCACTGCTTCACTCTGCTTCTAGCAGAGGACTGCTTCTAGTGAGGACGTGGGTGCCTTTGGGGGCCGCCAGACTCTTAATGAAGGAGGGATCTTAGGCAAACCTCACTTCCATAGACATGACTCTTCAGGAACCTGATGGCCTTCCTAGCCACCTCCTAGGTTGTCGCATGTAGGATGCAGCTGATCTCTGGGAGAGGAGCACATGGAGAGTTTAGGACCCTGACAAGTCCAGGAATCATCCACTATGTGGGAGGACGAAGTTGGGTGAGAGTGATAAGAAGAAGCATGCAGAGGGACAAAGCAGAGTCATGCAGAGAGAGGATGGAGGAGATAATTAAGTGGGAATCAGAGTGACCGAAGGAGGGACTAAGGCACAGAAAGGGTTAAAGAGACACAGAGGATTAACAAGGGCTAAAGAGATGAGTCATTAAGTGGTGAAAGGTGAAGGAGTTAGGGAGGCATGAAAGATGAAAGGCTTAAAGGAGAGACCTGAAATGATAGAGAAAAGGACAGACTACAGTCACAACATCATTTACTCCCAGGTGGGAGTAAGTGTTGTTTTAAGAATCTGGATGGTGTTAAGAGAGAGCTCTGGATTAGGAATCAGGTTCAGATGGATTATGAAAGCACATAAAAAGCCTTTGGTAAAATGCCAAGTTCTGAGGAAATGTGAAAAGTCAAATATCTCACCTCTGAATTGCCCCCAAACTCAGAAAGTGATGCTAAGCTTCGCTGTTTCTAATTCCTTCTGGTGAACCCTGTTGGTCTTAATGACCCATGCAGGCTCACCTAGAATTCCCTTCCCTTAACTCTCGATCTGGAAGATCCTGGCAGAGACTGTGGGAGTGAGATGAACTCGTAGGAGGTGGGTGGTGTTTGTTGTTTCATTTGTTTGTTGGTTTGTATTTTACTTCTCCCTTCTCTCCCATCGTTATTCATTCCGCCTCATTTTTATTATAAAGAAAGGTCAACTTTGGTTACAGATGGCAGGAATTTAGATAAACGTCAGTCAAGGACTGTTATTGGGCTGGAGTCTCAGAAGTTGCAGCGAGGAGACATTGCTTTGGGAATGGGGGCTGAGCGAATCTGATGGTACATTTTGCAAATGCCTCATCAAAAAGAAGATGGTTCTGCCAGCTGCAGACACGGGCTCATAGGCCTTCCCAAATGACCTCCAAAGAGTGTGAAGAGTTCATGAAAGCTTTACTAGAAAGGCTGTTTCCAGTCTGGGTTGCTTATCAGGCATGCATGCTGTGCAGATGAATAAGATGGCAATTTGGGTAAGATGTGGCATTCAGGATGAAGCACCACCAGCCCACGCCTGGTGAAGCAGAAGGATTCTCTTAAAAGATCTGAGGAAAGCTGGCTTTCACTTGTGGCACCCACTTGTTCCCCCGCTGAAGGTCCTGAGTCACATCTTATTAAGTGGCTCCAAAGCTATGGTTTCTCTGCTGCCTTCCTGGGACATGGTTAACTGTATACACTGCTCTTGATCATTCCCCGTTTCCTACCCTTTAATCATGTGGGTGCTTTTCTACTTGCTAGGTCCTATACTACATACTCTGTTTTCTCACTTAATCTTTCTAAGACCTGTTGCAGAGTAGCTCTTGACAACTTGGTTTTACAAAAAAAAAGAAAAAGAAATGAATATGTCAGTCAGACTGCATTATACTGTGTCTTGGAAACACATGATTTCAAAACCTCAGCGGCATCACAGAAAAGCCTGTGTGTTGCTCATACCGCACGCTCTGGAGAGAATCACAGCAGTCGTGCTCATTCTGGTGTTTGGGAATCTGGACATTTTCATGTGCTTCCGTGAATGCTGTCATAGTGGGGATGGAACTTGGCTTCCCTACTGCCTCCCAGAGGGCACATTCTGCTCACACTCCACTGGGTACCTTAAGTCTTACGGTCGTGGTGCAGAGACCCAGAGATATGTGGGACATCAATCCTGCTCCCCACACTGAGGTTCAGAGATGTTAGGCTGCCGAGCCTGATAGTCATGCAGCTAAACTGACAGCATGTGGGTCTAACCACAAAGTGCACTCGAGGGCTGCCTCCCAGGCTCCCAGGATGAAGAACTGCAATTAGACTTCTGTTCCCTTGTGTATTTTCTTCATTCAGTTCACAAAGAACCATAGACTTTATCGATGGGAGAAGTTTGGAGAACAGTTTCTATAAACCCCTCCATTTGTCAGTGAGGCGCCTGAGGGAATTTAAGTGAATTACCTAAAATCACATATAACTAGTAAATGAATAAGCCAGGCCTCCAACCCCCAGTCTCTTGGGCTTCTCTGTATTCACTCAGGATTTAGGTACATAGCATCTGCCTCCTCCACTGTACAGATGGTAACACCAAGGCCAAGTTTCTATAAAGAATTAATAGCAGAGCCAGGCCTGAAAGCTGTTTTTCTGCATTCTTAGGCCTGAGTGTTTTGTAATATACCATAATCTTATTGTAAAAAGAAAAAAAAAAAAGGAAAGGAGGCAGGTAGTAGAGAAATTATCAATTGAAAGTAGCATAGCTTTTGATTTTCAAGGACATTCCCAAGCCTCCCTATTTAGTAACATTCTAGTTCTTGGTGAAATCTTCAGATGACCAGCTGGAGACACAGCTGTGTGCTGCCTTCTCTGGGGGATTGATGGTGAGATCTTGGAAGTGGACTGAGGGACAGAACTTGGAGGCTGGATCACAAGAGTCCCAGGGGCTGTTTTCCCTGGGGTCCTCACTCCTCGGCTGGCTGTGAAGCATCTCCTTTTGGTGTCCCCATTTTTCCAAGGCTTACTAACGTCACCTGCAGGAGTCAGGCCCCACATGTCGGGTGTACCTTAGGTGAGAAGGTCTTCATTCCTGTTCTGCCACTTCCTGGTAATTACTCTTGGCCATTCTCCCCTGATTCCTATTGTCCCTTCTGTATATTAAGGAGAGGGTAGAGCTCAGATGAAGACTGAGGGCTTCTGACCTAGCATACAGCACTTTTTTTTTTTTACTCAGCTTCATAGCTAGTGAAGTCTTTCCTACTCCTCTGATCATAAGAATCACCTCGTGCTGTTCCAAGACCCACCAATAATTTTTTTTCCCCAGATAAGGGACCTGGGAAAATGAATTTCCACTGTATCCCAAGGTGGTTCACATGATCTACCAATCTGGGGATACTATTGTTATTTAGTTGCTAAGTTGTGTCCAACTCTGTGACCCCATGGACTGCAGCACACCAGGCTTCCCCGTCCTTCACTATCTCTCAGAGTTTGCTCAAATTCATGTCCATTGAGTCAGTGATGCTATCTAACCATCTCATCCTCTGCCACCCCCTTTTCCTCCTGCCCTCAATCTTTCCCAGCATCAGGGTCTTTTCTAATGAATCAGCTCTTTGCATCAGGTGGCCAAAGTATTGGAGCTTCAGCTTCAGCATCAGTTCTTCCAATGAATATTCAGGGTTGATTCCCTTTAGTATTGACTGGTTTGATCTCCTTGCAGTTCAAAGGATTCTCAAGAGTCTTCTCCAGCACCACAATTCAAAAGCATCAGTTCTTCATTGCAGAATCTTCTTGAGGGTCCAACTCCCACATCTGTGCATGGCTCCTGGAAAACCCATAGCTTTGACTATGCGGACCTTTGTCAGCAAAGTGATGTCTTGGCTTTTTAATATGCTCTCTAGTTTTGTCATAGCTTTCCTTTCAAGGAAGAAACATCTCAATTTCATGGCTGCATATCTAAGATGCCAGGTTCTAGAGTCTGAGTCCCTAACTTCCCTCTTGTCATTGGTCTGACCTTGGGTGCATTAGTTCATTAAGCTCACCTTTCTCATCTCTACATTAGGAATAATAACAAGACCCACTTCCTGGGGATACTGTGATGATTAAATGAGACTGACCTCTGTTTTGTTCCTATTCTAAGCAGATAGGGAGGACCGTGGTGTCACAGCAAGTGGCCAAGTCAATAACTAAAGAGGAGTCTTGGGCAAATGCCATCCTTGTGTGCACAGTTCTGCAGGCACGTGATCCCATTCTTGGCTGTGATTCAACATAAGGTGTCAGGGTGCCACCACGAGAACGAACAGGATCCGAATTCCACACCTGCCACTTCCTGGTGTGTGACTTTGAACTTATCTCTTAATCTCTCTGAACTGCAAGATCTTCAACAGGGAAAGTGGGTTTTACCCCCCAAGATATCCTCAAAGAGCTATTTGTTGTTCAGTTGCTAAGCCAGCTTTTTCATTGTCCTCTTTCACTTTCATCAAGAGGCTCTTTAGTTCCTCTTCATTTTCTGCCATTAATGTGGTATCATCTGCATTTCTGAAGTTGTTGATATTTCTCCCAGAAATATTGATTCCAGTTTGTGCTCATCCAGCCTGGCGTTTCGCATGATGTACTCTGCATATAAGTTAAATAAGCAGGGTGACAGTATACAGCCTTGACATTGTCCTTTCCCAATTCTAAACCAGTTTGTTGTTCCATGTCCGGTTCTAACTGTTGCTTCTTGATCTGCATACAGGTTTCTCAGGAGACAGGTCTGGTGGTCTGGTATTCCCATCTCTCTAAGAATTTTCCACAGTTTGTTGTGATCCACACAGTCAAAGGCTTTAGCGTAGTCAGTGAAGCAGAAGTAGATGTATTTTTCTGGAATTCTCTTGCTTTGTCTATGATCCAGCATATGTTGGCAATTTGATCACTGGTTCCTCTGCCTTTTCTAATTCCAGGTTGAACATCTGGAAGTTCTCAGTTCACATACTGCTGAAGTATTTTGAGCATAATCTTACTAGTATCATGTGAAAAGAGCTATAGTAAGGATTTAAAAAGCTAATAAGCAAGGTCCTAGATGCAGTAGGCTTTCAACAAATGTGGTTTTCTCTTCTTTCAATTGCATTCCTTTCCCCGCAATTCAAAAGCCACACTGTAGATGAAGGTGTTTTCTGGGGCATTCCCTCAGATCTCCTCTCTGGAGTGGAGTCATGGTCATCCTCCCAACTTCTTCCAACTAACCTCTATAGGTATTTTGGTGAATACATTGCTTTGGTGAAATGCCCAGCACAGAGATAGAAATGTAGCCCCTCATGCTTGCTCCATGGGTCTGTTGGCGGTAGACAGCTCAGCCAGCAGTATGAAATGGGGCGCAGCCGAGGTCACCTTCTTGAGGGGGTATTTATCCAGCCTTTGCAAAGATATAATCTAGCCAATGTGCTGTATCACCCTCGTCCCATAGGATAGCCCCCTTTGTTTCTGTCTGAATGACCTACAGTAAAATATATATAAGTAGAAATGTGAAACTCAGATGCTCATGTATGTGAAACTCAGATGCTCATGTATGCCCCATGTGGAACTTGATAACCTGGACCCAGATCCAAAAGTTCCAGAACTATGTTTATCTACCTCCTCCAGGGTGATATTAAAAGTATTTAATGAGTGGCACAGAATTGGCGTTGACCAACTGAAAAGGATGTCCATCCCAAGAGAACGAAGGTTCAGCAGTAAGCCCTCCTGGACCCTCTATCAATCTTGATCACCTTCCAGCTTTTCTGATTTTCTCCCCCTCCTCTCAGCTCATCACACGTCTGGTATGTTTCTCGATGCCTTTAAGCACGATTGATATTGTAGAGCTATTTCTTCTTTTCTCTCTGAAGCTGGTTTCTGAGGGGCATAGGCAGATGATTCCCCCTGTGGCACATGTGGACAGAGCAGGTTGCCTGTTGTGCTTCTTACATGAGAAAACTGAAGCTTAGAAAAGGGAGTTGTGGCTTCCACGGTGCCACGTGCTGATGGTTTGAAACCATAAGATCGTCAAAGAACACAGAACCAGTAAAAGCTCATCATCTTCGTGATACACAAAACCTCCACCTACAAATAGGACTTCCCCCTAGGTCTGCTTAGAGCCAGGACTCAGTGCACAGGAAATGTGCCAGTGCTGCTCAGACCCTGCCATGCACAGATGCCAGGGGTCCTGCTAAACCACAGTGGGGAAGGCCTGAGACTCTGCGTTTCAAATGAACTCCTGGGTCCGAGGACCAGTTTGAATAGCAGACTGTTAAGCTGGACTTTATGCTAAATGTGAAGCCAGGTTAGGCCTGAGGCTGGAGAAGGATGGCTGCCCCTCCACTTACCTGTTTGAAAGCAGCAACTGAGTCCCAAGACCCATGGGCTGGGACACCACGGAGTCCCAGAGGAGTCTCCCCCTAGAGTGACTAAGTGCAGGGATGGTTTTGGACTTGCAGCAGCCGGGGCGGACAGTGCTGTCCTGCAATTCAAGAGGTCCCTAGTGCATGCTGCTAAGTCGCTTCAGTCGTGTCCGACTCTGTGCGACCCCATAGACGGCAGCCCTCCAGGCTCCCCCGTCCCTGGGATTCTTCAGGCAAGAACACTGGAGTGGGTTGCCATTTCCTCTTCTCCAATGCATGAAAGTGAAAATGAAAGTGAAGTTGCTCGGTCATGTCCGACTCTTCGCGACCCCATGGACTGCAGCCCACCAGGCTCCTCCGTCCCTGGGATTTTCCAGGCAGGAGGACTGGAGTGGGCGCCGTCGCCTTCTCCCCACTAGTGCGTAATGCAGCATGATTCATTCTCTGCATCCATTTGTCGGCTCTGCTCACTCATGGGTACAGGGATGCTGAGCCTCGGTACCGGTGGGGGAGGCACTTATCTTGTCTCCAGTGTCCTGAAGCTGCAGTTGGGTGCCCACATCTGAGTCCCCTCCATCTGCCCGCTCTACAGTTCCAGCCATCATCGGATGCCATGGAAAATACTTTCCAGTGGAGAGCTGAACTGCAGTCTGTATTAGATCAGAGGTGGAAGGCAGACTCCCTGAAAATCCGTGAGAAATCCATTTGGGAAGGGACATTAGTCTGGGTGAAGCTTTATTATTCTTAAGTGCTGAGACCAAAATCTCATACCGTCAACACTCATTAGTTTAATTGGGGACAGAAAGAGAGTAGTAAAATTAAGACCTAGTGGAAGATGTTTTTTATTTATTTATTTTTGTGGGGAGCTGGGAATTGCAATCCATTTTTAAACAAGGCCTCTCTAATCTCCTTCCCTAATTATAGAAAGAGAAGAAAGAATAGCTGCTTTATTTTTAAAAACATTTTATTGTCACTGTTCACATCTCTAAATATATCACGCATGGTCATTTTATGAGGGAAACAAATTATACACAACGTATTTTGATTCTCCAACTACCCTGAAGATACATCTCTTGTCTGCAAAAGGTGCTAAAACAGCCAGGTCCATTTCACTTCTCTTTCCAGTTTTCTACTCAACCTCCCCCTCCTTTTGGTTTTGTTTTTAACTTTCAAAATCCCTGACTACATTCTTTTTTTCTTGGACGGGGATACTCATTGGGACCACTGAGGCATCTGAACCAAAGACAGTTTTTAAGGAGCCAGTTTCATTACACTCAAAGGCAGGCAGTAACTCAGGCTGGTGTGAGTACTCATAAGGAAAAGTCAGTAGGGAAGCTTCGGAGCAGATAAGGATAGATTGTAATTAGCACAGTAATTGTAATTAGCAAAGCAATTGTAATTAGCACAGTGATTGTTTGTTCAAAATGGGTGCTTCCAAAGTGACTCCAGGCAGTTTGTTCTCTTAAGTATCTTCTGCCATTTCCCCGGTGATCTTATTTACACTGCTAATGTACTAATGTGCTTAGCAATCTCTTTTATAAATAAACACTCCAAAGGTACAAGCCAGCCCAGCCCCTGGCCAAGCATTATACATCCTTAATTAATGGAGTCCACAGCACTGAAAATTTACTATATTTGTGTTATGCTAAGGCAATGCCTGTATATTACTCTCTGAAGAAATCACACTTCAGACGTCATTTGTTATTGTTATTGTCATCCTGCTAATTACGTGAGGGAATGGGGTGTCACCACAGGAATGCACTTGAGGTCAGAGCTTGCAGTCCTGGCTTTACCACTCTCATTTGTTATTTAATAGGTTTTCATTAAAGGACACCTCTGATGCTTTATGTGTGGGGGATGAAAAGACAGAGCTAGGCAAGGTCCCTACTCTGATGTAAATGGACTGCTGGCCCAGCCTTGGTGTCCTAAGCAGCAGGGAAGACTTCCCGACAGAGATGCTAGCTGAAACCTGGAGGATGTGATGAACAGTGAGCTATGTGGGAGAGTGCTCCAGGCAAGTAAAAGTGCAGAACAGCAGCAGACATGAACATCAAGGTGGATCATGAGAGGGTGCGGGATGGGACAGTAGAAAGAAACCATGATGAACAATGGGCCTTCTTCAATCAGGAAGGGTTATTTAAGCACCACAGTAATGGGCCCATTACTGGCTGTAAGACTCTGCACGGTCTTCTAACCTTTCTGAGCCTAGACTGCTCACCACTAAATCAGGGACCATAATAATACCAATCCCACAGGAGAATTACAGTGGGGAGGGAGAGGTGATGAGAAAAGCCAGGTTAAAATGCTCTGCAAAGTGTAAAGACGTGTGCAAATGTTAGTGACATTTTCCTAACATGAATCTGAGCATCTGTGAGATACCACTTACTCCAAAATTATGTGCTGGAGCACGCATCCTGGCACACTGGAGATCATGTGAGATGCAGATTCACCAGCATTCCTTTTTTTTGTATTCCTTCCAGAGAAATGCAAAAGTAAGTCTATTCTAAGCTCAGATTAATAAGCCTACGCATGTGAATCAAGAAAATTAATTTTTAGGGAAATATTTCCATCTCAGGGAGATGCCCTGAATAGAAATGTATTTAGTAACAATTCAATGAGAGATACGATCACAGTTTATTAGATGTGAATTAATACAGAAAGCTCCAAGGGCAGTGGCTAGGGTTTTATGTAATATCACCACTGAAAAATTACTAGTAATGATAATGTAGTGAAACACCTCAAAGGTGGCTTTTAAGAGTCCAAAATGAGCATTTATTTTTATGTCTCATAAGATCCTCCAAGGAGCCCATTAAGTGGGCAATTAATTAGCAGGCACACGCCAGGAGCTTATCATGCAGGCATTTGGGTACCCCAGTACTGGTTAATTCAGTGTATCCCTAACCACTTTGAAAGAACCTTAACCTTGAATCAGCCAGCCACCTCTCCACCCCCCACTGTGAATGTCCTAATGCTTTGACCTTGAAGCTATTTAGCTTGTTTTGAATGCTTTCCAGAGTCAGAGGCAAGAGAAAGGATAAGAAGGATCAGTCTCCCTCGCCATCTCATAGCTGAGAGAACTAAAGCTACACAAGGGATATCTTTCAGTTTTCTGTTAACAAACTACTTCCAAGCAGTTATTGAGGACCCAGTCACTGGAAAGATACAAGCCCAGAAGCCATACCAGCATCTTGCAGCTGTACTTGCAAAGAAGGTAGAAACTCAGCTTGAAATTAAACTAAGCCGCAATCACATTCTCCTTCAGCCCTGTGACTCAGTCAATTAATATACATCGAGTACTTACTATGTGCTGGATTATGGAGATGCAAGCTGAACAAGACTCACAGAGTTAGACATTAGTGTAAAGGGGAAAAGAATGTTCTTCTCCTTGGTATTATCTTAAGTCTGTGCTTGTTAACTTTTTCCTTTCTCAAGGGGCTGGGATACATCTCTGTGAAATATAATCGTCAATGGAGAAAGCAGAGACATACGTTGCAAATTCAGGAGTCATTGTGCTGGGTGGGGCACGTCCCATTTGTCCATGTCCCACTGAAGTCCCCCAGTACCTTTCTACTCACTCACCCCAGCCTTAAAAAGTTTCCTGCTCTTTGTTTCAATGAAATGGGGTTCGGACGTGTCACCCCTATTGCATAACCTTGAAAAAGATCAGATTCAGATTGCTTTAGTTTTTGTTTTTTTTTCCTGATCCAGGATCTCATCTAGTGCTCCATCAGAGCAAACTTGTCCTGGACAGTGTCCATCGAGGAAGACTTTATTTGAGGCTGTTGTAATCAAGGGAAGGGAGGTCTGGACTCGGTTCCACTGAAGCAAAGCTGAGGCAATGGGAGTGAAGGAGTCCTGAAGGGCTTCAGGGCGAGGAGGACCACGGGGCTCTGCCTCACACAGTGCAGTGGTTTCTGAATTTGCAACTCTGTTGTTCTGCTTTTTTCATTGATGATTACCTTCAAGGAGATAACTCCCAGATCCTTGAGAAAGACATTCTTGGGTTATAAAACTGGCAAGAGGCTTTTTAAAAGATTTACATATCACTGGGCAGAGAAGGAATTTACAGTGATGAGTCCTCTGAAGGAAATGCTCTAAAAGAAGGAAAGTAGGGACCCAGAGCTGAAGAAGCAGCCTGTCTGAAGTTTGACCAAGCTGGGCAGACTTGAAACCAGCTTAGCCATTGCCTTACCTTTAGTTGCTTGTCTCCTTAGGCTCCTCTTGGCTGTGACAGTTGGGCAGGCTCATTGTTTTAACCGATTTTTTTTAACAGGCATTACTTTTACAAAGTTCAAGAATAAAAACAATATAAAAGACATCCACAGGGAGTCCAGTCTAGGGCTCTTGATGACCTAAAGGGATGAGTTGGGGGGAAGGGAGGGAAGCTCAAAAGGGAAGCAATGTACCTATAATTAGGGCTGATTTATATTGCTGCATGACAGAAGCCAACACAAAATGTAAAAAAAAAAAAAAAAAAGTCCAGTGAGGAATGGTATTCCTTTCCATGTTTCTCTCTATTCGTTTTCTGCTACCTCCTCCTCACAATTATTAGTTTCTTGGGTATTTTTCCAGTGTTTCTTGATATAAATTCAAACAAATAAGATTAAATACCATTCTCCCTTTCCTGTCACAAAAGATACATAAAATACATTGTTTTTTACGCATCCTCCCAACTTAGTTATATTTCTTAAAGATCTCTCCACGGGAAATACACTTTTCAGCAGTAACACAACATTCTAAGGTTGGGGGTTGGGATCCCACCGGTGAGTAGCACAGCGCTGTGGAGAAACTCGGACCCCAGGGAGAGGGGGACCTGGGCTGCGAGGGCGCGCGATCCCACTCGTGGGCTGCTGGGCCTCTCACAGGTGCGGCAGGTGCGGCTGCCTCTCTCGGCCTAATCTCTTCACGTGTGAAACAGCATCCCTCCACCTCATTGTGTCGCTGTGAGAAAACTAAGATAAGAAACACAAGGAACCTGATCCTTGAATAAAAGTAACCGCAGTGACAGTGGTAACAGTAATAGCAAGACCTGTTATAATTAATAGTCATAATATATAGTGTTTGCCCTCCACCAGGTACCACTGTGTCTTCATTCCATCAAAAATATTACCTCTTCATTCCATCAACAATTAATACCTGTTACATGCCACTCATGGTTCTAGGGAACCAGGACTCAACAAAACAAAATGCATAAAAACCCTGCCCTCGTGTCCACATGCCACATTGTCTTTATCCATTCATCTGCTGATGGACGTTTAGGCTGAGTCCACGGTTTGGCCATTGTAAATAGTGCGGCAGGGAACACTGGGGTGCGTGTGTCTTTTTGAATTATGGTTTTCTCAGGGTATGTGACCAGGAGTGGGATTGTTGGGTCATACAGTCGTTCTGTTTTTAGTTTTTTGAAGAATCTCCATACTGTCTTCCACAGTGACTGTTTCAATTTACATTCCCACCAACAGTGCAAGGAGGTCCCCTCTTCTCCATACCCTCTCCAGCATTTACTGTTTGTTGATTTTTTGATGATGGCCATTCTGACTGGCGTGAAGTGACAACGTCATTGTCATTTTAATCTGCATTTCTCTAATAATTAGTGATGTCCATCATCTTTTTTATGTGACTCTTGGACCTCTCTGTGTCTTCTTTGGAGAAATGTGCACAACTTTTTAATTGGGTTGTTTCTTCTTTTGATATTAAGCTGCATGAGCTAATTGAATACTTTGACTTTTAATCCCTTACCAGTTGGGACTGACATGTATACTCTACCCTGTGTAAAGCAGCCAGCTGGTAGGCACTGGCTGTAGAGTACAGAGACTCAGCTGGGTGCTCTGTGCTGACCTAGACGGGTGCGACGGTGGGTAGGGAGAGAGGGGGACTCAGATGGGGGGTTGTGTGTATGCATACCTGATTCACTATGCTGTATAGCAGAGCCCAACACAACACATTAAAGCAGTGAAAACAGACAAACCCCTGACCTCGTGAGTGATAGTCTAGTGTGGGAGATAACCAACAAATAAATATATATTATGTCAAGTGTATCTGCTCTGGAGGAAGCAGGGGCAGGAGGCTGGGGTGTGCTAGGCAGGGGCTTCTACTTAATGCAGGGAAGCCCTCTTTAGATAAGGTGACATTCATGCACAGATCTTAACAGGTGAGGGGTCAGTCTTGCTGATATATAGGGACAAGCTTCCAGGCAGAGGGCACAGCGAGTTCACAGACCCTTCACACATTCCATGAACAAAAAGGAGCCCAGAGGCGAATGGAGAATAGTGAAGAGCGGGCGAGTGGTAGGGGAAAGGGCTGTAAATAAAAAGGTAATGGATGTCAAGAGGGGCAGTGTGGCGATTTGGACAGGGCCCTATGAGTCACATGGGTCCGGTGCTTTGGATTTTACTCTGAGTGAGAAGAGAAAGAAGCCCACACGTGGTCTGAGCAGAAGTGGACTATAATATCACTCACACTTCTAAAAGACCACTCCATCTGGGGTGTGAAGAATCGACTTTGGCGGGCAGGGTGGAAGCACGGAAAGCAGTTCCAGGGCTCTTGCAGTAGCCCAGGTAGAAGGCACGGGAGCCTGCCGGTAGGTGTCCACGTGGCGAGAGGAGGGCAGACGCTGGGTGTATCCTCAAGGTTGCACCGTTGGGTGTACTGATGAGGGAGAGAAAGGAGGAGCGCAGGCTGGCTCCCCGCTTCTAGCTTGAGCAACTGGAAAGAAGAAGGAGCCGTGGATGGTGACAGGACGGTGGGAGCAGGCACAAGGGAGGGGAGTAGAAATAGAGCTCGATTGTGGAAGATCCCGGAACAATGAGCTTGATTGTGGAAGATCCCAGGCGTTCATAACTGTAGAGAGTAGTGTAGTAAAACCCTAGGGACTCATCACCCTGGGGCTTTCCCGGTATCTCAGAAGGTAAAGAATCTGCCTGCAATGAGGGAGACCCAGTTTTGATCCCTGGGTCAGGAAGATCTCCAGGGAAAAGGAATGGCTGCTCACTCTAGCATTCTTGCCTGGAGAATTCCATGGACACAGCAGCCTGGCGGGTTACAGTCTAGGGGGTCACAAAGAATCAGACTTGACTGAGTGACTAGTGCTTTCTCTCTTCATTCATCACCCTGCTTCAGTCATCTGGTTATGTCTAATATATATCCTCATTAAGATGTCAGGAAGCCAGGCCAGCAGAAAGAGATCAGATTTGAAACACATGTAGATTATTTAGCCTGTAGATGGCATAAAAGAAATAAGAGGAACAAGTTCACCAGGGAGGAGACAGACAAGGGAAGGACCTGAGCCCCTAGCCCAGGGGCTCCAGTACGTGAAGGTCAGAGGGTTAAAGAGCCTTCAACAGAGGAGGCTGGGGACCAGTCCCAGTAACATACAAGGGGAAGCCAGGATTAGCTCTGCCTGTTTAAACCCACTCGGTTCTTCCGACAGTGTAACGTAAAGACGTGACACTCGTTTTCTTAATGTCATCCAGCTTGCAAAGAGTGGAGCCCGGATTGGGATGTAGGCAGTCTGGCTCTAAACCCAAACTCAAATATCCATCTACCCCATCCCTTCCGCCGCAGAGCCGCACACTCCACTGCCTCCGCAGCACCGTGCCAGGCTGCGGGACTTGACGGGGGTGGCAGTCCGGGAGAGGGAGAATGTTATAAAAACAGCCACATTAAAAGATAACTAACAGTGCAGGATATTATGCGTGTGATCGACCATCAAATTATCTTAGTCAATAATTCAATGCTGCCTAATAATATTAATGATGGTAATAATTGCTATTTGCTGAGCATGTATCTGGGGGTCCGATACTCTGTGAAGTGCTTCAAATGTTGTATCTTCTTTAATCCTCACAAGTTTATGAAGATGAACCAATGTCAGATCCGTTCTACGTATAAAGGCACTGAGGTAACAGAGCTTAGAAAGTGGTGCTGATGAATTTCCTCTGCCCCACTGATGGGTTTACGATGCATTATTCAGAAGGCAAGTGGGGGAGGAAGGGTGGTGACATAAGCTTTGGGGTCACGTAGAAATGGATTCAAATCCTAGCTGTCTGCAACGTGGTTTTGATTATTTAAACAGTCTTAGTTTCCTTATATGAGAAAATGCAAAAAAAAAAAATCGTACGTCTGATCCTTGTGCTCTTTTTCCTCTGACATACTTGTAGAAATCCAAATTAAATTCATATTTCTGTGATTCTTGAAATGAAAGCAGAAATGAGACCTATTAAAATGAGACCCGAATCATTACTGAATGTTCATAGTAAGTCCCCGAGCGTGTCTGTGTGTGAGCGCAGTCATTTCTAGCTCTTCACAACCCCATGGACTATAGCCTGCCAGGTACCTCTGTCGGTGGGATTTTCCAGGCAGTAAATCTGGAGTGGGTTGCCATTTCCTTCTGCAGGGGATCTTCCTGACCCAGGGATGGAACCCGCATCTCTTGTGTCTCCTGCACTGGCAGGTGGGTTCTTCAGCAGCTGAGCCACCAGGAAAGCCTTGGTAAGTCACCAAGGCCTAGCAAAGTGTCTGCATGCCTAAGGTCCCAGCAAGTGGTAGCTGTAACTTACGCATTGATTTTGTCTGTGGATAGAGTATATGAGATTTGTGGGTCAGAGTAGCTTTCATGCCCACTCAGGACTGGAAACTTCCCTCAGTCATGATGTGTTATACCCTTTATATTTCCATATATATATATATATATATATAAAATACGCTCCTTTATATTTCCATTTCCTTTGGTGAAGCTGAGGCTGACTGATGAGACTGTGGCTTTGGACTCAGGCAGACCTGGAACTGAATTCAACCTCTGTTGCTATTAGCTACATCATGGGTCCTCAGTCTCTGGGATCAAATGCCTGATAATGTGAGGTGGAGCTGATATAATAGAAATAAAGTGTACAATAAATGTAATGCACTTGAATCATCCTGAAACCAACCACCACCACCACCACCCCCCCCCCCCCCCCCCCCCCGCCCCCCACCCC
>SJXQ01013098.1:31390-128718 GCA_006408695.1 Aepyceros melampus | reverse complement strand
AATAAAGTGTACAATAAATGTAATGCACTTGAATCATCCTGAAACCAACCACCACCACCACCACCCCCCCCCCGCCCAGTCCATGGAAAACTGTCTTCCACAAAATCCTGGTACCAGAAAGGTTGGGGACCCTGAGCTGTGTGAGCTTGGTCAGGTCACCTGACCTCTCTGAACTTTATTGTGCTTGCTTGTACAAAGTGGTTAGATTAACTGCCTGATTGGTCAGGTGGTAAATAATATGTGGCCTTTAAATCAACTGATCCATGGTAGATACTCAGTACTGGCTACTTATTTTTCCTTCTCTCCCTCAAGGCAGAAACCATGTTTATTTGTATGCCCAGTGATATCATAAAACAGAGCTTAATGCATAGGAAGTAATTAACAACTTGGAAGGCAGGAGAAAAGAAAAGGAAAAAAGAAGTGGGGAGAGGGAAGAAAAAAGGAAGAGAGGAAAGGAAAGGAAGAGAGGAAGAAAGTAAGTCAGAAAAGGTTCTATCATTAGGACTCGTTTTAAAAAAAAGAAACCATTTCATTCATTCACTGAACAGGTATCCTGCACTTAATAAATTTTCATCACTGTCCTAAGTGATGGAGATACAGAGAAAGCCAGACAGGGGCAGCGTATGTCCATGTTCATAGGGTGACCATAACTCCCAGTTTGACTAGGATGATTCTAGTTTACGCCTTTTCTCCCAGAGTCCTGTCTTCTTTAGCATTTGTCCCTGGACAAAAGTCACCTGGGTTAAATGATAAATTATAGAGTCACTCTCCCCACGGAGTTCATGGGTAACGAAAGGAAGGTGCTTATTCAAGTGAAATTCAGTCAAGTGAGTTGTGCATATGATGCTCAGAAGTCAGGGTGCACCTCGAACACTCATCTAGAACCCACGCGGGGATGTTTGGAGTCCAGGTCGGTGTTCCTCAGGGGGTAATGTTTGAGATGAGATGTGAAGGGCGAGTAAGAGGTTATTAGGTGATGGGAAAGAAGAGGGCAGGCTATGCTGCGCTGATGAGAGCTGGTACAGAGAGCATGTCGCCCCAAACAGAAGGGCTAAAGGGAATTCAAGGGAATTCAAGCTGGAATTCAGAAAGTGGCGGAATGTGAGCGTCTCTTTCCTAGTCTGCATCCACTTAGGAGGTCCCTAAAGGGGGGAAGCACCTCTCTGCCAGTCTTTGCCATCATGCCATGGGTGGCAGTCCCCAGAAAGATGGAAGGAGAATGGAAGTTTATGGAATGTGCACTCCTGGGTTGGCCCAAAGGGACCTGTCACAGAGGTGCCAGAAAAGGCAAAGAATGCCTGTCTCCCCCAGATTACCTTTTCCTAAAAAGACAGAGGGGAAGCTTTTGTTCAGACAAAGTTATGTTGATATTATCAAGTTGGTATGCTGGGTCGCTGAACTGGTTCTTGGGGCCCGTCACAGTACTGATGGGGAGTTTGGCAAGTTAATTTTAAATCTGTCACCTCACTCTTCTGTGACTTCTGCTCCTTAATAAAGCTCCACAGTGATTGTGGGCTCAGCTGACAGCTGGAGAGTGATCTTTGAGGCTGAAACTGACGTGAAATGATCCTTTATCTCCACCCTCTCTCCTCCTGACCTCTCCTCTCCCTTCTGCACATCCTAGGTTGCCAACCTGAAATGAGAAACCCCTCCTTTTACAGAAGCTACCCTCATGGAAAAGGAAATGGCAGCCCACTCCATTGTTCTTGCCTGGGAAATGTCATGGACAAAGGAGCTTGGCTGGCTACAGTTCATGGGATAACAAGAGTTGGACATGGCTTAGCAACTAAACCACCACCACCAGCATATATTAAAAAAAAAAAAGCTACCCCATTGCTGGAGGGCAGCATGAAGCCCCAGAAAAAGTAAAAGCTTTGCAGTTAGACCAACTGGGGTTTGAATGCTGATTCTGCCACAGGGGAGCTGGGTGACCTTGTGAAAGCCACTTGACATGTCTGAGTCTCTGCTTCCTCTGGCTGTTGTAATATAAAATTCTATATGTCAAAGCACCTGCTACAGTTTACCACCTGCCAGGTCCCCTTCTTCCCTTCAACACTATGCGGGACACGACCTGCAGGTGTTTGGCCCTGGATTTCAATGACAAGTGAGCCGGAAATTTCCCTCTCTCCACACCTTTAACAGATCCAGTGTTCAGATGGCATCAGGAAACCCGTGGAGGAATCAAAAGGAAGGCAGTGATTAAAAATGGGCAGCACTTTGTGAGAGCCCCAATGAGTTTCTAATGAGCTTTTTGTACGACAGTCTAATAACAGTTCTAATAAAACCCACCCCACTGGAGCTAAAAACCTTCATTTTCTCCACACTCATAAGACTATTTTCTCTGCTGGGGCTTCTGAACCGATGCAAATTGCCAGGAACTTGTGCAAACACCCAAATATTATAGGCATGCGGCGTTCGCTCCCTGGCTCTGATTTTCAGGGCCAGCATCCAGTCGACTCTAAGACAATCCTGCACACCTACTCAAGGCCCCAGCTTTGATCCTGCGCCCTGCCTAGACTCGGATTCAATCATCCCCTGTATGTGAACCTGTACTTTGCTTTTCAACACCGACTACATTTATTTTTCTGGCTATCACAGTCCCCTCTCCATGTCCCCGGCATTCCGGGACTCAGACGATTAGGCTAACTGCTTGGTGGGCAGTCCCGGCCAGCTGACCTGTCTTCTCTATAAAGTGCAATTCTGGGCAGTGTGTGAGTCCAATATTATGGAGCACTTGACGTTCATCCTATAGGTATTATTTAACAACTATATATTATGGTAAAGCTCCGCACAAAGTCCTAGTATAATATTTACAGAAGTAAATAAAACAGCTCACAGTGGTGATGAGGGCAACAAAGTGTCGTCGTTACTGGAAGACCCGTGGGAGAAACCTGGAATGACAGTTGGGCTTGTCCTGATTCACGAGATGCTTCTGATGCTCTGCCTGGGACTCACTTCGAAGCCCCTCTTGAGTTACAGCGTTGTCTCTCCCTCCTCCTCTGGAAGGACAAGCTATCTTAAGTTTGATAGAGACATATAGCATGTAGTCTCCACTCTCTCCCTTTCCAATTGCTTCTCCACACTTTTCTCATTTGATTTCTCCTGCGCCACTTCCCAGAAATGCTAGTCTAAACTGAGGTACAGATGATATCACTAGTGCATGTAGCGGAGTGGTTAGGAGCCTGGGGAGTGGAATGAAGGTGCCTGGGCTCACATCTTAACTGAGTCTATGCATGAAGTACAGTTGGCTTCATCACCTTTTAAAAAGACATGCGTGCCTGCGTGCATCCTCAGTCATGTCCGACTTTTTGCGACCCTATGTACTGTAACCCACCAGGCTCCACTGCCCATGGATTTTCCAGGCAAGAATACTGGAATGGGTTGCCATTTCCTACTCCAGGGATCTTCCCGACCCAGGGATCGAACCTGCCTCTCTTACGACTCCTGCATTGACAAGCGGGTTCTTTACCACTATCGCCATCTGGAAAGCAGCCTGTGTTCCTATATTATATGATTTATAAAGAGAGAAATCATATTCAAAGATTTTCCTGGGTTGTACTCCTTGGGCTTAACCCTCAGAAACAAAAAGTTGAAAATTAAAACACAAGTCAGTCAGAGGGGAGAAAAAAATAGAGCCCTGTGAAATAATTCATTCTTTAAGGTAGGAGACCCAGAATATAGACATAACAGAAGGGAGGCTGTCCACTCAGACTAGCCAATCCTCCTACAAGATGGTGGAGAAGGAAGATGGGATGTCTGGCCACCAGTGCCACCCTCAAGGGCTAGGTAGAGCAGGAGCCTCCAGCAGTTTCCAGAACAGTTTCCACCACAAAGTCCCAAGGATGAGCTCTCCAGTAGGAAAGGTCTCTCACCACCAGCCTGGGTGGTCCGGACCTGCCCCCTCCTCCCTCTACCCCATCTCTCCTTCCATCTCTCCCCTCCCCCACATGCCCTCTTTACCACTGAGCCACCTTGGAAGCCTCTATCCCATTATCAAAACTCACAGAAGTAGAGCTGATTTAAATTAAATGGGTTGAATTAAGCACACTTATTTGAATATATGGGCTTCCCAGGTGGCACGAGTGGCAAAGAATCTGCCTGCCAAAGCAGCAGATGTAAGAGACACAGGTTCGATCCCTGGGTCGGGAAGATCCCCTGGAGGGGAAGTGGCAACCCACTCCAGGATTCTTGCCTGGAGAATCCCATTTAAATCAGATAATACATGCAAACAACTAGGTACGCAGTAGGCATACAGCTGTTACTACTTACTTTTCTTGTCAACTTTATGCCCTCCTCTGCCTCCCTTGCACAACCCTGATCACTCAGCATTCGCAATGTTTGTTTCTTCGTCTTTTCTTTGTCTTCTTGACTGGCTTGTGAATTTCTCAAGAACAGAGGTCACATCTTCTATGAGTCAGTTAAGGCAAATCCTGACCATGTGAGCACCCGGTGACTTTTGTGGATGATCAATGAGTGAATGAATGAATATCTGAATGAGAGAACTGATGTGAGTGAAAAATGGAATGAATTACTCAGTGGGTGGATATATACATGAATCTATATTAAAATATGTTTAATACATAGATGAATATATATGAGAATAAATGCATGAATGAACCCACAAATGAATTAGTCAAGTAATAAAGGAAAAGATGCCAGGATAGATGAGAGAATGGCAGGAATGTTATTGAGAGAATGAAAAAAAAATGAATGAAAAGGTAAGCAAATGGATAAATTAATTATTGTTCCAGAGTGGATATGGGAAGAACCTGGATTTCGTGTTAGTGGAGGACAGCCATATAAGGCACATGGCTTGGGGGAAATTTTGTGTCACTCTGGGAAAATGAAAAAAAAAAAAAAAGAGGCTGGGAGATGAGCAAAACTAGTATCTTTTCCAGAATTTGAAAAGCACTAAGAAATAAATGAATATTTTAAATCTGATGCTGTCTGGGCCTTATGGTCCAAGCCTAGTAGGGAGAAGAGAAGCAGGAGGGGAAGGTACACAGAGGTTGTGAGGACGATGTTAGGAATCAACTTAGGCTGGGGAATTATGTGGGCGGGGCTCTACTTGTCACAGGGTCCTTAAGTATCAAGTTTAAAGTGTAAGTAATGTGGTCAGTTCAGTTCAGTTGCTCAGTTGTGTCTGACTCTTTGCAACCCCATGGACTTCAGCACGCCGGACCTCCTGTCCATCACCAACTCCCAGAGCCTGTTCAAACTCATGTCCATCAAGTTGGTGATGCCATCCAACCATCTCATCTTCGGTCATCCACTTCTTGTTCTCCTGCCTTCAGTCTTTCCCAGCATCAGGGTCTTTTCTAAGAAGTCAGCTCTTCTCATCAGGTGGCCAAAGTATTGGAGTTTCAGCTTCAGCATCAGTCTTACAATGTTCAGGACTGATCTCCTTTAGGATTGACTGGTTTGATTTCCTTGCAGCCCAAGGGACTCTCAAGAGTCTTCTCCAACACCACAGTTCAAGAGCATCAATTCTTCGGTGCTCAGGCTTCTTTATAGTAGCGTTCATATATAAGAACATATAGTAATATTTCTATATAAGTAATGTTTTCGTGTGTAATAATAACAACAACGCTAATTAGCCATTTTGTTCCTACTGTACCTTAGAGTCTACAGCAGTCCCTCTTGGATTTCTCTTGTGTGAATTTTCCAAATGCTTCAAGAGGAGGTTGGGGAAAACCTTCCCTCCTGCCATGTGAATTCACTTAGTCAAGAGTTTAGATTTAAGCCCTTTCTGCCCTCCTAAAAGACTTTAGACAAGTAGAAATAATTGTGCACGTATGGCAAGTTACTTAAAGCAGAGGGGAATATATGTTAATTTTGATAATGGAGTGACTCTAGAACACTGGTGACAGCACTATGAATGAGTCCAGGGAAAATTCCAGCGTTGAGGGGTAGCCAGGGTTCTACCTGCACATGGAAGGAGGGGCAGCCAGTCATCAGAGGAGAGAAAGAGAGCTGAGTTAGCACTGCGTCCTGTTAGAGCGGTTTTATCCACCACTTCCCACACAGGGATGTTGGGCAATACTATGGAGCCCATCTTCCGCAGCTGTGTTCAGATATCCCCAAATATTTTCTCTAGAAACAGTTTTTTAAATTGACTGTCAGACTCAAGTCTTGGCATTAAAGCATAATAAACATAAGAAGAAGGGCTTCCTTGGTGGCTCAGATGGCAAAGAATCCACCCGCAAGCAGGAGACCTGGGTTCGATCCATGGGTTGAAAAGATCCCCTGGAGAAGGGAACAGCTACCCACTCCAGTATTCTGGCCTGGAGAATTCCATGGATTATATAGTCCATGGGGTCCCAAAGGGCTGGCCACAATTGAGCAATTTTCACTTCTTCACTTAATAAGAAGTAGAGTATATTTGCTTTTAAAATAAGCAAACTGATGCCTAAAACAGTTAAATAAATCCCTGCAATCGTGAAGTAATTCAAAGGAAAGCAAAGACCAAACTTTCATCTCGGATCTCCCACGCCATGTCCTTTGCACAGCTCATTTTTGTTCTGGGATTTGTTGCCTCTGCTTTGGATTTCAGGGGAGACATTATGGCACTGTCTCTCTAGATTTCTCCTTTCCCAGCATCATGGCACAGCTGTTTATACCACTCAAGGTGTGGTTGCAAACTGCCAACATGGGCATCACTTGGGATCTTATTAGAAATGCAGACTTTCCCATTCCCCAGAAGATCCACTGAATCAGAGTCTGCATTTTCACAAGATCCCCAGGTTGGTGTCTGAGACGAGGTGGGAGAGAGCAGTGGCTCTCATCCTCGGGTCCCTAGGCTGGTAACTTCAGCAGCCCCTTGAACGCAGTGGCAATGCAAACTCTCAGGGCCGACTCCTGACCTACTGAATCAGAAAGTCTGGGAGGAGAACCCCGCAGTCTGTCTCAGTAGCCTTCCCCCAACTCACCTTTCATCCCACCATCACCCCTGGTGGTTCTGATGTATGCAAAGTTAGAGAATGACTGCGCATAGAGAAAGTCCATCAGTTATTAGAGTCGGGCCCACTTGGATCGAAACCTAGGAATCTCCACTTCCTGTCTATATGGTCAGCCACTCGCCCCTCCAACCTTATAGGCAAAATTATGATGATGATTCATGATAATGAAGATGATGATGGTAATGATGTCTGCCCCGTAGGGAGACTGTGCTCATCAAATTAGCTGTAAAACATCCTTTTCTCTTGATGCTTCAGAGTCTTCCACTGTTGAAAGATATCTGAATTTCTGCCTGGCATCCCAGTGGCTTTTGTGACACTCCATCTAGACCACACTGGGTGGTGAGAAGGTCCCTGGCCCTTGCTCTTAGAGCAGCACCTTATATTACCACCTGATGGCTCTGCTGTTCATCTACATTCAATAATAGCACTAATCTGCACAACGCAGCTTGAATCAGTGGCAGTTTGAATTAATTTGGCAAGTTGAACATCGCAGGTGACACTATTCAATATTTTGCTGGAGCTCAGATCCATAACCTTTCCTCCATCTCTTCCATCCACTAATTTTGTAATTTTGTCAGGAAAAGCTATCAAGTTGTCTGGGATGATTTGTTCTGCATGAACCTCCAGTGCTCCTTATTGCTCACTATTCCATTATCTCTTGAATGCTTACAGATTTTTTCTGGGCACATTTGTCCAATTATTTTACTAAGTATTGACATCGGGCTTACTTGACAGTGATTTTCAGGATTACCTCTCATTAACCTCCTTGGAAGACCAGTTCTGCACTTGGTCGGTTTCACTGCCACTCTTGTTTCCCAGCTTCCTGCCTCCTCCTGCACAGACCTGCCACTCCTCCTGGGTGACATTCCCTGTTATTTGACTTGGATAGCAATAGTATTAGTCCTTGATGCCCCACACCCCGATGCTCCAATAACCGAGGCCATTTTACATGGACTCACAAGAAGCTAGAGGTGAAAACAGCCTTAAAGAAGAGCGTCTTGTGGGGAAAGAGCCCGGCTGCACTTGGATTGCAACCTGGATTCTCCATTCTTGGGTTTCATTACCTGGGGCAGGTGCCGCCTCTCTCTGAGCCTCAGCTCCCGTCTCCATCTATAAAATGGGACTAATTAAACCTCAGGGAGGCTTGTTGTTGTTTTTGTTGTTTAGTCGCTAAGTTGCGTCTGACTCTTTGTGACCCCCATGGACTATAGCCTGCCAGGCTTCTCTGTCCGTAGGATTTGCCAGGCAAGAACACTGGAGTGGGTTGCCATTTCCTTCTCCCGGGGATCTTCTGACTCAGGGGTCGAACCTACAACTCCTGCACTGGCCGGTGGGTTCTTTTACCACTGAGCCGCCAGGGAAGCTCCAAGGGGGATTAATGCAAGGATTAAGTAAATTGGATGCTTCACACTCTCAGCACTGTACCTGCTGAGAACTCCATGCCTTGTTAATGGTAGTCCCCCTTCACCCGTGCCCTATCTAACAACCTCCCTTTGCTAAGAAAGAAATCAGTCTAGGAAAGAGATATGCAAAATATCAGATAGAACTCCACAGAAGACAGTCTCTGAGTCCTTGTTCAGTGTAAATCCACAGGTTTATCTTTGGCTCCTCTGTCAGCTTTCTAGAGGTGGATGAAATCGCACGCAAGGGTCCAGTGGATCGTGGGCTACATCTCAAGCCCCATTCAACCCTCAGAGCGGACCCTCGCACAGTCCACAACCTTCACGAGTGTGCATGGACGCCCTATATCGTCCCCTGTGCCACAAAAGATGAGTTTTTAAATCCTCTTCCAGTCCCAGCGTTCTCAGATCTGTCCCCCTTCTTTGAGATATCGTAAATATGGCTGAAGCCTTGTATTTTTTGTTTTGTTTATTTGTTTGCTAGGAAGGACAGGGGAGGAAAGAGAAGCAGGTCTATAGAGCTATCTTGTACAATTGCTGTGACAAAGCACACATAAAAATGGGTCCACTTTAAATTAATTTCATTGATTTTTTTTCCCCCTTCCTCTCCTTTGAAATCTCAGAGTTTGGCGGTTATAATTGGGCAGTTTATTATCTGCTGCTGAGGGACTCAGTGGAACCAGCATCTTGGGGGGGCCTGAGTTCCTCGTTTACATATCACCCTTCAGAACCGCATAACTGACAGGCCTCCTTCCCTGCCCGAGTCCCATTCCCTTCCCTTTCATTCCCCACATTCTATTACCTGCTCGCGATGTCAGTGACTCAGCCATCGTGGCTGCAGTAATGATGGCTTTCAGCACTCAGCTAATGACGCAGGCACTGAGGTGTCTCCAGACCCAACAGCCGGCAGAATTCAATTTCACAGGATTTGAGACCACGGCGTCATGCATTATGCATGAGCAAGCCTGGCACCTGTGTCTACCGAGCCTGAGAACTGTGTTGGAGGCAGAGTAGGGGGTGAGCATTTACACCCAAGACCCTACATATTGGTGGCCACAGGGAGGAAAATGAGATGTCTGATCGTGCAGAGCGTTGGCTGGGAGATTGGCAGGAGGAGAGGGAAAACGATATTGGCAAATATGACTGAGTCTAGCCTTCACTTGGAAAATGGTACAGGAGACTGGTTAAGGGATGGTCTCTGGAGTAAGAAGTGTGTGTGTGTGTGTGTGTGTGTGTGCATGCACGCTCGCACGTGCACACACTCAGTTGCTCAGTTATATCTCTTTGTGACTTCATGGACTACAGCCCACCAAGCTCCTCTGTCCAAGGAATTTTTCGGGCAGAAGTACTGGAACAGGTTGCCATTTCCTATGCCAGAGGATCTTCCTGACCCAGGGATGGAACCTGTGTCTCTTGCATCTCCTGTATTGGTGGGTGGGTTTTTTACCACTAAGGTTGGGGATCAGATCCAACCACAGTTTGGACCCAGTTTGCTGGCTGGGTCCATGCTGAAGAATAAAGATTCATCTTCCTTATTTCCATAATGGGATCATAATCCATTGAGGGGATGAAATAGAATAACGCAAGCAAAGCTCTTTGTCATGTGTCAAGCAACATAGAAGGTGCTCAGTTAACATGGGCCACCATTATTAATGGTTACCCCCAACACACACCCCCTCATCTCCTGATTCCCACTCTCAGGCAGCCTGCCTGCATAAACACAGAACAGCTTTCTTCTACTGTGATGGAGATGACTTGTCTCCTGGATAGAACAGAAAACTCTAGAAACAACAGATGCAAACTCTTGCCCCAGTTCTGCCTCAAGGTCGTTGAGTAACCTTGGATGGACCCCTTCCTGACCTTGGCCCCCAGCCTCGTCATCCATAAATGAGGGGTCAAACTAGATCAGACTGCATTTTCTTGGGGGTGGGCACAAGGGTCTTCAGAAGAGTTCCAGGAGTTCCTTCCAAAGGAGTACAGATCAGGGCTGGAGAGGACTCTACCACACTGTGCCATGTGTGGGAGCTCCAAACATAATTCGCTGCAAAAACAAATAATTAAATAAAAGAAATGAGAAAACCACTGCTCTAGCAATCAGTAATGTTCTTATAGTTTTAATGACCCATGATTCTGCAACTTCTTCATGGGCAGAACCAGGCAAGCAGAGGGAGCAGTGACTGTTCTCTTAAACTCTAAGGGGTAGTTGTCTTGGGGATGTTGAGCTATTCTGGGGACAAGGTAGAATAAAAATATAGAGGCATCCTGAGCCTGTTTGTCTAGAGTAGAGATCTGGTTCTGTAGGAGTGGGAGCGACTTTACAGTTAGAGCTGATTCAATTCTGGGCTGTGTCCCTAACTTGCTTGGTGATATGCTTAACCTCTCTGAACCTGAGTTTTCTCATCTGCAAAATGGAGGCAGTGTCTCCTACTGCAAGGGAAGGAGTGACTTCATGAGTGACATCATAGAGGTAATTTCACAGTGTTTGGTGTGTGGTACACACACTCAGTACACATCTTTTTTTTTCTCCTCTCCCTGCCACTGAATTCTGAATTCTGTTTTATTCCGACACTTTGAGGCTTGCCCTTAGAGCAAGTACTCTCTGATGAAGAGGATGTGGTCCAAACTACCATTCCTGTCATTAGTTATCTTATCTGTGACCTCTGTTCCCCCTCATGGCATATCCATTAGGCTACAGCATTTACTCCATCAAATCCAGAGACCTCTAGGGCTGAGCCTTGGCAGAAAAGAAAAAAAAAAAAAACAAATTACTGTTGCAGGTTGTACAGTTTAGTACAGGCCCCCATGGACAGAGCAAGGATGTGGTGGCTCAGATTTGGGGCCCAGAATTTTGCAGTAGAAACGAGATATGTCCCAAAGACTAAAGAAGGAAATCATCAAGGATCTAAAGAATGTGGCTTGCTGGGTAGGCTATCAAGACAGTTATCAGTAAAGTGGAAGGAGGCTCAGTGTCCAAAATCGGTTCCTAAAATGAGACTAAAATCAGAAGCCAGCCTAATTTTTCCCCTTCCGTCCTTTTCTTTATTTCTCCCACTCCCTTCTTAAAGCAATGATGCTGCTACTAGGAAAGCCTCAGACTAGCAGGAAAAACACATCTGTAATGAAACAATACTATACCACTTGTTACATGCTTCAGTTCAGTTCAGTCGTTCAGTCATGTCCGGCTCTTTGCAACCCCAAGGACAGCAGCACGCCAAGTCTCCCTGTCCATCACCAACTCCCTGAGTTCACTCAGACTCATATCCATTGAGTCAGTGATGCCATCCAACCATCTCATCCTCTGTCAGCCCTTACTCCTCCTGCCTTCAATCTTTCCCAGCATCAGGGTCTTTTCAAATGAGTCAGCTCTTCACATCAGGTGAACAAAGTATTGGAGTTTCAGCTTCAACATCAGTCCTTCCAATGAATATTCAGGACTGATTTCCTTTATGATGGACTGGTTGGATCTCCTTGCAGGCCAAGGGACTCTCAAGAATCTTCTCCAACACCACAGTTCAAAAGCATCAATTCTTCAGCACTCTTTATAAAGCTTTCTTCATAGTCCAACTCTCACATCCATACATGACTACTGGAAAAACCATAGCCTTGACTAGATGGACCTTTGTTGGCAAACTAATGTCTCTGCTTTTTAATATGCTGTCTAGGTAAGTCACAACTTTCCTTCCAAGGAACAAGCGTCTTTTAATTTTATGGCTGCAATCACCATCTGAAGTGATTTTGGAGTGCCCAAAAATAAAGTTTCTCACTGTTTCCCCATCTATTTTCCATGAAGTGATGGGACCAGATGCCATGATCTTAGTTTTCTGAATTTTGAACTTTAAGCCAACTTTTTTACTCTCCTCTTTCAATTTCATCAAGAGACTCTTTAGTTCTTCTTTGCTTCCTGCCATAAGGGTGGTGTCATCTGCATATCTGAGGTTATTGATATTTCTCCCAACAGTCTTGATTCCAGCTTGTGCTTATCCAGCCCAGTGTTTCTCATGATGTACTCTGCATATAAGTTAAATAAGCAGGATGACAATATACAGCCTTCATGTACTCCTTTTCCTATTTGGAACCAGTCTGTTGTTCCATGTCTAGTTCTAACTGTTGCTTCTTGACCTGCATACAGATTTCTCAAGAGGCAGGTCAGGTGGTCTGGTATTCCCATCTCTTTCAGAATTTTCCACAGTTTGTGGTGATCTACACAGTCAAAGACTTTGGCATAGTCAATAAAGCAGAAATAGATGTTTTTCTGGAGCGCTCTTGCTTTTTTGATGAACTAGCCAGTGTTGACAATTTGATCTCTGGTTCCTCTACCTTTTCTAAAACCAGCTTGAACATCTGGAAGTTCATGGTTCACATATTGCTGAAGCCTGGCTTGGAGAATTTTGAGCATTACTTTACTAGTGTGTGAGATGAGTGCAATTGTGTGGTAGTTTGAGCATTCTTTGCCATTGCCTTTCTTTGGGATTGGAATGAAAACTGACCTTTTCCAGGCCACTGCTGAGTTTCCCAAATGTGCTGGCATATTGAGTGTAACACTTTCACAGCATCATCTTTCAGGATTTGAAACAGCTCAACTGGAATTCCATCACCTCCCCTAGCTTTGTTCATAGTGATGCTTTCTAGGGCCCACTTGACTTCACATTCCAGGATGTCTGGCTCTAGGTGAGTGATCACACCATCGTGATTATCTGGGTCATGTAGATCTTTTTTGTACAGTTATTCTGTGTATTCTTGCCACCTCTTCTTAATATCTTCTGCTTCTGTTAGGTCCAGACCATTTCTGACCTGTATTGAACCCATCATTGCATGAAATGTTCCCTTGTTATCTCTAATTTTCTTGAAGAGATCTCTAGTCTTTCCCATTCTGTTGTTTTCCTCTATTTCTTTGCACTGATCGCTAAGGAAGGCTTTCTTATCTCTCCTGCTGTTCTTTGGAACTCTGCATTCAAATGGGTATATCTTTCCTTTTTTCCTTTGCTTTTCATTTCCTTTCCTTCACAGCTATTTGTAAGGCCTTATCAGACAGCCATTTTGCTTTTTTGCATTTCTTTGCCATGGGGATGGTCTTGTTCCCTGTCTCCTGTACAGTGTCACAAAACTCCATCCATAGTTCATCAGGCAGTCTATCAGATCTAGTCCCTTAAATCTATTTCTCACTTTCACTGTGTAATCATAAGGGATTTGATTTAGGTAATGCCTGAATGCTCTAGCACTATATATTGTCCTTGTAGTCACACCTGAAGTTGCCTATTTCATGTCCATATGTTTTGAGAGAAGCTGAGGGATAAGATAGATCTTCTTCACTTGAAGGGCAGGAGGCCTCCCTAAGAACTGCCTGGGTGATGGGAAGATTTGGGCATTGAGTGCTAAGTTCTGTCCAGGACCATGGACAGCAGTGGTCATCCTACCCAAATAGAATACAGTCATGTCCACCTAGAAATGGCAAAGACCAGAGGCCAGGCAGACACCAGTGTAAGATGAGGGAAGGTCAAAGTCACGTGGAGCAGTGGGGGCTCTGCATCAGGGTGGACTCTCCACCATTACTCATGCATGCAACCATCCTTGTTGTTTATGGCTGACAATCTGAGCACTCCACAGTCCATCCTGACTGTTTGGTTGCCATGTCAGTACATTTTCAAGATATATTAGACATTACTCTTTCTCTGAAACATTAGGCTCCTAGGTTCCCAGCAGGATCTAGGAAAACAGTGAAGAATCCAATTAGAGGATTGCAAAAACCAGACTAGACTCTTGGTGGTCACAAGCTAAGAGCAAAGAAGCAGAGTTCAGGCCAGGCGAAGGCCAGACACTGGGTGAGTCCATGAGTTAGCACCCTGAGCCCTGCAGTGTAAAGCACCTCTGAAAAGGCTCCACCAGCCAGAGGGCTACTATGGGCTCAAATGATCTGCCCCATGCAGGGTACACGCCCAGCAGACATGGGTACCATGTGCCAGTGTGCAACGAGGCCCCCGAGCTCGGACCCTGAGGTTCACAAATTAGCTTTGACTGGAATCAGGCCTGGTGACTGCAGCCAAGATGAAGCTGCTGGCTGGAGTCACAAGGCTCTGATGTAGCAGGAAAAGAGCTGGAGGGATGATGGCTGAGGAAGACAGCGGTTCTGGGAATGACGGTTGAGGGGGAAGGCAGTCTTGGGAATGATGACTGAGTGGGAAGGCAGTCCTAGGAAAGGGGCAGATCATTTGAGCCCATAGTGGCCCTCTGGCTGGTGGAGCCTTCTCAGAGGTGCTTTACACTGCAGGGCTCAGGGTGCTAACTCATGGACTCACCCCAGTGTCTGGCCTTCGCCTGGCCTGAACTCTGCTTCTTTGCTCTTAGCTTGTGGCCTCCAAGAGTCTAGTCTGGTTTTTGCAATCCTCTAATTGGATTCTTCACTGTTTTCCTAGATCCTGCTGGGAACCTAGGAGCCTAATGTTTCAGAGAAAGAGTAATGTCTAATATATTTTGAAACTGTACTGGCATGGCTACCAAACAGTCAGGATGGACTGTGGGGTGCTCAGATTGTCAGCCATAAACAACAAGGATGGTTGCATGCATGAGTACTGGTGGAGAGTCCACCCTGATGCAGAGCCCCCACTGCTCCACGTGACTTTGACCTTCCCTCATCTTACACTGGTGTCTGCCTGGCCTCTGGTCTTTGCCATTTCTAGGTGGACATGACTGTATTCTATTTGGGTAGGATGACGACTGCTGTCCATGGTCCTGGACAGAACTTAGCACTCAATGCCCAAATCTTCCCATCACCCAGGCAGTTCTTAGGGAGGCCTCCTGCCCTTCAAGTGAAGAAGATCTATCTTATCCCTCAGCTTCTCTCAAAACATATGGACATGAAATAGGCAACTTCAGGTGTGACTGCAAGGACAGTATATAGTATATGCTAAGTCATTTCAGTTGTGTCCAACTCTTTGAGACCCTGTGCACTGTAGCCCACCAGGCTCCTTTAGCCATAGGATTCTCCAGGCAAGAACACTAGAGTAGGCTGCCATGCCCTTCTCCAGGGGATCTTCTTGACCCAGGAATCAACCCACATTGCCTGTGTCTCCTGCATTGGCAGACAGGTTCTTTACCACTAGCGCCACCTGGAAAGCCCACAATATATAGAGGTGACTTTGGTTCATCCATTCAATTGTTCACCCAAGTGTGTGCTCAACTCTGAATGAGTTGCTAGAGATGGAAACATGAATCAGATACCACCCCTGCTGCCTTGGTACTCATGGGCTTGTGGGACAGGTATAAGCATAAACTAAATATAGTATGTTTGACGAGTGTTACTAGGCCAAGTGCTTTAAGGGGATTAGCTTATTTCTTCTGTACAGGAACTCTGTGAGGTAGTGCAGAGTTACTACCTCTCAGAGTTTACTCAGCTGTAGAATGGGTACACTACCCCTATTCTACAGCTGAGAACAAGGAGACGTTGAAAGGCTAAGTGGTACAAGTGGTAAGTAAGTGGTTACAGCTCTTGTCTAGTCCAGCAGATAAGCCCCTCACTCTCTTGTTTAATCATTGTCCCCTGCTTGTTCTGTGTTATGAGAGAAGAAGCATAAGAATAAGGGGGCACCTGATGTAGCCAGGCCATCTGGGAAGGTTTCTAAAAGGCAGTGCCTAAGTTGAATCTTAAAGAATGAGTGGTTGTTAGGAAAGGGCAGAGGAAAGGATATTTTAGGCAGAGAGATCAGCAGGTAAAGAAGCACAGAACATGAAAAGACAGCACATACGACTCCAAATGGTTTGGTCTCTGTGAAGCAAGGGGGTCAGTCTTTGGAGGGAGCGATGATCAAGGTCATGGAACACTGGGCTTTATGTCCTTGTCTCTTTGAAGGACATCCTCATTGGCAAATTGGGTCAGGGAGAAAACTAGATTGAAGCATGTCGAAGTGTCCTTGGGGAAAGCCTTCCAGAGAGTCCTTCTCAAGAACTTTTTACTAAGGAGTCTTCACTTTCCCATTGGGAACTCATTACCACCTGGAAAAAAGTGCATGGGAGAACATGTGTAATTGGGAACGGGAAACTAACAAACTAGCAGGGGCTGATGGGAGAGTGAAGGAATGGAAATGAGGTCCCTTAAGGAAGTGTTCAAAGCCTGGAGTTGTTTATCCTAGAGAAGCAAACACTCAGGGGGAAATGGGAGCTGCAGTCAAATCTCAAAGGTGATGACGAGGGATTGAGTGAAGAATAGAGTCTGGGCTCTGCAGCCAGATGGGCTTGTAAAACCTTAAGAAAATTGCATCACTTTTCTGGGAACTGAGTTCCTCCGGCTTCCCTGGTGGCTCAGACAGTAAAGCATCTGTCTGCAATGTGGGGGCCCTGGGTTCGATCCCCAGGTTGGGAAAATCCCCTAGAGGAGGGCATGGCAATCCACTCCAGTATTCTTGCCTGGAGAATCCCCATGGACAGAGGAGCCTGGTGGGCTACAGTCCATGGAGCTGCAAAGAGTCAGACATGACTGAGCGACTAAGCACGGCACAGCCCAGAGTTCCTTCAGGCAAAATGGGGGATACTTAGTGGTTTTCCAGTACTGTCCTGAGGATGAGAGGTGCTGTAATGACACTGGACGCGGGGCCAGCACTCAGCCAAAGGGTAACTGTGGTCGCTGTCACGGTTGCTCTGTGAAGAAGTGAGGGAAGGACTCGCCTTGCACAGGTTCCCTGGCTCGGGATCAACCCCCTCAGTTATCTTCCTTCCAACCTGGAACAGCCACATGCAGTTTACTTTTCATTTTATTTTTAAATTCTGTTGCAGTATACTTGATTTAGTCACATGTGTCTTGCACCGTTAACAGCGCAGTGCAGATTGACGCCACTACTCATCCATGGTCTCCAAGCATCGCCTGTATCTTCAGTGCTGGTAGATGGCTCTCCTCCCATCTCTGCTGTAGCTTCGAAAGAAAACCTTCAGAGCCCTTCTTTAAACCTCTGAAAAGGCCTCAGCCTTCTTCTCTACCCTCCTGTTTAAAAAAAAAAAAAAAGTGCAATACCATCAGGCGAGAAAGGGCATAACTTCCAACCTTCCTTCACCCATACCTACATGTGCACCCACTCCTGTCTTAGGCGAAATATTTCTTCTGCACCCAATACTTATCTCATCCCCTCCAGTCTTAAAGAAACCTGATGTCATCAGTCACCACCCCCTTTCTTTCTGAAATGTCTCCTTCTCTCCTGGTCCTCTCCCCTTAGTCCATAGATGTGTTCATTTCTCTCATCCCTTCCCCTGCCCGTCAGCTGCCACTGTGTGGCTTCCATTCACAGCCAGCCTCCTAGAAAGAGAAGTCTTTGCACTCAAATGGTCTGCACTCCCTCACTTCCCACTTGCCTCCCCACCCACCACATGGGTGCCTGCACCTGTTACCCACAGAGACTGTTGTCCCCCCAAGGCCGGTGGGGCACCTGCTTGTGGTCACGTCCAATTCACATCTCACTTCCCCTCCCTACTCCTCACACCAGCCCTTCTCTTGATCCAGCCCCAGGATTCACTCTCTCTTGAAAACGTCTCTGCTTGCTTTTGAGTACTGCACTGATTTCCTTCTCCCCTCCATGGACACTTCCCAGGCTCTGGGGCTTGATCCTCAGTCCTTTAATGTTTTCTTCCTCCACATGCTCTCTTCTAAGCCTGCACGCCAGCTGAGTCCTTCTTCAGCTAAAGCCAGGCATATCCAGCCACCCAAGTATAAGCACTTGAGCAAATGCACATCGGTGTTGAGTTCTGAACTAGCCCACTGGTAGTCACTAGCATGGAGATAATTATGTTTCTAAATTGTTTTAGATAAGATCGCCTGGGAAGAGTAAGGATAGTGAAAGAGACTGGATATATTGGGAGTGGGGACAAGAGAAGGGGCCACCCAAGGTGATGAAGAAGAAGTGGCTGAGGAGGCCGAAAGGGGAGCACCAGAGGGAGGGGAGTCGTGGGGTCTCCAGGACATGAGGAGGCCGAAAGGGGAGCACCAGAGGGAGGGGAGTCGTGGGGTCTCCAGGACATGAGGCCGAAAGGGGAGCACCAGAGGGAAGGGGGTCGTGGGGTCTCCAGGACGTGCTCCACAAAGGGAATTTGGTCATCTGTGTTACATGCTGCTCTGAGGTCACTTCAATGAAGCGGAGACCAATAGGCTTGTCAAGTTGAAGGTCGTGGGTAGCCCTGGTAAGGGTGAGGGATGTGAGATGCCTGTGACCAGTCTAATTGGAATGGGCTGTGTGAGAACAAGAGTCAGTGTGATAAGTCTTTCTCAAGGAGGAATATTGACAGAAAGAGGAGACAAAACCTTGGACTCAAGGAGTTTACAATATATTATCTTCTTCTTTTTTTTTTTTTCGGTCAAGCAGTGCAGCATGTGGGATCTTAGATTCCTGACTGGGGACTGAACCTGTGTCCCCTGCTTGGAAGGCAGTATCTTAACCACTGGACCACCAGAGAAGTCCCTATCATTATCTTTTTTATTTTCTCTATAAGACTCCTGTACTAGACTGCTAAGGACTTGAAGGCAGAGTCATTGTTTCTCTGCTTTGTTTTGTTTTCATCTTAAACACACAGGGTCTGACCCACAGTAGGTGTTTAGTAACTTTTTGTCTTGAAAAGAGAATTAGAACCATCAACATTGGCACAGGTTGTTAATGGAGATAATGAGCTCTCTTTCCTGTAGATGTGCAGTCAGGAGATGGGCTTTTTCTTCTCTCCATCCCTCCCTCCTTTTTTACTTCCTCTCTCCTCCTGCCCTCCTGTCCTTCCCTCCTGAGATATTTACTGCCTGACTCCATCACCCTGTGTTTCCCACTGCGTGAACTCCAGGGGGTCTCTCAAGGTCATATCTGACAGTGCTGGCTTCAGGGACCCTTGCTTAAAAGGGGGGGGGGGTGTCTCTGAGCACAATCCACCAGGAATCCTGTCACCCTGCTGCCATGTGCAGGGGACAGAGGACCCCAGAAGAGAGGCCCAGGCATTGCCAGCGTGCCTTTGAAGAAGCCGCATTGTCTCTGTCTCTGGAGCTGCTCAGCCCACAGACACACTTCGTTATTATTAGTGTCTCCTTGTTATTGTGCTATTAAGAGCCGTCAGCTCCTTCATTCCTAATGTTCTCTTTCTCTCTGAAATGTTTTGTCAGGCCTGCGTTCCCTTGGAGAAAGGGGTTCCGAGTTCAGCGGAATGTCTCTTACAATGCGTCTTCCGAGCCTGTCTCTGGGCATCACGCTTAATTAAACTCCAGCAATCACCCTCGTCTCTCTCCCAGGCACTCCGCCCACCCCTTTCAGGGAGCTGAGCCCTGGGCGCCAGCAGGGAGCAGCGAGAGGCGTGCCGCTCTGCACTGCCTCAAGCTCAGTCCTCTCCTGGCCGTGCGTGCCGCTGTGTGTGTGTCTGCGTGTAGGTGTGTGTGTGTGTGAGTACATATGTATGTCTACATGCGCCCTGTGTGTGTGCCTAAGGCCATGCTTATGTCTGCATGTGCCTAAAGATCCAGGTGTCAATGGTACTGGTTTGTGTGTCCATGTATATATGTGTGTGAATGTGTGCATTTGTGTGTGTGTGAATGTGGTGTTGGAGAAGACTCGAGAGTCCCTTGGACTGCAAGGAGATCCAAACAGTCCATCCTAAAGGAAATCAGTCCTGAATATTCATTAGAAGGACTGATGTTGAAGCTGAAACTCCAATACTTTGGCCACCTGATGCAAAGAGCTGACTCACTGGAAAAGACTCTGATGCTGGGAAAGATTGAAGGCGGGAGGAGAAGGGGACGACCGAGGATGAGATGGCTGGATGGCATCACGGACTCAATGGGCGTGAGTCTGAGTGAATTCCAGAAGTTCATGATGGACAGGGAGGCCTGGCGTGCTGCGGTTCCTGGGGTCGCAAACAGTTGGACACGACTGAGTGACTGAACTGAACGGAACTGTGAATGTGTTTATGTATAATTAGGTGTATGTTTACGGTCCGACTCTTTTCAGCCCCATGGACTGTAGTTTGCCAGGCTCCTCTGTGGGATTCTCTAGTCAAGAATGCTGGTGTGGGTGGCCATTCCCTTCTCCAAGGGGATCTTCCTGACCCATGGATCAAACGTGGGTGTCCGCGGGAGGATTCTTTACCATCTGAGCCACCAGGGAAGCTCATTTATGGTATATAAGTGAGAATGTGTGTGGGTGTGTGTGTTTTGTGTATGTGAGTGTTTGTATATGTGTTGTGCACCCATGGATATGGGAGGGATGGCGTTTAACCCAGATGTCAACACAAATCCTTGTCCCAGGTCTAGGCCATCTGTGCAAGATGTCTACCCAACGTGCATTGCTCCTTACAGTAACTATTACAGGAATCATCTGAGGCTTGTCTTCAGTTCAGTTCAGTCGCTCAGTCGTTTCTGACTCTGCGACCCCATGAATCGCAGCACGCCAGGCCTCCCTGTCCATCACCAACTCCCGGAGTTCACTCAGACTCATGTCCATTGAGTCCGTGATGCCATCCAGCCGTCTTATCCTCTGTCGTCCCCTTCTCCTCCTGCCCCCAATCCCTCCCAGCAACAGAGTCTTTTCCAATGAGTCAACTCTTCGCATGAGGTCGCCAAAGTACTGGAGTTTCAGCTTCAGCATCATTCCTTCCAAAGAAATCCCAGGGCTGATCTCCTTCAGAATGGACTGGTTGGATCTCTTTGCAGTCCAAGGGACTCTCAAGAGTCTTCTCCAACACCACAGTTCAAAAGCATCAATTCTTCAGTGCTCAGCCTTCTTCACAGTCCAACTCTCACATCCATACATGACCACTGGAAAAACCATAGCCCTGACTAGACGGACCTTAGTCAGCAAAGTAATATCTCTGCTTTTGAATATGCTATCTAGGTTGGTCATAACTTTTCTTCCAAGGAGTAAGCGCCTTTTAATTTCATGGCTGCAGTCACCATCTGCAGTGATTTTGGAGCCCCAAAAAATAAAGTCTGACACTGTTTCCACTGTTTCCCCATCTATTTCCCATGAAGTGATGGGACCGGGTGCCATGATCTTCGTTTTCTGAATGTTGAGCTTTAAGCCAACTTTCTCACTCTCCTCCTTCACTTTCATCAAGAGGCTTTTTAATTCCTCTTCACTTTCTGCCATAAGGGTGGTGTCATGTGCATATCTGAGGTTATTAATATTTCTCCCGGTAATCTTGATTCCAGCTTGTGTTTCTTCCAGTCCAGTGTTTCCATGATGTACTCTGCATATAAGTTAAATAAGCAGGGTGACAATATACAGCCTTGACATACTCCTTTTCCTATTTGGAACCAGTCTGTTGCATGTCCAGTTCTAACTGTTGCTTCCTGACCTGCATATAGGTTTCTCAAGAGGCATGTCAGGTGGTCTGGTATTCCCATCTCTTTCAGAATTTTCCACAGTTTGTGGTGATCCACACAGTCAAAGGCAGTCAAAGGCTTTGGCATAGTCAGTAAAGCAGAAATAGATGTTTTTCTGGAACTCTCTTGCTTTTTCGATGAACTAGCCGGTGTTGGCAATTTGATCTCTGGTTCCTCTGCCTTTTCTAAAACGAGCTTCAACATCTGGAAGTTCACAGTTCATGTATTGCTGAAGCCTGGCTTGGAGAATTTTGAGCATTACTTTACTAGCATGTGAGATGAGTGCAATTGTGTTGTAGTTTGAGCATTCTTTGCCATTGCCTTTCCTTGGGATTGGAATGAAAACTGACCTTTTCCAGTCCTGTGGCCACTGCTGAGTTTTCCAAATTTGCTGGCATGTTGAGTCCAGCACTTTCATAGCATCGTCTCTCAGGATTTGAAATAGCTCCACTGGAATTCCATCACCTCCCCTAGCTTTGTTCGTAGTGATGCTTTCTAAGGCCCACTTGACTTCACATTCCAGGTTGTCTGGCTCTAGGTGAGTGACCACACTATTGTGATTATCTTGGTCGTGAAGCTCTTTTTTGTACAGTTCTTCTGTGTATTCTTGCCACCCTCTTATCTTCTGCTTCTATTAGGTCCATACCATTTCTATCCTTTATTGAGCCCATCTTTGCATGAAATGTTCCCTTGGTATCTCTAATTTTCTTGAAGAGATCTCTAGTCTTTCCCATTCTGTTGTTTGCCTCTATTTCTTTGCATTAGGCTCTGCTTTAAGTGACTTAGATAAGTTTTAATTGAATATTTAATAGCCTTATTAGTAGGTAGTAGTAGTCTCTTTTTCAATAAGGATTGAAAGGGAAAATTACTTGTCCAGGCCACAGCCTTTATTCTCCACCCTCATAAAATTAATAGATATTTCTGTAGAAAATTCAAGTGATATCTTTATAAAAAGAAAGTAAAGACCACCTGCAGTCATATCTGCCTTCACATTTGTGAACGTGCTTCCAAATGTCCCTTGGTGGTCAGAATCAAATTTTACATATAGAAAAATGTCTTTAACTAGCATGGCACAGTATATGCTTATTATCTTTTATTTTAAAATATCCCCTAGAGATCTTTCTCTAATTTACAAAGATCAGCTATATGTTTTTAATGCCTGCACAGATTCCATTACCCAGACTTATAATTCATTTAATCAATCCCCTATTGATAGACATGTAGGTATTTTCCAGCTTTTCACCGTCACAAACTGTGTTGTGGTAAGCATCTTTGTAAATACAGCTGTGCACACTCGAGTGACTGTCTCTTAGGATACATCCTAGAAGCCAAACCTCTTGGGTAAGAGGCAGGCACGTGGAGCTGTTGATTCCGGCGCCTCGTAGCCTCAGAAAAGGTTGAGCAGGTTTACATTTGACGTCCCAGATGCCGTGGCTTAGCCAGAGGGAAGCCGGCTGGCCCTGATTTAGCTCCACTGTTGTTGGGCACAGGGCGAGGTTCAGGCAGCCTTGGAGCTTGGCTGGTCCGGGCTCGGGTTCCACTGCAGGGGGTGCAGAAGACTGGTGAGGGGAAGCAGCACGGGGCTTTCTCTGCAAGGAGAGCTTCATTAGGCTGCTCCACCACATGAGCCAGAGCTCTCAGGTAGAGCGTGGCCTCCGCTCGGAAGGAACACTCTTGGGCTGAATTACCCTAATTCAGCCACATGCTGTCTTTGTGCTCAAATTTGTCATTAGGAAGCGTGCTGTAGAGGTATCTGCATTTCACGCAGCATCTCTCAAAAATAAAGAGGGTTGTTGCAGAACTGGGACGGGGAAAGGCAGACAGAATTGAAGAGCTGGGGCTCGGAATGCAGAGGTACTCAGAGGACAGAGGCGCCTTTCAGAAGAATTGAGGGGCCGTGGATGTCTGCATTAGCCCATTGTTATCTTTTACAATTTACTCTGCCATCAACTTCCAATTAAAGTAACAAGGGGTGGTTAAAATGCTCAGGTGCCAAAATTCACGTGAAAAGAAATAATGATATCAGAAACAGCAAATGTAAGTTTGTTGTAATGTTCCTGAGCTCAGGAAAGCAGGGCTGAAGAACGGGGATCAGAATTTTTTTTAAGCTTTCTATTTTGTATTGGATAGAGCTGATTAACAAACAACGCTGTGATAGGTGGACCGCAGAGGGACTCTGCTGTACGAGTACGTGTATTCATTCTCCCCCAGACTCAAAGGGGATCAGAATTCTTGAACGATTCAATGGAGAGCTGAAGAAAGGAATGGATGAATGGCTTTAGTCATGAGGTCATCCACTGAAAGAGGTTCTAATTGAGGACTGAATAGAAGTGGTTCAAACGATAGTGGCCTCACTCACTAGCTGTCTTTGCAGTGTGGGTTTGCTGAAGACGCAGAACCTAAGTTCAACCAGCAGAATGTGGATTAGGGAGTGGATTTGGAGTTAGCACGTGTGGAGCGGGCCTGGGCAGAAGTTGCAGTGCCCTGGAAGTCCACCCACAGCCTCAGCTGCCCCCATGCGGAGCTCTGGGCTGGAATGGCCCTTTAGCTTGGCCTGAGTTGTTCCCAGATGTCTAACCCTTTGCACCCTTGCAGTGAGCAGTTAGAGGTTCAGGACACCCAGGTAGGGGCAGGATCTTGGGCAAGCTGGTTCTTTGGGAGCCACAGCAGTCCCTGAAAGGGCTGCCAGCTGAAGACCACATGCTGATGGCGCCCCCAGCCTCTGGTTCCAGCATCTGGGTGACAATGAAGGGGGACCTGGGAGGAGCACCGCAGCACTGCCACACCAGCTGTGCGACCTTAGACCTGCCCTGTCACTTCTCTGACCAGCTTTCTTATCCATGTAACACAGAGAACCCACGTTATATAATAGAAAGGCTGGAAAGATGAAGCGGGCCTGTGAGCAGGGTTGTCCAGCACCTCTTCTGCCTCAAGGGATCCTTAGTAAGTTACACTGTCTTTTCCCTTTTCCTTTGGACTCCCCCTGCAGCCCTCTTGCCTTGCCTGCTGCCATAGTTACCTGGTCATTTCTCCCCATCACCCTCACCCCAGACGCCCACTCCCGAGGGCCTTGTCCAGTGCTGTGAACATTGTAGAAAGACACTATGGCAGCGCTTACTGAAACCTTCTGCAAGCCTGGCTCTGCAAGGCACTTTCTGCATCCATCATATGCTGCCCCAACCTCTCCTCTCTATAACCCTCACAGCCTGGCATCAGCCACCCCGCCCACTAGGAAACTGAGACTCAGGAGGTAAAGGCTCTTGCCCTGGGCCAGTCATACAGTCAGTCGCTGCTAGAGTGGGGCTGAGATGAGAATCCAGGGCCACCTGCCTGACTCCACATTCCTGAACAGACACAGATGGTGTTTCCTCTCGGCGCTCCACCACTGGCGATGGCACTCTTGCCTATTTTTAGTCTGAGTGATGAGGGTTGCCTAGACAAGTTGAAATTCCAGGTGTTTGAAGGTGGCCTTGAGGGGCTCCCCACCTCCATGCAGCTGGAGGAAAAGACGGGTTGGTACTGATCACAGGAGCTGCGTGCCATAAAGCATGGCAGACACCGAATGCTGGGCTTCTGTCAAGAAGTTGTGAACAGAGGGTATGTGGATATCTCCAAACTGCTGCACTGGAGGGCAGATTTATACTCTTTTCCAAAAAGGCAAAGGAGAAAAGGAGTCTGTCTCATAAATGTATGGCTGGTAACTGTGAATGCTGGGGTTGGGTGTGTGTTGGGGTGGAGACGGGTTGGTAGAACTGAATGGCTACCCTAGTCAGGTGTCCGATCTGGCAACAGTTATTTATCTGGCACTGATTGTGCGACAGACACCATGGTAGGCTTTGCAGAGAATGGGGAACAAGGTGGCCTGACTCTTCACCCTCACTTCATTTGTAATCTGGTGGAGAAGGCAGCTGCTGGCCGCGTGATCAGTGGGTGTCTACAGAAAGCAAGAAATTAGCCCCTTAGAGAAGGATCAGTTCAGTTCAGTTCAGTCACTCAGTCGTGTCCGACTCTTTGCGACCCCATGAATCGCAGCACGCCAGGCCTCCCTGTCCATCACCAACTCTCAAAGTTTACCCAAACTCATGTCCATCGAGTCAGTGATGCCATCCAGCCATCTCATCCTCTGCTGTCCCCTTCTCTTCTCGCCCTCAATCTTTCCCAGCATCAGGGTCTTTTCAAATGAGTCAACACTTCACATCAGGATGATGTAAAAAGAGAATTAGCTTTGAAACAAAGTAGTCATGGAGTTGAGGCAGTTTTCATTCTGTATCTTTTTTGGTGATTGATCCAATTTCTCTGAGCCTCAGTTTCCTGATCTGTGAACGGAGAGGGGAAAAAGTAAAATCTGTAGTTTACAGGATTGTAATAGTTAAATGCCAGTATAGCTAAAGTACAGACCAGCAAGTTTTCCTGAAAAGGACTCGTATCTGAGGCCTTTATAGACAATGAGCTCGGGGAGTTCTGTGGCAGTCCAGTGCTTAGGACTCCTCGCTGTCACTGCTGAGGGTCTGGGTACAGTACCTGGTTAGAGAAGTAAAATCCAAATCCCAAAAGCTGACCAAGAAAGGAAAAAAAGAAAAAGAAAATGAGTCTTGCAGCCGTGTGATTATTCTTTTTTTTTTTCATTGAGGTAACGTTGATTTCTAACACTGTGCACGTTTTATGCGTCCAGGATTATATTCCTACTTCTGTGTGTGGCACAGCACGCTCACCACCCAGTTCAGCCTCCGTCCATCCCCAGGGAGCCGGCCTCCTTTACCCGCTTTACCCTCCCCACGCTGCCCTTGGACGACCACTGCTCAGGTGTCTGTGTCCGTGTGTTTGTTTTTATTTGGTTTGTTCATTTATTTCGTTTTTGTTGTTATTTATTAGATTTTTTTATATTCCACCATTCAGTCGCTCAGTTGTGTCCGACTCTTTGCCACCCCATGAATCACAGCACGCCAGGCCTCCCTGTCCATCACCAACTCCCGGAGTTCACTCAGACTCACGTCCATTGAGTCCGTGATGCCATCCAGCCATCTCATCCTAGGTCGTCCCCTTCTCCTCCTGCCCCCAATCCCTCCCAGCATCAGGGTCTTTTCCAATGAGTCAGCTCTTCGCATGAGGTGGCCAAAGTACTGGAGCTTCAGTTTGAGCATCATTCCTTCCAAAGAAATCCCAGGGTTGATCTCCTTCAGAATGGACTGGTTGGATCTCCTTGCAGTCCAAGGGACTCTCAAGAGTCTTCTCCAACACCACAGTTCAAAAGCATCAATTCTTCTGCGCTCAGCCTTCTTCACAGTCCAACTCTCACATCCATACATGACCACAGGAAAAACCATAGCCTTGACTAGACGGACCTTAGTTGGCAAAGTAATGTCTCTGCTTTTGAATATACTATCTAGGTTGGTCATAACTTTTCTTCCAAGGAGTAAGCACCTTTTAATTTCATGGCTGCAGTCACCATCTGCAGTGATTTTGGAGCCCCAAAAAACAAAGTCTGACACTGTTTCTACTGTTTCCCCATCTATTTCCCATGAAGTGATGGGGCCAGATGCCATGATCTTCGTTTTCTGAATGTTGAGCTTTAAGCCAACTTTTTCACTCTCCTCTTTCACTTTCAACAAGGGGCTTTTTAATTCCTCTTCACTTTCTGCCATAAGGGTGGTGTCATCTGCATATCTGAGGTTATTGATATTTCTCCCAGCAATCTTGATTCCAGCTTGTGTTTCTTCCAGTCCAGTGTTTCTCATGATGTACTCTGCATAGAAGTTAAATAAGCAGGGTGACAATATACAGCCTTGACGTACTCCTTTTCCTATTTGAAACCAGTCTGTTGTTCCATGTCCAGTTCGAACTGTTGCTTCCTGACCTGCATACAGATTTCTCAAGAGGCAGGTTAGGTGGTCTGGTATTCCCATTCATATGGTGTTTGCCTTTCTCTTCTCTTGGGATAATGCCCTTGAGGTCCATGTTGCTGCAAATGGCAACGGTTCCTCCTTTCTGTGGCTGAGTGCTATTCCACTGTGTGTGTGTGTACACCACATCTGTATCCATCCGTGTGTTGATGGACACTCGGGTGGTTTCCGTATCTTGGCTATTATAAGTAACCCTCAGGGAACACAGGGGTGCGTATATCTTTACAGACTAGTGGTGGTATTTTGGAAAACTATCCAGAAGTAGAATAGCTGATTCATGTAATAATTCTGTTCTTAATTTTTTGAGAAACTCCATTCTGTCTTCCATAGTGGGGAAGACTTTTGTTACAAGTAACAAACTCTGCTGCTGCAGAGAGGCAGCAGCCACAGACAATGCCTTAGCGAATCCATCCGCCTGCTTGTGACCTTAGTGTCCAGTTCAGTCTCTCAGTCTTGTCTGACTCTTTGAGACCCCATGGACTGCAGCACGCCAGACTTCTCTGTCCATCACCAACTCCTGGAGTTTGCTCGAACTCATGTCCTCGAGTCAGTGATGCCATCTAACCATCTCATCCTCTGTTGTCCCCAGTGAGCTGTGGGTTTATTCCAATAAAACTTGATTTATAAACACTAAGTTTTTAATTTCTTATAATTTTTATATGCCACCCAAAATATTCCTTTTTTCCCTTGGCTATTTAAGTTTGTAAAAACCATTCTTACCTTGTGGCTTGTACAACAAAACAAGCAGGGGGATAGATTTGGCCTTTGGGCGGTAGTTTGCCAACCTCTGGTCCAAAATACGGAGCCTGTGGAGATGCTCAGTGGCTTGGAGTTCACCCCTACTTCCCATTCAAGGTATTAAAGATCTATGTTTTTCAAAGCTCTTGAATGTCAGCCCTTCAGATCAGTCCTTCTGGGAGCCCTGAAAAATAGGCAGCAAGAAGAATAGTATCCCCATTTCAGAGATACAGGGGATTTCCCAACTTCACAGACAGTAAGCAGCAAAAGTGAAGCCTTGAGACTCTGTGTGCTATTGACTGTCTCTGGCTATCAGGGATGGGGATGAAAGACAGCAGAGTGAAGCAATGATTAGATTTAATAGTACTTCTGTAATTAAATAACTGATAACTAATATTTCTACAGTGCCTTAGACCTTGTAGGTCACTTGGACACACATTATCTCATTTGTTCTTCGCTGAAGCTATTGCTGCTGCTGCTGCTGCTGCTAAGTCGCTTCAGTCGTGACCGACTCTGTGCGACCCCATAGACGGCAGCCCACCAGGCTCTGCCGTCCCTGGGATTCTCCAGGCAAGAACACTGGAGTGGGCTGCCATTTCCTTCTCCAGTGCATGAAAGGGAAAAGGGAAAGTGAAGTCGCTCAGTCGTATCCGACTCTTCGCGACCCCATGGACTGCAGCCCACCAGGCTCCTCTGTCCATGGGATTCTCCAGGCAAGAGTACTGGAGTGGGGTGCCATTGCCTTCTCCGGCTGAAGCTGTTACCAGTAGCTTTTTCATGCTCTGTAAAGTCACAGCGCTGGTGGAGCAGCAAAGCCGTGTCTGTACTGGGGGTATCTGTTAGGTTCCAGAGGATAACCCTTCTCCCCTTCTCCACGCTGTGTACGAGCCAGGCTGCCTGGAGCTGATGTTCTCAGCAGCCCCCTGACTCACTCCGCCTGCCACCCCCCACCCCCAGGCTTGCTGCTTGATCTGTTCTCCAGGCGGCAGCCAGAGTGGTCTTCCTGATCTGATCATGTCCCTCCTCTGCTCAGAACTGGTCAGCCATTTCCTGTATGCCCAGGAGGAAGTCCAGCCTCCTTAGCTGGGTGGACAGGGCTCCGCGGGATCAGTTTTGAGCCCACCTCTCAAGCTTTGTGGCCATTGCTTTGCCTGGTCCCATCCATTTCTACTGAGTTCCTTGTGCTTCCCTGAGTTCCTTGGGGAATTCAAGTTCCTTCCTCAGGTTCCTCTTGCCTCCCTGACTGCATATGCCATTCCCTGTATCTAGGATGCCTCATGGCAGATAGATGGGAAAACAGTGGAAACAGTGGCTGACTTTATTTTGGGGGGCTCCAAAATCACTGTAGATGGTGATTGCAGCCATGAAATTAAAAGGTGCTTACTCCTTGGAAGGCAAGTTATGACCAACCTAGACAGCATATTAAAAAGCAGAGACATTACTTTGTCAACAAAGGTCTGTCTAGTCAAGGCTATGGTTTTTCCTGTGGTCATGTATGGATGTGAGAGTTGGACTGTGAAGAAGGCTGAACGCCGAAGAATTGATGCTTTTGAACTGTGATGTTGGAGAAGACTCTGCAAGGAAATCCAACCAGTCCATCCTAAAGGATATGAGTCCTGGGTGTTCATTGGAAGGACTGATGTTGAAGCTGAAACTCCAATACTTTGGCCACCTGATGCAAAGGGCTGACTCATTTGAAAATATCCTGATGCTGGGAAAGATTGAAGGCAGGAGAAGGGGACGACAGAGGATGAGATGGTTGGATGGCATCACCGACTCAATGGACATGAGTCTGAGTGAACTCCAGAAGTTGGTGATGGACAGGGAGGCCTGCGTGCTGTGGTTCATGGGTCTCAAAGAGTCGGACACGACTGAGCGACTGAGCTGAGGATGCTGTTCCTGTTTCTTTGCCTAAAATATTCATCCTTGATATACAGCCAGGTCTGCCACCTCCTCCAGGAGTCTTCTTGGAACACTCCTCCTCTAGAAAAGTTAGGTGGTCCTCTGCTCTCGTTTTTTATCAGAGCCCTCCTTCAATAGGGGCCAGTTCACATGTCTGTCTCTCCAGCTAGAATGTGAGTACCCAGCAGAGAGTTGGCACTTTAATAGGCCTTTAATAGTTACATGAATGAATGAGCTTCTTGATGCACAAGGGAGGTCTTATTTACCTCTGTGTACTTGGAGCCTAGGTTCCTCCCTGGCCCACAGCAGTGAATGTTTATGGAGTAGCCAGTGGCTGGAGGGGGAGATGGATTCCGCTGCAGATGGGTCGATTGATGGGGGAGGAGCCAAGTTCCCCCAGGACCACACATCAGCCCTGAGTGAGCAGTGGCCATGGGTTGCCATGGAAAGTTAGTTACCTGTTTCCCAGCGGGCTGCGTACAGGAGGCACCAGCCAGAGCTCTGAGTTCCCAGCCACCCTTCCAGCATCTCAGCAATCTCCTCTTCCCTAAAACTGCTGTGAGGCTGCGTTTCCCCACCTCCGCATCCTCCCCTCCTCCCCCCACCCCTGAGAGTAGGTTTGGTGTTCCTACAGATGTTTGTATTCTCTGCAGCTGATGAAAATATTCATTATCTTGTTAGCTGCGGCGGAGAAGGAAGTGCGGATCTGCATTTTCCCAGCTAATCAGGGTGGTACGAGCGGTGCCTGTCACCCAGGCCCGCTCCCCCGCCAGCCCCACTCCCTTCTGATGCACAGAAGGGGGTTCCCCGCACACCCTGCAGTCTCTACCTCCCACCTCCCCAGACACAGGGTAGGTGAGGAAAAGGAAACTTGGAGGCCCAGCCTGTCTGTGCACACTATCAGATTCCCTTCCCAAAGACCGCATCTTAATGCATTTCTTTCCTGCTCCACATCCTGCTATGCTCCCATTCTCAACCAGGTCTGAACTGCCCAGCCTGGCTTTTCCCCTGAAGGTTAGGGGAAAAAGCTTCCATCTCTGTTAAGCTTTACACTTCACAAAGTACTTTCAAAACCATTAGCTTATTCCATCTCAGCAAGCGCCCTCTAAGACTAGTGTTACCCTGACTTTGGTTTTGTGTTAAGAGGCAACCGAAACTAAATGACTTACCCAAAATAATGTTGCCACTAAGTGATGCTGGCCAGGAGAGCTTCCCCTGCTTCCCTGTCCAGAGACAGTCTTAAGTCACCCAACACCAACTTTGTCTTAGTGGCAGCCCTCGTCCTGGGCATGGCGAAAGCTGAGGCTTTGAGACTGGGTGTACGTCCCAGCCCTGGCAAGGTGGGCAGCCTTTGGCAGTGACCTGGGCAAAAGATCTGTATCCACAAGATATATACAGGTTGGGAAGGTCCCCTCGAGAAGGAAATGGCAACCCACTCCAGTATTTTTGCCTAGAGAATCCCATGGACAGAGGAGCCTGGCGGGCTACAGTCCATGGGGTCGCAAAAAGTCGGACACGACTGAGCGACTAATATTTTTATATATAATAATGATAATGATGATATTGTCTACTCTGGTGAGCTCCCGCACATGTCCAGATATTCCTTCTTATACATTCAGGGAGGTGTCAGGCCTGAAAGCTGTATCTTGTCTGACAGGTGAAGAAACCAGAGCCAGAGAATGAGAATTCAAAAGAGAATGTCAGACGTTAAACAGACATTTAAATAATGGGCCCGAGGCCGTCCAGCCACCCTTCCAGTCATTTCATAAAGACATGGCAAGTGCTTTTGTGTGTCAGGCACCATTCTGGGTGTTAGTAGCAAGACAGATAAGGTCCTTGTCCTCGTCGAGCTAACCTTCTGGGAAAGGATGGGATGAGGAGGCAGCTGAGAGAAAGTCGGCACATATTTTTGGAGGTCGTGAGGGATATGAGGGAAAATAAAGCAGGGTAAGGAATTGGAAAGTTTTCCTTCACAGGAGGCAGTCCTGGCGGCTTCTCAGAGGAGGTGACAGTAAGAGGGAGGCCTGAATGAAGTCAGGGGAAATAGCGTAGCAGACAGAAGGAGCAGGAGGTCTCCTGATATCTCACAGGCCAGCTCGCAGACTCAGTGCAGAAGAGCATGGTGGTTAAAAGGGCACCGGAGGCAGCAGAACACTGGCTCTGGCGTCAGCCTTACGCCCCAGGAGCCATGTGACCACAGCAGATCCCTTAACCTCCTTAAGCCTCTGGACCCTGGTCTGTACATTGCGCGCAATCATAGTACCTTCCTCACGAGGCTGTTGCAAGATTTCGAGGGATGACGCACACACAGCTCTTCCTATTGTGTCTGGGTGATGTCAGTGCTCAGTAAATCAGCTACTATTACTATGTCAGGCTCAAAGTCTAGGAAGTCATGGTTTTTCTCACACATCCTTCCCCTCTTGCTACTTCAGTGACACGTTTATCCAACACTCACTGAGCCCACGCCCCAGAGCGGGGACTGTGGTAGGTATTAAGAATGCGATAGCTCACTTATTCAACAAGGAGTTGCCTGAGTATCCACTGGTCCAGGTCCCATTCTAGGTACTAGGGATCCAGAGGTGAGTAGTAGAGACACCGGTCCTGCTCTGTAAACATCCACCTGCGTCTGAGGCTCCAGATTCTCCCGTCTCCAAGCTGTCCTCTGGCCCGAGAGCAAGCGCCAAGGCCACAGTCGCCAATAGGATTGCTGTTGCGGTTTAGTCGCTAAGTCAGGTCTGACTCTTTGCAGCCCCGTGGACAGCCTGCCAGGCTCCTCTGTCCATGGGATTTCCCAGGCAGGAATCCTGGAGTGGGGTGCCATGCCCCCCTCCAGGGGAGCTTCCCGACCCAGGGATCGAACTGCATCTCCTGCACTGGCGCTCAAATTCTTTACTGCCGAGCCAGCAGGGAAGCCCATCAGTAGGGTACCTGTGCATGACTCAGTACAGGGACCCTCCTCTGGGCATGGGCATTGAGCTTGGCTTGCAGAGCAAGGCTGAATTTCACCTTCTACCACCTTCTCAGCAATGATAGGATGTACAAAATCATGTGTGAGAGTCCTGGAGAGACCCCCTCCTCCCGCTCATGCTAACCCATCAGTGGACAAGGCTCTTCTGGCCCAGCAGGGGTCAGAGCATCCCTGGACCAGATCTGACATCTTGGTGTAAGCGGTTCCCAAAGGAGGAGCATGCTCTGTGGCCCTTATTACACCAGTGATCCCTGGGAGCTGGCAAACCTCTATCCCAGAAGTGAGCCCTGGACTCAGCATGATGCCAGCATGCGCTGCTCAGCAGACAACAACGTGGGCTGGGAGGAGGAGCGCCGTCATAGGTCAGGACACACCACAGGCTGCAGCTGTCTGGACAGAGCCCTTGCCCTCGGCTGCAGCAGAGTTCCCCTTTGCATCATAATTCGCAACAGCAGCATCAGTATTTATTACACATTTCCTAGCTTCTGTGGTGGCTCAGATGGTAAAGAATCTGCCTGCAATTCAGGAGACCCATGTTTGATCCCTGGCTCGGAAAGATCCCCTGAAGAAGAGAATGACAACCCACTCTAGTATTTTTTGCCTGGAGAATTCCATGGACAAAGGAGCCTTGTGAGTTACAGTCCATGGGGCCCCAAAATCAGACCTGACTCTTTTCACTTTTCACCCAGTACCTTCTAGGAACTCTTCTAAAAGATCCACATGTGTTATTTCTTTCATCTTCCAGCACCCCAATAAGAGAAGTGGTTTTCTTGTCCCCGTTTTGCAGATGAAGAAGCTGAGGCACACTGGAAGGACTGGACTCAACTTTGAGGCTTCTTCCAGGACTGACATTCACTAGCTTTTTGATTCTGCTATTCTTCCATTCATTCTTTCAACAGATTATCACTGAACACCTGTCCTTATGTCAGGGACTGCTACAGGTTCTGCATGCATTTATTTTTTTATTCATTTAATCCTAACAAAATGGTAGACTATAGCTTTTATGATTCATTCTACAAGTGAGGAAGCAAAGACTCCTTAGGCCCCTCAGCCTTCCTTATTGGACCCTCCTATGCCGGGGGCCTTGTCCCATGATCTGGGGAGACAGTGGTGTGAACTGGGGAGACAGATCTTCTGCAGTAACCAAGGGTGGAATTGAAGGTCAGCGCCTACCAGAGGGTGAACCCTACAGCCTACCATGTGAAGACTGGCCTCTCTTTGAGGGGCCTTGCCAGCCAACACAGCTGGGGGCCTGGTGACATTATGTCCCGGCTTTCCTATAACCACCATAAAACCCCATCCTCAGCCGATCAAATGGCCCTCTCCACCCTCCATTTCTCAGACCCCCAACCACCCACACATCCCACTCCCCGAGCCATGGGCGCACTCTCCAGCCCCCATGCCCACCACACTCCCGGGGGCCAGGAGCCTCCCATGGCTTCCTAATTGAGTTCACACATGCCAAAAGGAGAAATAGCATCACAGATGCGGCCGCAAATTCCAGCTAATTAGCCATCTGGTCTGGATTGCTGGCAGAGCGAGAAGGCACCCCAGGCAAGTGCCGGGTTGCTTGGTTTCCTATGGAGGGGAGGACTCAGGTGTATCACCAGCTTCCCCCACGCAAGGACACAGAAGCTCTGAGCTTCCCACCCCCTGCCGGGAGTCCTCCCATTCGTCTCCTCACCAGGAGCTGCTCTGGGGCAGAAGTCCTCACAAGATGGAAGGAGGGAGTCTGGTCTCATAGGTCAGGGAACACCTGAGCCCATTCGAGGTGTAGTGTAGGTGGCCGCATGCCATCTTTGGGTGTAAGACTTGGAGAGACAGGCTTCGTTGGTGTGATACAGTGTGACAGAGTGGACAGCACCTTGGAAACCTGGGCTTGAATCCCACAGTTGTCACTGATGAGCTATGTGACCTTGACCAAGTTGCTTTAACCTCTCTGAAGTTAAGCCACTTAAGACTTCCCTTAAGTGCCAAATGGCAGGATTTGATATTAGTAATGTCTGTGCTTTTTATTATTATTATTATTATTCTAAGCATCTCATAGATACAGATACTAATGAATGAAAGAAGAAAGTAGTTGATAAAATTAATTGGTGCCAGAGCTACCCACCAGACCATGGTCTGTGAAGTTCTTTTTTGGCTTTGAGAAAAGGAAATCAGGTACACTCAGAATTTCTGCAGAAACTAGCACAGTTAATAGCAATTATTACTATTATCTAGGCTTCTCAGGTGGCAATAATGGTAAAGAATCCACCTGTCAATGCAGAAGACTTAGACATGGGTTCAGTCCCTGGGCCAGGAAGATCCCTGGAGGAGGGCATGCCAACCCACTCCAGTATTCTTGCCTGGGAATCCCATGGACAGAGGAGCCTGGAAGGCTACGGTCCAGAGGGTCTCAAAGAGTCAGACATGACTGAAGCAACTTAGCAGGCACTGTTACTTATTGGGATCATAAAAAACAACTTTATTCCAGCAAATGTGTTCTTCATTTTACCTATATCATTCAAAATCCTCAAAACAATCCTAGAAGACTCTCAGTTTGAGCCCCATACACTGATGAGGAAATTGAAATTTAAATGTGTTGCATAGCATGCCCAAAATCACTTAGATATGTTGTTTTGGAATGAGAATTCAAACTTGGTTCTGGCTGACAGCAAAGCCTTGCCTCTCAGAGTTCCTACAAATGTAGTTATATGAATACATTGCTCTTATTTGGGCAGAAAAGTGGTTAAGTGGCTGTCTGGCTCCTGCTTGAGAGCTGAGTGGCTTTGGAGAAGCAGAGTGTGTGTACCAAACTAATCCAAACATTGTATTTATCTGAGAAAGTGTGCATATCTGTTTCATATGGCTGCCACTACAAATTACTGTTATATACTTACTGGTTAAAACAACATACATTTATTCTCTTACTGTCTAGAGGCCAGAAAATCCAGACTGAGTCTTGTGAGGTTAAAACTGAAATGTTACGAGAAGTTCCTGTTAGAGGCTGCTGGGGGAATCTGCTGCTGTCTCTTCCAGCTGCTGGCATTCCTTGGCTTGCGGCCACATCACTCCAATCTCCCTTTCCACCTCTATATCCCCTTCTGCCCCTTTGGTGGGCATATCACCTGCTTTCCTTTTATAGAGATGTGTGTGTGATGGCATTTAGGGCACACCAGATGATCTAGGATAATCTCCTAATTTTAAGATCTTTAAAGTGGATGGAGAGATTGAATTAGGGGCCTCTTCCTCTCAAAAGTCCCTTTCACTGTATAAAGTGCTGGCTTCCCAGAACTGCCATACGAAAATAGCACACATGGGGTGGCTTAAACAACAGAATTTTATTTTTTGTAGTTCTGGAGGCTAGAGTCCAAGATCAAGGTGTCAGCTGGTTTGGTTTCCTCTGGGGCCTCTCTGTCTGGCTTTGCATGGCCTCCTTCGCCCTGGGACCCCACAGGGTCTTCCTTATGCATTCCTAGTGTTCCCATGCATCCAAGATTCCTCTTCGGATAGGACAGCAATCATAGCAGATTGAGCCTGCCCTAATGCCCCATTTTAACATGATCACTTCTTTAGAAGTCTCATCTTCAAATACAGACATATCCTGAAATCCTGGGGGGTACTGCAAAAACTTAAATATGTAGAAGTCTATGTCTATCCCAATCCTTTATGTATTGGAGTCACACTACTTTATATAAAACAGATGACTAACAAGGACCTACTGTATAGTACCAGGAACTCTCCTCAATACTCTGCATTCACCTGTATGGGAGAAAGAATCTGAAAAAGCGTGGACGTATGTAGATGTATAATATAACTGACTCAGATTTCCCTGGTGGCTCAGTGATAAAGAGTTTGCCTGCCAATGCCGGGAATGTGGGTTTGCTCCCTGGGTCAGGATGATCCCCTGGAGAAGGAAATGGCAACCCACTCCAGTATTCTTGCCTGGGAAACCCCATGGACAGAGGAGACTGGTGAGCAACAATCCATGGGGTTGCAAAAGAGCTGGATATGACTTAGCAACAAAACAACAATAACTGATTCACTTTGCTGTGTGGCAGAAACCCAACATTGTTAATCAACTAAACTCCAATAACAATTAAATATATATGTGTGTGTGTGTGTGTGTGTGTATATATGTATGACTTCCTGGTGGCTCAGAGGGTAAAGCATCTGCCTACAGTGCGGGAGACCTGGGTTCAATCCCTTGGTCAGGAAGATCCTCTGGAGAAGGCAATGGCACCCCACTCCAGTACTCTTGCCTGGAAAATCCCATGGATGGAGGAGCGTAGTAGGCTACAGTCCATGGGGTTGCAAAGAGTCAGACACGACTGAGCGACTTCACTTCTTCACTTCATATATATATGAACTACATATGTATGTAGTTCATGAGGTTCTCACGGCAAGCATACTGGGGTGGTTTGCTACTCCCTGCTCCAGTGGGTCACGCTTTGTCAGAACCCCTCTGCTCTGACCCGTCTGCCTTGGGTGGCCCTGCACAGCGTGGCTCATAGCTGCACTGAGTTATGCAAGTCCCTTCACCACAAGGCAGTGATCCTTGAAGGGGATCAAGAGATCAATATGAGATGGAAAGAATACACAGAAGGACTGTATAAAAAAGATCTTAATGAAGCGGATTACTGTGATGGTGTGGTTAGTCCCCCAGAGCCAGACATTCTGGAGTGGGAAGTCAAGCAGGGCTTAAAAAGCACTGCTGTTAATAAACCTAGTGGATGCGATGAAGTTCCAGCAGAACTATTCAGATCCCTAAAGGACGATACCATCGAGGTTTTGCATTCCTTCTGTCAGCAAATCTGGAAGAAGACTCAGCAGTGGCCACAGGACTGGAAAATGTCGGTCCTCATCCCAATTCCCAAGAAGGGTAGTACCAAACAATGTGCTAACCATTGAACAGTCTCACTCATCTCCTATGTTAGTAAGGTCATGCTTAAAATCTTGCATGCTAGGTTTCAGCATTATGCAAACCAAGAACTTCCAGATGGCCAAGCTGAGTTTAGAAAAGAAAGAGGAACTAGAGATCAAATTACCAACATTTGCTGGATTATAGAGAAAGCAAGGGAATTTCAGAGAAAACATCTATCTCTGTTTCATCGACTACACTAAAGCTTATAACTGTGTGGATCACGACAAACTGTGGAAGGCTCCTAGAGAATGGGAATACCGGAACACCTAACCTGTCTCCTGAGAATCCTGCAAGTGGGTCAAGAAGCAACAGTTACAATCCTGACTGGAACAACTGATTGGCTCAAAATTGAGAAAGGAATATGGCAGGGCTGTCTGCTGTCACCCTCTTTGTTTAACCTATATGCTGAGACACATCATGAGAAATGCTGGGCTGGATGAGTTCAAGCTGAAATCAAGATAGGCGGGAGAAACATCAACAGCCTCAGATATGCAGATGATACCACTCTAATGGTAGAAAGCAAAGAGGAACTAAAGAGCCTCTTGATGAGGGTGAAGGAGGAAAGTGAAATCTGGCTTAAATCAAAATATTAAAAAAACTAAGATCTTGGCATCCGGCCCCATTACTGCATGGCAAGTTCAGTCGCGCAGTCGTGTCCGACTCTTTGCGACCCCATGAATCGCAGTACGCCAGGCCTCCCTGTCCATCACCAACTCCCGGAGTTCACTCAGACTCACGTCCATTGAGTCTGTGATGCCATCCAGCCATCTCATCCTCGGTCGTCCCTTTCTCCTCCTGCCCCCAATCCCTCCCAGCATCAGGGTCTTTTCCAATGACTCAGCTCTTCACATGAGGTGGCCAAAGTACTGGAGCTTCAGTTTTAGCATCATTCCTTCCAAAGAAATCCCAGAAGGGGAAAAGGTGGAAGCAGTGACAGATTTCCCCTTCTTGGGCTCCAAAATCACTGTGGACAGTGACTGAAGCCATGAAACCAGAAGACAGTTGCTTCCTGGCAGGAAAGCAGTGGCAAACCTAGACAGTGTGTTGAAAAACAGAGATACTACTCTGCCAACAAAGGTCTGTGTAGTCAAGGCTATGATCTTCCCAGTGGTCACATATGGTTGTGAAAGCTGGGCCATAAAGAAGGCGGAACACTGAAGAATTGATGCCTTCCAAATGTAGTGCTGGAGAAGACTCCCGAAAGTCCCTTGGACTGCAAGGAGATCAAACCAGTCAATCTTAAGGGAGATCAACCCTGAATATTCACTGGAGAACTGATGCTGAAAAAGAAGCTCTAGTATTTTGGTCATCAGATGCAAACAGACGACTCATTGAAAAAGTCCCCGATGCTGGGAAAGATGGAGGGCAGAAGGAGGAGCGGGCATCAGAAGATGAGATGGCTGGACGGCATCACTGATATAATGAGGATGAACTTGTGCAAACTCTGGGAGATGGTGAGGGGCAGGGAGGCAGGGTGTGCTGCGGTCCACGGTGTCTCAAAGAGTAGGACACAACTGAGTGACTGAACATCAAAAATAACATGTGTACAGAATGTTGAGCGGAGACACAGTTCAGCCCAAAATATAAGGTAGCACTCACAGGTCCCAGAAATTAGAACCTGGCTATCTCTGGGGGCCATTGTTTAGCCTAGTGCTTTTTAATTTAAATGAAGCCAGGGGAGCTGGGGCCATAGCTGGGGGACCTGGGCTTGACACTGAAACTGAAAATCGGAAGCAGGGCGTGGGGGCACGGATATGAACACAAAGCCAATAACCAGGATAACTAGAAGCAGAAGCGATTGGGTCGGGACTCGTGGCTCAGGATGAAGGCTCTGAGTGATGAGTACATGCCCCAGTTCTGTTCTGCCATGGTATTGTTGGTGCTTCCAGGTGGTGCTAGTGGTAAAGAACCTGCCTGCTAATGCAGGAGACTTAAGAGACTTGGGTTCGATCCCTGGGTTGGGAAGATCCCTTGGAGGAGGGCATGGCAGTTCACTTCAGTATTCTTGCCTGGAGACTCCCATGGACAGAGCCTGGTGGGCTATAATCCAGAGGGTCTCAAAGAGTCATACACAACTGAAGCAACTTCACACACACGCACATGGTATTTCTGGATGGGAAGAGTGGGCTTGGTAGGTTAGAGGAATAACAGAGGAAGCGAGGCTGATTTCTAATATCAAGGTTAATGTGCAGAATTTCACACCAGCTGCAGAGGTTAGACTAGGGAACCACTTCTCCCAGGATGATAAAGTAGTGCAGATTCCTAAATTTATTAAGTAATTGAACTGAACAATTCTAAATGTACTTCCCAGCCTAAAAGTCTCTACTTTAAAACAGGAGTCAGCCAACTTCTTTTCTGAAAGGCCCAGGTAGCATATATTTTCAGTTTTGTGGGCCGTACAAGTTCTAATGGCAACTTCCAGACTCTGCCATTATAACGTGAAAGCAGCAATAGATAATATGAATAAATGGGGGGGGGGGTCTGTGTTCTAGCTAAATGTTACTTCTGAAAGTAGGAGGTAGGGGGTGGGAATGGATGAACTGGGAGATTAGGACTGACATAAATATACCACCAAGTGTGAAATAGCTAGCTAGTGGGAACCTGCTGGATAGCACAGGGAGCTCAGCTCGTGCTCTGTTTAGGTCTAGAGGGGTGGGATGAGGGGGTGGGAGAGAAGGAGGTCCAAGAGAGTTGGGGATATATCTAAGCATATCGCTGATTCACTTCATTGTACAGCAGAGATTAATACAACATTGTAAAGCAACTAATACCCAAATTAAAAATGAAAAAGTAAATGCAGGCAAGATAGACTAGAAGGCTGTAGTCTGTCAACCTCTGCTGTATAACAAAAGTTTAATAAACAACTATCTGCCTATGCATATTTTATCATTATTTTAATTACTAGATTATTTTAGAGCAGTTTTAGATTTATAGAAAAATGAAGTAGGAAGTTCCTAGTACCTGTTACCCTCAATATCCCCTAACATGTGATTTCTCCTGTTATGAATATCTTATATTAAGGTGGTGTGTATGTGACAACCGATGGCCTGGTATTGATGCGATGCTATTAGCTGCAGCCCACAGTTTATTTTGTGTCGTACGGTTCTTGGCGTTTTGACAAATGCATAATGTCATGTGGCTACCGTTATAGTATGATACAGAATAGCTTCACCATCCTAAAAATCCCCCGGAACACCTATTCATCCCTCCATCTCTCTCCCTGAACTCCTGGCAACTACTGATCTTTCTAACTGTCTTCAGAGTTGTGCCTTTCCAAAATGTCATGTTGTTGGAGTCATGCAGCATGTAGCCTCTCTGACTGGCTGCTCCAGGTAGCAGCATGCATTTAAAGTTTTTCCGCATCTTTTTGTGACTTGATGACTCATTTATTTTTATCGCTGAGAGCAGCCCCTTCATATGGGTGCACCATGTTTTTTTGTTTTTTTTTTTTAATCTAGTCGTCTATTGGAGGATAACTCAGTTGCTTCCAAATTTATCAAGGATGAATAAGGTCACCATCAGCATTCACGGGCAGGGTTTTGTTTAGACATAAGTTTTCCGTTCATTTTAGTAAATATCAAGAAATACAATAGCTTCATCACAAACCGACTAGCTGCCTTTTAAAGTTGCTGTTCCATCTTCCATTCCCACCAGTAATGAACTCTCCCTGTTGCTCCATCCAAATCCTCACCAGCATTTGATGAAGTCGGTGTTTTCAGTTTTAGCCATTTTAATAGCTATGTCGTTATTTTTATTCACAGTTCCAGAGTGGCATGTGTTGTGTGTCTATTCATATGCTTACTTGCTGTCTGCATAAGTTCTTTGGTTAGATGCCTGTTCAGCTCTTTTGTCACTTGTTAAATCTGGTTGTTTGTTTTCTTACTGTGAAATTTTTAAGTTTTCTCTGTATAATTTGGACGGAATTCTTTTCTTTTTGGATACAAGTGTTTTATCAGATATGTGTTTTACGATTTTTTTCTCCCAGACCATAGATTATCTTTTTGTTCTCTTTAAGAGTGTCTTTCACAGAGCAGAAGTTCTTAATTTTCATAAAATCCAACTTATTTTTTTTTCTTTAATGGATCATACTTTCTATATTTTATCTAAAAACTCATCACTAAACACAAGATCACCAAGATTTTTCTATGTTGTCTTCTAGAAGTTTTATAGTTTTGTGTTTTAAATTTAGGTCTATGATTAATTTGGGGTCAGTTTTTGTAAAAAGTGTAAAGTTTGTGTCTAGATTTTTTTTTTGTCATGTTTATTTTCTCCAACTCCCTTTTTTGAAAACACTGTCTCTTCTCTGTTGAATTACTTTTGCTTCTTTATCAAATCTAGTTGATAGATTTGTGTGGCTCTATTTCTGTGTTCTCTGTTGTAGTCCCTGATCTATAATTGGTTGCCTATTTTACCAAAACAATATTGTCTCAATTAATGTAGATTTATAATAAGTCAGATAATATCAGTTCTCTGACTCTCCTTTTCTCCTTCAGTTTTCTATTGGCTGTTCTGGGGTTTTGGCCTTTCCATATAAGATTTAGAATGGGTTTGTCGGCCTCTACAAAATAGCTTCTTGGGATTGCATTGCATCTATGGATCAACTTGGGAAAAACTGGCATTTCGACAACACTGAACGTGAACATAAATATCTTTCCGTTTATTTAGATCTTTAATTTCTTTCCTCAGTGTTTTATAGTTCCCTCATGTAGATCTTATACATACCCTGTTAATTTATACCTAAGCATTTCAGTTTTTGGTGCCAGTGTAAATGGTATTGTGTTTTTAATTTCAAATTCCAAATGTTCATTGCTGGCATATTGGAAATAATTACATTTTTGTAGATTAACTGTATATCCTATAACTCTGGCAGGATCATTCATTAGTTCTAGGAATTTTTTGTTGCTGCTTTTGATTCTTTTGGACTTTCTACTGTATGTTATTAAAAACAACAAGTTACATTCCTAACAATGATGATGATGGTTAAGAGTGCAGAGTGTGAGGAACCATGTGCGTCCCACGGTGCACCATCACCACGCATTTAATCCCGCAGCTTAGAATCACCAGTACTGTTACTTAGCCCCCACTACAAATGAGGAGATTGAAATTTAAGGAAGTGTGGCAGTTTGTTTACAATTGTAAAAGACAGGGAAAACAAGACTTAAACGTGGTCCTTCTTACTAGGAAATAAATGATAATCATAGGAACAGTAACTGCCACTCAGTTAAACATATACCCAGCTGTTTATGCCTTTGATCTTTGTAATTGAGTCTATCAAAGCTGATACTATCATCATCTGCATTTTACAAGCAAGGTAACTGAGACTCCTGAAATGAAATAACTTTCCCAGGATCACATACCATTAAGAGGTGGAGTTTAAGATCCATTCTCAATGCATGTAGACACAGTTGTTGCAGGGAAACCTGAGGCTCAGCGTGACCATGTGATTGAACATGACAATGTGATCAGTAGTTAACAAGGTTGAAAGGTAAATCCAGGGTCTTTGAAACTGAATTGAATTACATTTTTATTTCTTTTTTTTATTTTTTAAAAATATACACTTATTTATTTTAATTGGAGGTTAATTAGTTTACAATATTATATTGGTTTTGCCATACATCAACATGAATCCACCACAGGTATACACGTGTTCCCCATCCTGAACCCCCCTCCCTCCTCCCTCCCCGTACCATCCCTCTGGGTCTTCTCAGTGCACCAGCCCCAAGCATCCAGTATCATGCATCGAACCTGGACTGGCGACTCGTTTTGATGTTAGATTTTGAAAAGGCCAAAAAGTGTGTTCATTAACTAGATTTTTGTTTTCCTAGGTCCCTTTAAAATTTTGACATCCATTGGTTTTTAAGGAGCACTTAAAAGCCACTTCCAACTGTCCTGTAACAGTATACATACTTTACCTTGGTTATCATGTAAACTAGCTGATGTCCACACTGGCTGGGTTCTGGATTTGGCTGCATCTGATGTCAGATATGTTGGGAATTGAAAATGAAGGAATGTGAAAAATGGCCAGGGCTCCTCCTCAGCTCAATGTTGCGGGAACTACGTGCACATGTTGCTGCCTCTCTACTGCCTTTGGGTGTTTTTTCCTCCATGACTAATGACTAATAAAAAAAGGGAATGAGAAAGGGGAGAGAGAGAGAGCAAACAAGAAAGCAGTCGCTGTTAGATTTTTCTTCTACAGTAGTAGTTTTCTCATTTTGCAAAGCTCATTAGAGATGGCTATATGGGAAGACTTCCAAGACACCCTAGGGGTAATAGGAAAGAAAAGGGAAGTAGAAACTTTCAAAGATGTGACCCTAGCCACAAATTCACACCAGAACCAGCTATTCTGAGGTCACATGTTCAAATTTCAAAGGGTACCTCATGCTTGGATTAAAAAAAAAAAAAAGTTTTCCCTCTCTAACTACTACCAGAAATGATGTTATAATAAATGCATTGACGCTGTGTGGTCGGTTCAAATGTGCCTCTGATTTTTTTCCTATCTTTTGCTTTAAGTTAGAGTTCTGAAGCATCTTTTTTTAAAATTTATTTTATATTAGAGCATAGTTGATTTCCAACGTGGTGTTAGTTTCAGGCGTACAGGAAAGTGATTCAGTTATATTTATATACACACACACACACACACACATATATATATCAGATTACCTTGCCATATAGGTTATCACAGAGTAATGCTGAGTAGAGTATTACTGAGTGCAGTTCCCTGTGCTATAAACTAGGTCCTTACTGATTGCCAGTTTTATATATGGTAGTGTGTATATGCTAATCCCAGCCTCCTAATTTATCCCCCTTCCCACCTTTCCTCTTTGTTTTCTATGTTTGTGAGTCTATTTCTGTTTTATAAATAAGTTCATTTGTATCATTTTCTTAGACTCCGCATATAACTGATATCACAGCTGTTTGTCTTTTCTCTGACTTCCTTCACTTAGTACCACCATCTCTGTGCTGTGCTTAGTCGGTCAGTTGTGTCTGACTTGGCGACCCCGTGGACTGTAGCCCGCCAGGCCCCTCTGTCCATGAGATTCTCCAGGCAAAAATACTGGAGGGGGTTGCCATTCCCTTCTCCAGGGGATTTTCCTAACTCATGGATAGAACCTAGTTCTCCCACATTGCAGGTGGATTCTTTACCATATAAGCCTCCAGGGAAGCCCAAGAATACTGGACTGGGTAGCCTATCCCTTCTCCAGGGGAGCTTCCCAACCCAGAAATTGAGCTGGAGTCTCCTGCATTGCAGGTGAATTCCTTACCAGATGAGCCTCCAGGGAAAAGAATCTCTAGGTCTGTTCATATGGCTGCAAAGGCATGATTTCATTCTTTTTATGGCTGAGTAATATTCCATTGTATATATGTATTACATCTTTTTGATCCATTCATTTTTAAATGGACATTAGATTGCTTTCATGTCTTGGCTATTGTAAGCAGTACTGCAGTGAATATTGGGGCCCATGTATCTTTTCGAATTGTGGTTTTTTTCTTCATATATCTGCCCAAGAATGAGACTGCTAGATCATATCATAGCTCTATTTTTAATTTTTTAAGGAACCTGCATACCATTCTCCCTAGTGGCTCTACCAATTCACATTTCCACCAACACTGTAGGAGGGTTCCCTTTTCTCTACGCTCTTTCTGACGTTTATTGTCTGAATGGCAACGGTTTCGATACCTTATGGTAACTTGATTTTCATTTCTCTAATAATTAACATTGAAGCATCTTTTTATTCTTTTAATTTGGAGTCCAACCTACTGGAAGTCCAACTTCACAGGTTTTTGAGATTCTTCTATATACCTAAAGCTTTGCTTGAAGCTGGAGAAGGAAAGAGAAGATATAGTCTCTGAATGTGGTAGAAATAGACACCCCACAACAATTTCAGTGTATGCTGAGGTAGGAAGAGAGGTGTTCAACACACGGGTCTGGGGGCATTGCCTGGAGCATAAATAACTCTCCTAAAAGTCAAGAGTAGGGTATGTGGTTACAAAAGAATCAAACAATCAGAAAAAAAAAAATTCCATGCACAAAAAGAAAAATCCCCAATCAGTGACCGCCTGCCCTGCAATCTTATTATAGCTCAATCATGTGACTTGGGCAATCTGTGTATGCTGGGTGGAAAGGAGTGAAAGAAAAGAATTTGAGGTCTATTTCAGCTCTAAAATCTGCCTCTTTCTTATTCGTAATCAAGGCTTTTTAAGAATGTTAAACTGCTGGAGCAGTGCTTTCTACAGCAGCAGTGGCTACCATTTACTGAGAGCTTGCTAGTCTCTGACCTTCTGCTGAGCTGTTCATATTATAGACTTTCTTAATCTTTGCATCAAGTATGTGAGGCAAAAGTGAAATGAAAGTTTTAGTCGCTCAGTCATGTTCGACTCTTTGTGACCCCATGGATTGTAGCCCACCAGGCTCCTCTGTCCATGAATTCTCCAGGCAAGAATATTGGGATGGGTAGCCATCTCCTCCTCCAGGGAATCTTCCAAACCCAAGAATGGAACCCAGGTCTCCTGCATCACAGGCAGATTCTTTACCATCGGAACCACATTATTCCCTTTTTTTCTGATAAACGAACAGTCATTATTGTTCAGTCGCTAGTGACCCCATGCACTGCAGCGTGCCGGGCTTCCCTGTCCTTTACCATCTCCCGGAGTTTGCTCCAGGAGCAAACTTGGATGTTGCCACCCAACCATCTCATCCTCTGTTGTCCCTTTCTCCTCCTGCTCTCAATCTTTCCCAGCATCAGGATCTTTTCCAGTGAGTCAGTTCTTCACATCAGGTGGCCTAAGTATTGGAACTTCAGCTTCAGCATCAGTCCTTCCAGTGAATATCCAGGATTGATTTCCTTTTTGCTTATAAAAATGATATTCCCATTTTTCTGATAAGCAAACGATGGCCCAGAAAAAATTCAGCATTCTGTCCAACCAGAGCCACACAAGGGACTGGGACTGGAACCCAGATGCAAATTCAGGTTTGTCTGGCTGCAAAGACTGTTTCAGAAAACCTATAGTGTCCATAGGATCAGGGCTTCTCCTCTTGGGAATTTCCTCTTAGCCCTTCAGGCTGGAGCTGTTCAGAGACATCTGTGTTAGTTGAGGAAATGGCCTCAGGGCTGAAAAGGCCCTCAAAGATGGGAAGTGACTTGCCACACAGCAAGTTCTTGGCGCAGCTTCACAGAACTGGTCTCATCCAGGGCAGGCCCGAGCAGGCATGAGCAACAGTGAGAACACACACTAGGATTTAGGGAGACTCAGTTGCCTCAGCCCTTGGAGTCATTTAGCAAGGGCTTTCGTGTCCCTGTTCTGTGTCTGCTATTCTGCTAGACCCTTGAGACAGACATGAATAACGGTGTGGGGTGGAGGGGCCCTAAATACCAGAATATAAAGATCCTATTGGACTTGAAATCTCTCTCTTTTTTTTCTTTTTTTACTTTTTCAACAATTTAAAAAAATTTTAACACATCAATAGAGTTGAGAGAATTTTTACAGCAAATGGTTGTATATATCTACCATTAAATTCAGTCACTAACATTTTTATACATTTTTTACTACATATTTATCCTTCTGTCTATCCATTGATCCTTATTTTTTGATGTAATTCAAAGTAAATTTCAGACATTAGTGCATTTCTCCCCAAATACTTCAGCAAGCATGTATAACTAGAATTCAATATTTTGCTCATAGACGTATTTTTAAAGGTACAGGGATATTGGCTTCTGACCTTGACTGTGATAAAATTAGCAGCTAGACCCACCCCCCCAGGAGAGAGGAAGGGACCCTGGAACCTGCAGCCCAGAGGCTGGAGAGGGAGATGAGAGGCCTAGGCTAAGTGGTGCCCCTCCCGTCGTCCGGGCAGCTGCTCCTCGGGCCAGGGTATTCTGCACCAGACCCTGCACCCCTGTGTGAGGAGGCGGGGGCAGGCTGGGGCCTCCTTTGGCTGCACCTGCTTACCTGTGTGATCTGGGGTAAGGCCAGTTTCCCTCTTCAGATCTCATTTATAGCATCTGAAGAACAGAGACAATGGTAGCACTTGCTTGGAAAGATGCAGAGGTTGGACCTAGTGATGTCAAAGGTTCCCCACCCCCAGCTCTGAAATGTTATGCCCAGCTATCAGGACTTTGATTCCTTCTCTTGAGAACTGGAGGGACCGTTCGGGAAGATGCTGCAGAGGCCCCGATGACAGCAGCTTGGCTTGTTCCCCGTGTTATGACAGCATGAGGAGTCCCGTGCTGACACACACAGGCGAGGAGATGGAGGGCGAAGCGACTGAGGAGAAGATAATGTTTCTCTAGCCTGCAATTTCTTTCAATTTCAGGGATCGCAATTACTAGGGCAGGAGTTAGCAGCATCCATGCCTGGAATGCTAAAGTGAGTTTGGTGCCACTGGCGGAAGTGGTTTTGCATTTAAAGAGGGAAGACTTAGGCAGTGTGAAACCCAGGCTTCACATTCTGTGTGTGTGGTGTGTGTGTGGCGTGCGTGGGTATTATCGTTGTTATTTAGTCGCTAAGTTGTGTCTGACTCTCTTGTGACCCTACTGGCTGTAGCCTGCCAGCCTTCTCTGTCCATGGGATTTCCCAGGCAAGAATACTGGAGTTTGCCATTTCCCTTAACAGGGGATCTTTCCAACTCAGGGATCAAACTTGCACCTCCTGCATCGGCAGTGGATTCTTAACCGCTGAGCCTCCAGGGAAGCCCTTGTGTGTGAATACACACCTGCATATGACGGAGGGTGGTGCGGGAGTGAGAAAGCCAGGTGTGAGCATGGTCAGGGAGGAGGGTGGTGGGGGGAGGTGAGGTGACATTCCTGATTTAATTTTGCATGGCCCTAGGAAAATGACCTCACTTCTCTGCACTTGTATCAGCTTCCTCACTTGTATCATTGAGGTAATAATGCTTAAGTTGCAAGATTATTGAAAAGTGTTCTAGTTTGTTCAGGCTGCTATAACAGAATACTGTAGGCTGGGTGGCCTCAACAGCAGACACAGAGGCTGGTGTGTCCAAGCTCAAGGCACTGGCAGATTCAGTGCCTGGTGAAACCTCACTTTCTGGCTTACAGATGCCACTTTCTCCCCATATCCTCACATGGCAAAAGGGACAAGGAGTTCTCTGAGGCCTCTTTTATAAGGACACACATTCCATTCATCAGGGCTCCACCTTCCCAGAGGCCCCACCTTCAAATACCATCACGCTGGGGTTAGGTTTCAGCATATGAATTTGGAAGGGATGGCTGAGACGATGATCCAGGCCTCACAGGAGGGGGATCGCAGGACTGCAGCTGAAAGCATCACCCCCCACTCCCATTCTACTCAACTAGGAGGCATACATTCATTCACTGAATACGTGCTTATTATTAAGCCCCTAATTTGTGCTTCAGCCACTGTGTCAAGGCTGGACACACAGAAAAGTGAGTAAAACAGACGTGGTCCTTGTCCTGCAGTGCTCTTGGTCCAGTGAGAGAGACACAAGTGACCAGGACCAAAAGTCCAGTGTGAAATGCCAGGATAGGGGAACGCTGGGAGCTGTGGAAACTCAGGGAAGGGGCATTGATCCCCCAGATGAACAGAGAGACATCAACAAAGTCCTTGAAGGGGGGACACAAAACTGGAGTGTGGTAGGCAGAAAAATGGCCCCAGGGCTGTCCATGTTTTAATCCCTAGAATAAGTTATCTTACCTGGAACAGGGAGATTAAGGGTGCAAATAGAAATAAGGTTGCTAATAGCTGATCTTGAAGTAAAGGGATTATCCCATGCAATCCAGGTGGGCCCAGTGTAATCTCAAGGGTCCTTAAAGTGGAAGACAGAGGCCAGAGAGGAGCTCAGAGTCTTGTGATGCCAGAAGGACTTGACTTGTCTTGACGAGCTTTGAAGATGGAGCCAAGGAATGGGGGTGTTCTCAAAAAGCTGGGAAAGGCAAAGAGATGGATCCTCATCTAGAACCTTCAGAAAGTGTGTATGCGACTGGCTGACACTTCGACTTTAGCCTGGAAACCCCTGTCAGACAGCTGACTCACAGAACTATAAAACAGTAAGTTGATGTGGTTTTAAGCCGCGAGTGTTGCAGCGATTCGTTGTAACAGCAACAGAACACCAGTGCGTGGAGCCAATGGCATCCTGGAGTTAGGACTGACATTCTCAGTCCTTCTGGCCACGGGATGGGAAACACATTGGAGGGATAAGGCTGGATACTGAGGGCTCAGTTAACAGACTGCAGTGATGGGTCCCGGGAGACTGGATGGTGTCCGAAACCAGAACAGACAGCTGGTGTATGCTGCGTCTCCACCAGGCTCCAGGATGAGAGCAGGATCTGCTGCACAGATGCTGCAGCCAAGACCTACCAGGCTTGGGATGGAGACATGCGGGCAGAGCGTGGCCATCCGTGGCCACCCTGCCCGGCTTGTCCCGTTACTCTCCTTCCACCCCCCACCACACGCAGCAATGATGGCGTCCAGCCGGTTCTACCTCCTGAGGCTCCCTCAGACCTGTCCTCTTCCCTATATCCTGCCATCCAGCTCCTCATCACGTCTTGGCTGGATTGCTGCAAAACTCAAACTGGCTCTCCCTTGCCCCAGCCTTGTTCCTTTCCCAGCCCATCCTCCGCCCTGCATCCCAGCAGTCATTCTAAAGCTCCAGCTGGATGGCATCACTCTCTCGCTTCAAACCTATAATGGGTCTCCCTGCCCTCAGAATAACCACGTTCTTTAGCATCACATACCGCGTGTGCACACACGCACCCACACAGCTTTGGGCTTGGCAATGCTATTACTTGTGCCTGGACCCTGCGACCCACTCCCTTCCTCACTCTCTCCCTGGATAACCCCTCCCAATCGGTCAAGACTCACCTCTGTCAGGGAGCCTTCCTGGCCTCCCTCTCTGAGTTGTGTTCCCTCCCTGGTTTTCTGAACCTCCTCTGTGAATCTTAAACCCTCACATTTTAACCTGTACCCATGTCTTTAACTAGTTAAGGGTTCAAACATTTTTTCCCCACAGCAACTCAGTTTTACAGAGTACTGTAGTCTTCTTTATTTTCTACCATTGACATAATCTTTCCCTCAAGCTTTGTTTCCACTGATAGCAAAAAAAAAAAAAAAAAAAAAAAAAAAAGAAAAGAGTCAACTTGCCGATTAAGGATACAGAACATACCCTTTAAGATAACTGTCTAGTCTGTTCAGAGTTGAACACCTCACCAGCCAGCCCTGTCTTTCCCTTGCCAGGCGGTCTCCCCGACTTCCACTCTGCCTCAAGGTGCAGACAGGGGGTGGTGGAGGATGACATTGGCACAGATGTGGTCTGAGCCTTGCTGGCATTCACCAAATGATGGTTTCCTGTTTGAGCTGGGCTCTCAGCCCTTGCGCGGGCATCCGTGGTGATGCGTGGATGGTCTTAGGCATTTCTTTCGCGAGGGGCTACATGCTGGAATCCACTGGCAAGTCCGAGGTCATGAAGTCCCCACTCTCGGTGGGACCCTTGTTCTCATCTCAAGTTTCCTTCCCCATGTTGCTTCCACTGGAGGAGGGGGTTGTACCAGAAAGTCTTGTCTATTCTCTCTACCCTGTAGGTATAAGACTTTGGGGGTGGGGAGCTGACTTCTCCTGGTCTCTTGCCCACCTACTGCTAGCCATGGGACCTCCTGTCAGCCTGTCAGATAAAGGGCCTCACAACCCCCCCAAGACTATATTCAGATCCAGAGGAGCAAACCCTGTTGCTTCTGTTCACCCCCATCCCCGTGGGTTTTTCCCCAAACTCTTGTTGGCATTTAAACATTTGTTGGAACCGCCCTCGAGGCTGTGGTAAGGAGGGGGGTGGATTCCCCAAAAGCCCAGAAATCGGGTCAGTGGCTCTCAAACCTGAACTCTTGGCCTCTTGGCCTTGGTCTTCTCTCCTAGGCAATTCCTCCCCACGCATGCGGTAGGAAAAGGGTTTTCACCTTCCTTTCTCTGTCCTCTGGGAACTCCCCTGAGGTCATAGCCTGTACCAACTGCATGTTAAAATAAGATATTATGATCTGGGTCGGCCAGGCCTGCCTTTGATATAGAAAGGACCTTCACTCCCAGCACAGGCCGGCTTTCAAAACTGTTGTCTAGCTCAAGACACTACAAAGTCAGCTTTGAGGTCTAGCCCAAAGCTGAGGGAAGGCTCTCTTTCTTTTCTAGAAGGTATCCGCTCTTCTATCGAAGGAGCGGATGTCTTTGATTTAGCAGGTGGGCTGCTAAACCAATGCGGTTTATAGAGAAGGAAAAAGTCTTCATTTTTAACATTTTCACCATGACCATTCACCTTGCACACACACACACACACACACACACACACGTGTGTAGGAAGCATTTGTACACGTGTCTCGTACTAGACTGTGAGCACCTTGAGGATGGAGAACGCCTGTTTTTTCTTTGTTTTCCCAATGCCGGGCACATAACAGTGAAAATATGTTGAATGAATGAAAAGCTGAACGAAAGAATGGCTCGGTTTGGAGCACTGGAACAGAACACTTGCCTGAAGACTCCTAATTAAGAAGCAAATCACATGAGAACAGTTTCTGTCTCATAGAAGGGCAGAACTTGGGAGGGCATGAACAAGTGTGAGCATCAGTTTAATCAACATGAGACTCTATGATTCTGGCACCTACAGGATGGCTACAAAATCTAGTCCAATGCCTCTCAGTCTGAGGTTCAGAAAAACAAATATTTGGCACCAGTCTCCCACCCCTCCCAGTTCCAGAGGTAGGAGGAATTCCCCCCAACCACCCAACCAGGCAGTGATCAAGCCACGAGGAGGACAGGCCCCCCAAATCCTTGATCCTAGAAGAAACCACATCTCAGCCAAAGTCATCTCCCTTGGCAAAAAGACTCAACTTAGCTGGAGGTAAGTTGCAGGTCCCGGTTTAAACCAGGGGAGATGCCCTCGTGAGTGTTGGGAGTTTGGGGGCACCTTTTTTGGGTGGCTGTGGACAGCCTCGGAGTGCCAGGGAGAGTGGCCCCTCCCTGCAAACTCAGCAGCACGCAGGCCAAGATTTCTTGTCTTCTCTCCATAAGAAAAGGCTGCAGACAGTGCTGGCTCTGGGGTGATTTACTTCCCTGAAATACCTCAATTTAAATGCTAATTTCCCCAGAACTGAGGGGTGATCGGCTCTTGCATGCTGGTCGCTGTGTATTAATATATCCAAAATGCTTGTACGTATTCTTAGACGGGGACGGGCAAGAAGCGAAACCTTGTGAGGGGTGAGGGAGGGTGTCCAAGGAGCCCAGCTCCCTTTGCTTGGCATTCCTATCGGCATAGAGCAAGGCTGATGACAGGAAAGCTACAGGAGGTGCGTGCTCTGGGGGCATGCTGCCCAGGTTTGTGTGACTCGGAGGCGGTGTGCTGGTGGCATCGGGACTGAAGAGGCCACCTCCCCCTTGGCACACAGTTGAGCACATGCTTGGGGGAGCTTAGGCTGTGAGCAGGCACTGTGCTAGGCTCTCTGAGGCTCTCAGAGAAATCCAGAATCTGGTGTGGGATTCTGGAAAAGGGACTGACATTAACGATAACTCAGGGAGAGCTCCCTGGTGGTCCAGTAGTTGGGAATCTGAGCTTTCACTGCCAAGGGCCGGGTTCAATCCCTGGTCAGGGAATTAAGATCCAGCGAGCCAAGGGGAATGGCCAAAAAATCACAACACCACCTCTATGTGAAGCCTCCTCCTCACCCCTTGAAGTTGAACTCATCGCTCCTGTTTTGAAGATGAAGTTACCAAAGCTCATCAAATGAAAGTTCGGTCTTGAGGGGATTTTCTGGACCCAAGAATCGAACCCATGTCTCCTGCTTAGCAGGCAGATTCTTTACTACTGAGTCACTAGGGAAGCCCCCAACCCTGGAGATGCAACAGAAGATGGAGCCCACAGTTTAGTGGGAAGAGCAGGTATCCAGCCAGGTCCCCATGCATACCTCTGAGATAGGAACCATCAAACTCTTCATGGAAGAAAAGAGCAAGATTCTTTTTCCAGGCTTCATAATCAGCTTCATTTATTTTTTTGTAGTCATCAGATTAGTTTTTTTTAGTTTTTAACATTTTTTTAACACCGAAAACATTTTGTCTTGTATTAACAATGTTGTGATAGTTTCAGGTGGATAGCAAAGCAACTCAGTCACATATATAGATATATGTACACGCATCCATTCTCCCCCAAGCCCCCTCCCATCCAGCCTGGCACATAACATTGGACAGAGTTCCAGGTCCTGTACAATAGTCTTGTTGGTTATCCATTTTAAACATAACAGTGTATACATGACCTTCCCACAGTCCCTAACTATCCCTTTCCCCCAGCAACCGTAAGATCATTTTCTGTCTGTGAGTAAAGAGCAATTTTATAAGAGGGTGTAAAAGGGGAAGGGACCCAGGGAAGCTTTCTCCAGGGCAGAGGATTAATGTGGGGTTGGCCTGGTTCAGGGGTAGGGGCGGAACAAGAGCTTTCCCAAGAGAAGGCAAATCCGGAGTGGATCCTTTGCAGGAAGTGAGTACGCCCCACAAGAGGAACATCAGACGAGTCGGTGCAGCCTGGCGGTGGGCAGACGGCTGTGCTTCATGAAATAAAGCGGAAGGAAGAGGCAGGGGCCAGATGGTGGAGACCTTTCACACAGTCCCTGTAAGATGGCGGAACCCCAATACAAGTTTGTGGAATCAGAGACCTCCCACTCCCAGAGTTCTCCTCAGACCCAGGGGCCTAGGATGTGCCATTTTAAACATCTGATGAATTGCTTCCATCTAATATCAGTTGAGATGGAACTATTTTCATGGATATTTGTGGTTTGTACAAAGAAACAGTACCCCTGTTGCTATTTGAGACATATACATTTATGCAGACACACACACACATACACACACACACACGGCTACATACATTTATGCAGACACACACACACACACACACACACACACGGCTACATCCCTGGGCTCAGAAGCACACCTGTCTCTGCCCTGCTCTCAGGTTACTCTGGGTCAAGAGCACATGGTCTGGACTGATCCCTCGAGTGTGTGCTTCCTGAGTACCAGACGCTAAGCTAGGAGCCCCATCGTCACTTCCTGATGGTGGACCTCAGGTGGACAAGTTCCTAAGCCTCTCTGAGTATCCATTTCTTCATGTGCAAAACGGGAGTGATAATAGCAGTTACAGAATTCTCATGCGGTTAAAATGACGCAGGGTACTCTCGGCACACTACCCAGCACACAGCTGATGATCAACAAATAGGATCAATACACAGACAGCACTTACTCTGCTTCCTGTCTTCTGTTATTAGGATTCGGTAGTTGCCTGAGCTTCAACTGCACATGCACCCACCCATGCCCAAGTCTGAGAATCTGGATTTGTTTTCGAGCCAACTGAGTTTAGGCAAGCACCGTGCTGTCCTCCCTGTCACCTTCCCCAGGTGGGTGGATTCTGAAGCTGCCCTCTGGGCTGTGTGAGGTCCCCTGCCCAGGGGAGCGTCCCCAGCTCCATTCCTTGAGTGTCCTGTTTTGCCTCCGGGGAGAGCTGATTGATGCGAAGGCCCCGGGCGCCCTCTGCTGGCAGAGGCCGTGCAGGACTTGTGGCCATCACCCAGGCAGACGCGAAGGGGCGCGGTCGGGGGGGACCACCCTAGGTCCTTGGTCTTTGCTTTGCTACCTTTTCACTCCCTGATCCGCCCTCACCCCCTTCTCCCTGCTCTTTGCACTAGCTTGAGAATTCCCATCTTTCCATGGTCTCCTTCCTTCCCATGCTTTTCCTCGAGACCCTTCCTATGGCCTGGAAGCTCAGGGAGACAACTTTCCTCCAAGCAGCAGAGTATGAGCCGGCCCCCTGCCGTCCTGAGGCTGGCCACTGTGCTGCCACGTACCGAGGTCAGATTTGCCCACAGAGTCAAACCCGGCTTAAAGAGAAGGCAGAAGGCTTGGAGGAGAGGAACGTGGGGCTGGCGAGGGGGTCACTGTCCCCCTCTTTTGCAATTAGAAAATCAAAGTCAGAGAAGCTGTGAAGTGGTGATGCTAGATGGTAAAGTGAAAAGTAATAAGCTTGCCTTCGGATCCCTCTTTCCAAGTGTACTCGACGTGTAAGTCCAGGGAAGTCAGTTCACATCTCAGAGCCTGTGTGGGGCAGGGACCACCTCTGAACTGGGGGTGGGGTGGGGGGGAGCTGGTTTGATGGCACCTAATGCACAATCCACTCCAGTATTCTTGCCTGGAGAATCCCATGGACGGAGAAGCCTAGTGGGTTACAGTCCACGGGGTCGCAAAGAGTCGGACATGACTGAGCAACTTCACCATTCACCATTCAATGCACGTGGTTGGGTGAGAGCTCATGTAAAGTACATGGAACATTGCCTGATGCCTAGGACGTGCTCAGCCAACAGCTGTTGCCATCATCCTTATTACTATGATTTCATTAAGGCAGGATGAAGAGCTCAGGGTCCCTAATTTACAGATGAGAAAACTGAGTGCTTTGCTCCAGATTACCCAGCGAGGATGCAGTATGGACCGAACAGGATGCCAGTCTTCAGAGCCATCTCCCTCGTGCCCTCGTGAAACAAGCGTTTGGGTCTCATGAGGAAGGAGGAGACCTTGGGTCTCGTACGGAAGCCTCCAGCCCTCCGGAATCCCCAGTAACCAGCCCCACTGCCTGTTCTGTGTGGCTGGTGTATTGTATCCCCCACACGGGGCTGGGAAGATCTCAAGGGCCGGGGGAGAATCCAGTCTGTCTCTGGGTCCTTGAGCGCTCGGCTCAGGGCTCCACTCAGCATGTGTTTGCTGAATGACTAGGGCAGGGGGACACCCTCCACCTCATTATGTCTCCAAGGGAAGCTCCATAAACCAGAGGCCACCGCATGAGGGGGACAGGAGGAAGCTTTGTTCCTTAGACCCTCATGGGGGTTGCATGCTACTTGGGGGCACTTCCGTGGCCCCTGGCAGGCTCTCTTTTTATAATCACGGGGCTGTTCCACATACCCAAGTGTGCAGACAAAGGCCATTCCACCTGGGCAGAATCCATGATCACAGGCACACATGTAGACGAACATGGGCACACGCATGGTGCACAGAAGAGCGTGCTTACATGTACAAGTTTGGACCCAGAAACTCAGCATCATGCACACACAGGCCCGGTCGACAGTCCCAGGCCCAGTCGCTACCTCCCCAGCTGTGCGGTCAAACAGACCTGGTTCCAACCCCAGCTTCACTACCTCTTAACTCTGAACCTCATTTTTTTTTCTTTTGTGTAAAATGAAGATAATGATGACTGCCTTGTGGGTCGTTGTGAAGATTAAATGATTAAATGGATGTGAAGTGCTTAGCCAGGTCCTAGCAAAGTATAGAAATTTAGTCACTAATTGTCAGAGACGATGATGACAAAGATGCTGGTGGTGTTGAAGGTGGGGATAACGTGTCTGCCCCTGGAGTCTGACCCGCTCAGGGGTCAGACATGGAGAACGTGTTCTCTAAATGAATGAATAGAGGACACGTTTCACAGGTGCCTGGGGTGGAGTGCCTGGGGACGTGGAGCCAGACAGGAAGGTGACCCAAGCCACACAACGCTTGCACGTGTCCTTTTGAACTGCCCGAGATCCAGGCTTCAGAGGCATTGCTTTGGCCTCACGGATTTTTGCTTGCCTCTCTCTGATGTTTGTTTCAAGGCTGTCCATTCCAGGTGGCAAAATGAAGCGATAAACATTCCCTGCCTTTGTTCTTCGCCTTCCCCGCTCCTTCTCTCCACATTGTGGTCAGTGTCTCTAACCCTGAGGATTTATGAATAAAAAGGGACCTCAGAAGTCAGGTTTGAATATGGAGATGCCCTGGACACTGTCCATGACAAGTGTCTGTCAAGTTTCCCTTGCATGCCCCCAACTAAGGTAAGCTCACTGCCTCTCAGGGACAGGCTGTTCCAACTTCAGACACACCTATTGTCCAGAAGATTGAAGCACGTCTCCCTGCAAAGCACAGTCGCCCCGTTCCCCACACCTCAGGGCTACCTTTGCTCAGGGTTCAGTGCCCTGAGGTCACCCTGAGGTCTGTCTGCTGTTTGCTGGGGTGGTCTTGCAGTGAAGGGACAGAGGCACCTGAAGAAGTAGGGACAGAGAGAGCACTGGCCTAGGAGTGGGGAGATCTGGTCTTGCGTCTGAGCCATTGGTTGTCTGTGACAGTTTCCCATCCCTCTCCAGGTTTCAGTTTGCCCACCTCTGAAAGGAGAAGTCTAGTCTGAAAGATCTCTTAGGATCCTTTCACTTGAGCATGCAGCCAGCCGTTCTCTCCAGCTCAGTCTCAAGCACTCCACGCTGTCCTCAGTCCCCTTTCATGCTAGCTCACTGTCGTCACTGCTTATGTAATGGGACGTTTCACAGCCAAATATACAGTTTATAGAACATCAGACTGTCCTGAGCAGCTGGCAGCTTTATCACATTAAATGTTTCAAACTACCCTGAGATCCCACTTTTATAGACAAAGAGACCAAGGTTCCGGGTGGACCAGAAGCTTGTTCTCAAGATTGTGCAGCTAGTGAATGGTGGGCCAGGATTCAAGCCCCAACCTGCTGGATTCTAGAGTCATTAGCAGTCTGCTCTCGGAGCTGGGATTCAGGGAGCCAGAGGCCTCCGTCCCAGCAAGCCCATCCCCCCACCCCAACTCACCAGTCTCTCCTCTGACTTGGAGCTTCCTGCCCTCCTGCCCCACAGCCCCCTCACCCTGCCCACCTGCCCCCCTACAGCCCCAGCCCCCAGCCTCTGCTTCCTCAACCTGGCAGTCTCTCTGCTCCTCTCCACAGGGAGAACAACTTCATCAAGGACTTCCCGCAGCTGGCCGACGGGCTGCTGGTGATCCCGCTGCCGGTGGAGGAGCAGTGCCGGGGGGTCCTCTCCGAGCCCCTCCCGGACCTCCAGCTGCTCACTGGTAAGACACACAGATACTGGATTCCTGCCCTCCGCGCCCCGGCCTTCTCCCTGATCACACACTGTTCTCCAGGGTCAGCTGCTCAGCGCGTCCAGAATGGGCCCTGCCAAGCCGCTGTGCTAGTGAGGGATGGGATGCGAAAGGGACCTGTCATTTCTAGGGCTCTTAGGGCAGTGAAGAACCGGGGGCTTCCCTGAGACTCCAGACTCTGAGCCAAGGCTGGATTTACCCTCTCGGCAAACTTCAGTAGGCAGTGCGATGTTATTAACCACAGTCACCAGGCTGCACGCGGATCAGCAAACACATCCACCCCCAGAATTGAACCTCTGGACCCTTTGGCCAGCTTCTGCTCATCACCCCACCCCCACCAACCATCCTACTCTCTGCTTTTATGAGCTCAAAGGTTTTAGATACCACACAGAAGTGAGATGATACAGTTCATTTCTTTAAAAAATTTATTTATTTTTAATGGAAAGATGCTTTACAATATTGCTTTGGTTTTGGCCACCCATCAGCATGAATTAGCCATAGGTATATATATATGTCCCCTCCCTCTTGAACCTCCTTCCTACTGCCCACCCTTTCCCACCTCTCTTAGCCATACCAGGGAACACACTGGAGTCATGTCTAATGAGATGGATGAACCTAAATCCTATTATACAGAGCGAAGTATGCCAGAAAGAGAAAAACAGATACTATGTATTAACACGTATGTATGGAATCTAAAAACATGCAGTTCATGTTTCCCTCATTTTTAACTAGAATAAGGGGAACTTCCCCACCCCTACTGCAACCAGGAGCCTCTTTCACTTTAAGCACATCAGTCATGCAGCTTGTTTTCCGGGCACTGAGCCATGCTGTTGGGTGGGTATTATTTTTCTCATTTTGTAGATGAGGAATCCGGGCTCAGACAGGTGAAGGGAGCAGCTCAAGGTCACACAGCAGATCTGCCAGGACTGGAACCGGCTGCTGTGGCTCCAGGTCGTCCGCCCTTTTTCACTCCTTTCTGCTGTTCCCTGCAACCCCCGCCACCCACAACCTGTGTCTCCCCTGCAGGGAAACACTCTTTGGCAGGCTTTCCTGAAGCCTGTGTTTTCTGCCCCACTGCAGGATGCCCTCTGCTCCTGCTTCTCTGCTCCCAGTCCTCTCTTGCCCTTTTATGGGGGACTCTTCCAAGCTGCAAGGGCCCTGACTCTGCCTCTGTGATACAGCACGCCGTGGTTCTGCACTAGTGGTACAGACTCTTAGGGTTATTTGTTTTGATTTGGGGTCCTTAATAAAGGAACCATTGCATTTTAAGAGTTAAATTTTTGTTTTGTTGTTCATCAGAAAAAACACCCCTCCCCATCCCAGGGCTTCCTGTCACTCCTAATCCTTGGGTGGGAATCTAGGACAGGATCGGGTAGGGGGTCAGTAGTCGAGTAAGACCAAGGATGGTTTGTGGTCAGGAATGGGAGGCAAGAGGGTGAGTCAGTAAACTGGTATTTATTCAGAGTCTGCTATATATCAGGCTCTGTTTTGGAGTATTGGAGCCTCTATTTACCAGGCTGTGCAGGAGTAGGAATAATACAGACCATGGCCTTGACCTCAAGAAACTGGCATTTCACTGAAAGAGCTTGTATTCTAGGTGGAATCCAGTATGGACCAGGAATGGGGAAAGTGTAGGATGGAATGATGATCACTTAGGGGAGGTTTAGGGAGGAAATGAGGGCAGAGAAGCTGGTCTTGTAAATGTTTTGATAATCAAAAGAGGTAGTAGGTTTGGGGACTTTTGTTTTTGTTTTTTTGATGTTGCTGTTGCTTTTGTGTTTTGTTTTTTCCTTTTGGACACTGTGGTACTTAGTCGCTCAGTCTTGTCCGACTCTTCACAACCCCATGGACTATAGCGCGCCAGGCTCCTCTGTCCATGGGGGATTCTCCAGGCAAGAATACTGGAGTGGGTTGCCATGCCCTCCTCCAGGTGATCTTCCCAACCCAGGGATGGAACCCAGGTCTCCCATTAGTGCAGGCAGATTCTTTACCATCTAAGCCACCAGGGAAGCCCTTTGGACACTAAAGCACCAAGTAAATAAGCTGCATCAATAACCTGCACTGAAATGTCTGCCTTGTTCTCTTGGGGATGGCCCTGGTTGCCAATACCCACTCCACGTCTGCTCTGAATTAGGACGGGCAATCGTAGATGGGGCCAGGACTTCCCTGATAGTCCAGCAGTTAGGACTCTGCACTTCCACTGCAAGGGGCCAGGGTGTAATCCCTGTAGGGGAACTAAGATCCTGTATGCTGAGGCACGGCCAAAAGATAATAATAATTAGATGAAGCAAGATTAGACATTTAGAAAAAATAATAGTAGGTGGGGCGGAGGCTGCCTGGGGCTGCTGTCTCGTCTTCCCATGCAGACTGGTTCCTTCACCCTGAGCCAAAACACGGGCCTCTCCTCCTCTCCCACCCTCTCCCCTTCTCTCCCCAGTGTCTGCAAAGGAAGGGCAAGACAGGCAGAGCAGACCAACAGAGAGGACATATTTCTAACAAAACAACCTTGCTCCAGTGGACTTATCTTTGAGGATCATGAATATTTTACTTTAAAATGAAAGCCTCTAAAAAAATTACATTATTTCTGAAAAGGCTAGGGAGGAAAAAAAAAAAAAAGAAGAAGAAGAAGTTGACAGTAATGGACAACTTTAATACTGCAGTAATGTCCAGGAAGAAATCATTTGTTCCAATGAGATTCTCATTTTAATCTTGGTATCAAATACCTCCTTAAGTGCCTCCGCACCAGGGGACAAGAGAAAAGGATAGAAAATGTGCCTGCCATTTGCTGAGGATATATAACAACAAAAATAATAACTGCTGATGTGACTAGCATTTCTTTTTCATATCTTTTTTTTTTTCTGATTACAAAAAAGGGAGTCTGCAGTGCTTAAAGTAGAAAATTTAGAAAATGGAGATGAATATAAATCAGAAAACAGGAATCTTTTACGCATCCACTTGCTAACCAAGTTAACCACTTGCTAACATTTTGTTGTGTTATTTTTTATCTTTGTTTATCTCTTGTCTATACCTGGGTTTCAAAAAACGTATTCTGTGAAACTTGAGTGTCAGTGGGCCCTAGAAACGGGGCTCCTCAGCCAAAGACATTTGCAAAATGCTGCGCGCCATCTTCACATACCTTTAAAATGTATATTAATTTATTCATGGAGCTGAGAAATTATGCAGTCTGTTTTTTTAATCTTGTTTAACTTTGTTTAGCCAGTGTTTCTCGGTCTTGTTTAAAATGGGAAGCTTTTGTGTGTGCACACAGGTATTTTATGAGACATCAAAGGACATATCATGTTTCCATGTTAGGAAACAGCAGTCTGTAAGAGTGGGCGGACATGAAAGGTCAGCTAGTGAGTGTGCGAGGCTTTGCATGGGCCTGTCACAACTGCTCCGCTCTGCTGTCACTGTGCAAAAGTAGCCTCAGGAATAGGTGATGCGTGGGCCCCCAGTGCACATGTCGGACATTTCGAGGTTACCATAAGGCTTCCACTGCTCTTAGTTCATTTGAGTCTCACGATACACCTACTTAAAGGTCAGCCTAGGTAGCCATGGGATCAGAAGGGGAAACTGAGGCACCGCAGTGTCTAGCGCCCCATGGCAAATTGCCTCCAGGGTTAAGTAGAACCAGAAACCCACTCTTGCTTGTAGGGTAAAGGGGCCATGTGAGCTCTAGAACAGAGAGAAAAGGGTGGCTTGAGGCTGAGGTCAGAGGCCAGGAAAGAAGAGGCCTGGAGGCGGGGTGCAGATCCCACAGTTGGCCCCAGAAGGCCGAGCTTAGAAGAGGGGACCGTTCCCCAGAGCCCAGGGCTGCAGGGCGGGGTTGTGGGGTGAGACCTGTAAACGCGGGGCTCAAGTGGCCTTCTTCCCTCCCCAGGAGACATCAGGTACGACGAGGCCATGGGCTACCCCATGGTGCAGCAGTGGCGGGTCCGCAGCAACCTCTACCGCGTGAAGCTCAGCACCATCACCCTCTCGGCAGGTGAGCCCGCTGTCCGCGGCCAGGGGACTTGGCGTGATTCAGCACAATCCCGGGGCGGGCCAGGACCCATGCTGGCACTGGGGGTGGCTGAGGAATGAGGCCTCAGCCCCTGCCATCAAGGAGCTCACAGGGAGGGTGGAAGGACAAGCAGACAGACGGCCACACATTACAGGAGGTCAGTGCAGTAATGGGGCCGCCGTCCATTCTGGGAAGTCAGAGGGGCTCCTGGGGGAAGGGGGGCTCTGCACAGGGTGTGCCAGTCTCAGTCACGCTTACATTCTCAAATTATTTCAGGCATGTGGGTTCTTTCAGGCACTGATTCCTCTAGTCTCTCCTGATTTCCTTTCCTGCCCATCTCCTCCTACCAGCAATAATGCATCCACCCCCCACAACACACACACACACACACACACACACACGTACTGTTCACACTTTGCCCACATGAATCTTTCCCTGTGATAGGATGGCTTATAATTCTCAAATGGGACATTTAGTTTCAGACTTACAAGTCTCAGATGGGACTTACGGTTCTGAAAATGGGACATTTTCTCTCTTGGCTTTGTGACTGCACATGCGGTTCCCTCTGCCTGGACCTCCTTGCATATCCTGCGTTACTTGGAGATGCCTCCCCCATTATCTGTTCCCCTGGGAATAAGGCAAGGAATTCCCTGTGCTCAGCTGCTGATGTTGAAGCACTAACAGGTACTTGATTCGTATCAGAATCCTGTCTGTCTCTTGCACCTCAACTCTGACCTGCAAACTGTGGGTAGGGCTTGGATCCTATTTATTCCTGTGCCTTATATTCCTTTCGGTTCTCCTTTTTGATGAAGGAATAAAAATTAAACAAAACTGGAAAAGGAATGGGTAATGGACTTTGGAAAGATGAGGCCCAAACTTGGATTTTTCTACCCTGACTTATTCATAACACTGCCACTGGGTTATTGTCTGAGTGTGTCCTGATTATCAGCCAGCTGCTTTCTTATCTTTTTTCTTTTCCAGTATCACTTTGCTCATGAGCACCATGGAACTGTTTAGCCTGGGTGTTGGGGAAGTGTAAATAGTAATTATGGCTGACATCAGCCAAGCGCTTTATAATGTTTTGTATCTTGGGACTTACATCAGTCTCAAGAGGTAGGCATTCTTTATCCCTTTATTTTTCAGATAAGGAAATCAAGGGTCAGAGGGGTTAAGTCACCCAAGGTCACACAGCTAGTAGGTGGTGGAACAGGAGTGTGTGAGGATTTGAAGGCAGTGTTGTCCGCCTAGAGCCACAGGGCCTCTCCATGGTGTTCTTTGTTACTGAATAGAAGTCGTCTCCTTATTGGCTCTGTGGCACTAATTGCCCCACTGCCTGAGTCACCAGGCTGATGAGGGGCTGTTCTAGTCAGCGCCCATTCTTGAGCCCTATTCTGTGTTCACCACAACCTACACCTTTCCACCACGCTTGTGAATGACTGCCGCGTTCCCGTTACAACTACAAAGGTGTATCTGCTTTAATTAATCAATAATGACGCTCCTGAGAACCCCCTTGTAAACCAAACATTTGCAAATCAGAGCTCATTTTCAATGTTGAAGAAGCGCTTGCTCTTTTACGTTCTGCTTTGATGTGGTGTGGAGTCGGTCGTCCTCATTCTCATAATAGAGTCGGTGCACCTGCCGTGTCTGGAAATTGTGGTGGGAAAGGACGCGTGTGCAGATTTAGAGACAAATGGGACAGAGCTTCTGCTTTCAAGGTGATGCCTGTTGAAGGTACAGGGAGTAGGTGCCCCAGGCCAGGATGGTGTGAAAAGCTTCTTGGGGGAGGGATGACTTCCTGGGGTCTGGAAACAGGGGTGTGACTCAGAGAGGAAGTGGAGGACCATTCCAGGTAAATGGTGGGGGGGGGGGGGGGTGTATGTGTGTTCGGAGTTGGGGAGAGGTATAAGTGAAGAAAGTGTAATGGAAATGCCAAGTCACATTCAGGAGAAATAGGAAAACAGATCTGGCCAGAGGTGAAGCCTAATGTATGTGCTCATGGGAGATGAGCCCTGGGATACCCAGATAANGGGGGGGGGGTGTGTGTATGTGTGTTCGGAGTTGGGGAGAGGTATAAGTGAAGAAAGTGTAATGGAAATGCCAAGTCACATTCAGGAGAAATAGGAAAACAGATCTGGCCAGAGGTGAAGCCTAATGTATGTGCTCATGGGAGATGAGCCCTGGGATACCCAGATAAGGTCACTGGGCTTTATCCAGAGCACAGAAGAGCCCAGAAGGTGTTAAGGCTCCTGAAAGCGTCGCTTGGTGACCTGCCTGCAGGAGGAAGAGGGCAGGGGGTCAGTGGGCGCTGAGTGAGGGCTGTGCAGGCCCTGTGCCAGGCACTGGGGACTCAGGTCCCTTTGGCATAGGACTAAGGACAATGGAGCAGCAAGGAGGCCCTTGACAGTGGCAGGAGAAAGAACACACCATTGTTTCGGAGACAGAAAGGGAAGTGATATTCTAGGAAGCTAAGCCAGGGATTACATCTGAGGAAACAGAATGTCTGCTGAGCCTCGGCTACTGCAGCCCCTCGGGCCCCAGCCGTGGAGAGTTCAGGCCCAGGGTGATTGGGTATGTGAGCAGGACAGAAGCTGGTAGGCATCCTGGCTCCTCTGGCTGGAGGACCAAGGCAAATCACTTCCAGTCTCTGGCCTTATCTACTGGACAGGGCTCACTATGGCTGGGACTGCAGGGCTGGACTGAGGTTAAACTAGACGAAGTGGCTGGGACACCTAGCAGCATGCCCGCCACACGCTGGCTGCTCAGGAGGCCGCAGCTTTGATTTTTCCTGATTGTGACTTCTGGGTCGCAAGCGTCTGTCCTTCCTCTGCTGTTGACTCCCTCCTGGTGGTGTCTCGTGTGTCCGCCAGAGAGAGCGGTCTTTGCCAAGTAAGGGAGGGATCCTATATGCACATTTGGCCGATGCTATGGTGAAGGACAAGGTACCAGATCCGGGCTTGGCATTTGCCGGGCGCCAGCCTCCCAGCTCTGACCACCTCCACGTGCTCCTCCTCTGTCCAGGCTTCACCCATGTCCTCAAGATCCTGACCAAAAGAGCAGCCGGGAGGAGCTGCTGTCCTCCCTCCAGCACTACGGCTCACACTACATCGCAGAGGCCCTCTACGGCTCCGAGCTCACCTGCGTCATTCACTTCCCCAGCAAGAAGGTCCAGCAGCAGCTGTGGCTCCAGTACCAGAAAGGTAAGCCTGCAGGGCTTGCTGGAGGTGGCGGCCAGCTGAGACACGGAGGTCAGGCTCCCTGCGAGCCAAGTCCTGGCCCTGCCACGCAGAAACTGGGCGGCCGTAAGCAAGTCCCTGCACCTCTCAGGGCTTCATGTTCACTGGGGATGGAATGAGGGACCGTGTGACGATTCCTCAGGATTCTCTCAGTTCAGGCGTTTTCTGAGACCCCAGGGTGGACTCCAGAACTCTGGCCTTCTGCTGCGAGTTCCTTCGTTTCCCACTCTGTCCTCTCAAAACCACTGCCAAGGTCAGGAGGCTGGGGAAACTGTAGGGGGGGAGAGCTGTCTCGTTGACACCTTCTCTCCGGGCTTCTTGGAAGAACCCAAGGGGAGCGCTGGCTCCTTTGGGAGTGACCAACTCATGTCTGAGAGACAGTTTCAAGTCTATGCCATGGAGACGCCTTTACCCTCAGGCAGCGTCATCAGGCCTTATTTCCCTCCATTTCCAGTTCTCAGAATTGGAATTTCCCTGAAGCAGGAGACCAGTCTCTGTCACTCCCCTTGGAAAATCTGTCCCCTTCTCACCTCAGTTTTCCCTTCCTGTGAAATGGGGACTTTAGCTATTCCTGTCTACTTCCTACATTAAAGGGAAGTAGTTTATGCGATAACATTTTGAGAAAGATGGAAATATGGCATACATACATTGTGTATTATTATAGCAGTTCCATGTAGTCACAGGCTCATTTCACCGATGAAAACATGAGTGCTGGATATGCCAGCAAGTCAAGTGCCCTGTGGACACATAACTAATACGCAGCAGGGTGAAGATCACTTCCTATATCATTGTTGCTATTCTTATCAATTAATTTAAAAAGAGAGGCTCTCGATCGATGGAAGGGTGAGGAGTGATGTTAAAAATGGGCTTGTACCTTCTCCGTGTGGTGCAGCCACATGGCCTCCAAGAACCAAACCAAGCGTAACTCATAAAACCAGAGAATGCAGGCGCTGGGAGGGATCTGACTGTTCTCACTGGGCTCAGCACTCGCGCCTTACAGCTGGGAAAACTAAGGCTGAGAGGAAAGAAGAGTCTTGCTCAGCATCCCTCAGCTCCCCTGGACAGGGCTCTCCATTCCCCGGCTAGGGCTCCTGCTGCCCCTCATCCCCGGCTGATGGAGCTCCTGCCTTTGTCCTTTCCGGAACCCTTGCCTTGGCACCCTCCACCCCGTCGTGGTCTCGCCCCGCCTTCCCTCCTGTGTGCAGCTGCGTGGGGCACGGGGTGGTTTATAGGCGCAGGGGAATAATTGAGTTGTCTGGGAATAGCTTCGTTTTATGGCTGTGACAATGACAGTCTTTAAGGAAGTGCATTAAATCAATAGAAGTCTCCTCGTGCTGCCCTATAAATAACGTGACACATCATTGGGCAGAGCGATAAGCTTCTGGACTCCGAAGAGATACAATTAGGTCATGTTTATAAAAGCCTTCTTCACTGTGGCCGCTGAACTAATTTGCTTCATCCTGCGTTCGGGGCCTGGGGCATGACTCCCAGGCTGCACCCCACCCACAGCCTTCCTCGGCCGCTTCCAGGACCTGGACTTTTTCACTCCAGAAAATGCCATTCCTTGTCCAGTGGTTTATGACAAGTAGGATGGGGGAGGGGCAGACAGAAGCTGGCACAGCCACCAGGGGTCCCCTAAAAGACTCAAAGAGGTTTCAAGTTTGCCACAAACTTGCTGGCTGAACTTGGTCCTGTAGCTTTGCCTTCTGAGCTTACAAGGCAAAGGTACTTTTCTCTCCTGTCTCCCATATTTGGCTTGCAGAACAGGAGGGTAGTGAAAAGTGAAAATGTTAGTCGCTCATTTGTGTCTGACTTTTTGTGACCTCATGGACTGTAACCCACCAGCCTCCTCTATCCATGGATTCTCCAGGCAAGAATGCTGGAGTGGGTAGCCATTCCCTTCTCCAGGGGATCTTCCTGACCCAGGGACTGAACCCGTGTCTTCCGCATTGCAGGCAGTTTCTTTACCATCTGAGCCTCCAGGGAAGCCCCAGAACAGCGCAGTGACGCACTGTTAAGACAGCTTAACTGACCAGTGTGCTTCTTCCTCTCTGTCTCTACCTGAGGTGACATCAAACACTGTAATTTTACTTTTTAAATTTGGAAGTGATGCTGGGGAGGAAGGGGTAGGGAAGCTGGAAACTTTCCCCTGAACGATGGAAAAACTCTAGACTTACAGCTAGTTGAGGTGTGTCTCTTCTCTCCCCAGCCACCTTTGTGTCACCAGCATCTGTGTGTCAACTGTGTGTCACTGACATCTGTGAAACCAGGGCTCACTAGGGACCAGGCCAGGATGAATCTGGGGTTGGAAGCTGATTGCTCTGGGGGCAGAGCTTGTGGGGAAGAGGACAAATGAGAATAATATCAAGCAGGACAGTTGTTGTTTAGTTGCTAAATTGTGTTCAACTCTTTGCAACCCTATGGACTTAAGCACGCCAGGCTTCCCTGTCCTTCACCATCTCCTGGAGTTTGTTCAAACTCATGTTCACTGAGATGGTGATGGCATCTCGTCCTCTGTCGCCCTCTTCTCCTCCTGCCTTCGATCTTACCCACCATCAGGGTCTTTTCCAATGAGTCAGCTCCGTCTCTTCAATCTCATGGCTATCGGAATGAAAACCACAATCACAGAAAACTATCCAAACTGATCACGTGGATCACAGCCTTGTCTAACTCACTGAAACTCTGAGCCATGCCAGGCAGGGCCACCCAAGGTGGACGGGTCATGGTGGAGACTTCTGACAACATGCGGTCCCCTGGAGAAGGGAATGGCAAACGACTTCAGAATTATTGCCTTGAGAACCCATGAACAGTATGAAAGCCTTTTTCAAGTGGGACAGAAAAGATTTCAAGTCCTGGTACTTCTTCTTACATCCCTGTCAGGAACTTCAGGCAAAGTAATTTCTAAGTTTCAGAGAGAAGAGACCAAATGGGGCATGTATAACAACCACGGACACTGTACAGCCCTTCACGGTATACAGGCCTGCCTTTGGTCTTTCCACCTACCCCTTGAGGCAAAAAAGGCGAGAGGACCCACCTCTCATCACTGAGAAAGGGGGATCTGGACTCAGAAGTGATCGGGGGCTTGCCTGGACCACGCAGTGTGTGACTGAATGAACTAGGGTTTAAATTCCAACCTGAGTCCAATGTCCCGGTCTTTGCAGGTTTACTAGTTAATGGTGGGGCTCTGGTCACTGCCATGATCCAGCCAGTAGAGATCAGGGAAGGTCAAGGGGCCTCGGGTGAACGTGCCTGATTAAAATATCTCCCATGAGAGTTTCACTCTCATTCCCATAAGTGCTTCTAAGTGTGCATTCCATAGAAAGAGAAAGTCACATTAATCATTCATTACTCTCCGGTTCACTGGTATTTCCTAAGTGCCTTTTCACTGCAGACCTCGTGCCATGTGCTGGGCGTTACAGTAGGCAAGACATGGGTGCTGTCCACGCGTGGCTTCAGCTTGTATGAGCCTTCCAATACTTTGTCATTTTTGTGATAGACTGTGTTTTTTTGATCTACTGACAGGCAGCTGGAGAAAGGTGGGTGGCTGGCGTGCGGCCGAGAACTCAGTCCCTGCCACACGGTGGCCCGTGCCTTTTGTTTCATATGCCAGTTCTGATCAGTTGAGGAGTGGCTTGTCTAGACACTGTGTGGCGGTCACCGGGGCCATTAGAAAAGAACGCTGTGATCAATTAGCAGTATCTGCTCTAGATGCAGAAAGGGGAAGTGGTGGTCGACACTTACGTATTGCTTCCGAGTAACAGGGCGAAGTGAAAGCTAGAATAACAGACCCAGCTTCTGATGCAGATTCCAGAGAGACACTGGGAATGCCAAGGAGGACAGGAAAGATCCAGGCAGGGATTTCCTGACAGGTTTTCCTGTCACCGAGCAGATATTCTGGGCATTCCCCAGTCTGAAGGGGACAGGACAGGTCCCCTGGAGCCCTGGACAGGTCAGCTGGATGGTGCTGGCAGAAGCTAGGGACAGCTGGTCCTCAGGAGGCAGCTGGAGTAGAAACTCCCAGCCCAGGTGTGACTCCCTTGGAAGCACTTCAGTCTGCCACTTTCCCTCAGCCATCACCTGTGCTCCCAGGCCAGGCTCCAAGTGCCTTGTGAAGTTTTTAGTTTCTTGTCCCAGCTTAATATTTTCAGTCTGTGCTGCTGTGTTCCTGATACACCTGCATTTTGAGAAGCTACCTTTCTCTTAATCAGGGCTTCTTTTCCATCTTTGACTTGACATTCATACACTTCCTAGCCATGCCCTTGACACGAGTCTTATCATGAGGACTCTTTATATAAAGTTATGGTTCTCCTGGCCGTCTTGGATAAAGACTTCCTCGTTTGGAGATAAAAGACAAGTTTTGCAGTCAGATGGACCTTGGGTTCCCGTCTCAGTTTCCCTCTTACAAGCTCTGTGCTCTTGGACGAGTTGATTCACACTCTGAGATAGATTTTTCCACTTTTAAGATACGGGATCCAGTGAGAGCACAGACCCATCGATGATGACTCATCTAGCAACGAGCTGGGCCCTTAATTGTTATCTTGATTCAGTCCACTCCCTCCACCAGTGGCTGCCACATCCTCTTGGTAACAGTGATCTCAGATGTGTGTGTGTGTGTGTGTGTGTGTGTGTGTGTGTTGCACATGTGTGTCTACGGGGCCAGGGGGAGATGCGGCTCCTAATTTACTCCCCTCTCTTGTCAGCTGACTTAGGACCAAGGACAGGGGTAGATTGAGAGGGGCTCCTGGGGTAGAGCTGGTGAGGGAGGGAGCCTTAGGAAAGACATCAAAAGACTCCGTAACCCTGCCCTTTTGTTACTCCCGATTCTGAGGGATGGCGATGCCTGCAGAAATAACAAATCTGGTAGGTTGCCTGAATTTACAGTTGCTTCTTTTGCATGGAGAAAGTAACTATGGAAGATAAAGGATGTTGCAAGTAAGGAACTGTCCATTCTATGTGTGTGAGAGAGAGAAGGAGACAGAGCAGAGAGAGAGACAGAGAAAGGCTGAGGGAGATAGGAAGAGACAGGAAAATGAAGAGAGACAGACACGGGGAAACCAAGATCCACAAAGAGAAATGGAGAGACAAAGTGGAGAAGCAAAGATGGATGCGATTAATGTCTTTACCAAATTTAGAGACTCGGCGACCCTGCTGAAAGGACATTCTCTGTGTGAAGGTTGGGCCTCTTGAGTTTGCATCAGGAGAGTCTATTGCATAGAGATGTCCCCACAGATAAATGCCTGTCGCCACCTTTAAAAGATGTTTTATCTCTATTATAATTTCCCAAGACTGTCCAAGGGAATGAATTTCTGCATTTCCATTTGAATTACAATGCACTTTTGAATGTCAGCTGAAGCATACCTAGATTACTCTTTGAAGGAATTCTGGCTGTTTGAAAGGCAGCCTAAGGGGTTGGGGTGGGGGAGGAGAAGGGAAAGATGCAATCAAGCGTCACCTCCTTTTGTCAGGACAGGGGTGGCCAAGGGGCTGACGGGAGCTGGGGAGCTCTCCTGGGCCTTCAGTTTCCTGCGGGAACTCGCTTCAGAGATGGCAGCTAGACCTGCAGGGAGTCGGTCTCAGGGCTGAGACCTGCACGGGTTCCACCTCCCTGGTGATTTAACCTTCAGGGCAGGTTTCAGTTCCTGTTTGCTTGACCTTTCGTTAGCATTTGATGGAGTTGGCCACTTCCTGCTTGAAGGACCGTCTGATACTTGCTTCCTTGGCACCAGGGGACTCTTCCTGGCGGTTGCCCACCTTCCTTCCGGCCTGTTCCTTCTCTGTCTTCTCTGCCAAACGGGTCAGTGTGGTTTTGCAGGACTGCCATTGTCTCTGTGGGGACTCACAGCCATGCTGTCTGTTGCCATCTCTACACGGATGACTCCCCCTTTGTGGCCTGCCTCCAAGCTTTCCTCTGATGATGTGCTCTCTTGCTAGCTCCCTGCCTGCCCAGACCGGCCCCACACAGCCTAGAATGTTTCCAGTGTTCTCGTGCAGAGCACCTGGATCTGTTTAGAGGCAGAGCCACAAGCCTAGAAGTACTTCTCAGCATCTCTCTCTCCCTTGCTCCCGCCCATTTCCAAGCCATAGCAAGTCGTACCAATTTCAATTTCCAAATAGCTTTTAGAATTGCCCACTTCTCTCCACCTCACTGCTGCCATCATGGCCGGGCTGGACTCTAGCACTGGCCCCTGGCCTGGCCTCCCTGCATCCACCTGAACCTCATCAGTCCAGCTGCACAGCCCTGAGGACATGGATCTCCCTGAGTTCTCCAAAGAGACAGAACCATCAGGATAGATGGGTTGGTAGACAGATAGGTAGATAGATAAAAAGATATTATATATAATATTCACATATACATGATATAGGTTCATATGATGTTTACAATACATACAATATACATGAAAGGTATATATAACTGATTCTGTATCTCTAGATATATACACACGGGGCTTCCCCAGTGGCTCAGTGGTAAAGAACCTGCTTGCAGTACAGGACACACGAGTTCAATCTCTGGGTAGGGAACATGCCCTGGCAAACGATAACAGCACACACACACATATATCCAGATATATATTGCTTCCCAGGTGGCACTAGTGGTAAAGAATCCACCTGCCAATGCAGGAGAGGCAAGAGATGTGGGTTTGATTCATGGGTCGGGAAGATCTCTTGGGGTAGGAAATGGCAACCTGCTCCAGTATTCTTACCTGGGAAATCCCATGGATAGAAAAGCCTAGTGGGCTACAATCCATGGGGCTGCAAAGAATTGGACACAACTGAAGCAGCAGAGCGCATGCACACACACACACACACACACACACGTTTATCACAGAAGTCAATTTCTAACAACAAACCTCTTAATATATATATAATGTTTATATTTTATTATAAATAATATATATAATACAACCCTTAAGAGATGAGGGTTTTGATCCCTGTGTTGGGACGATCCCCTGGAGAAGGAAATGGCAACTCACCCAGTATTTTTGCCTGAAAAATCCCAGTGAAAGAGGAGCCTGGTCGTCCACTGGATCACAAAAGAATTGGATACAGATATCTGCACACCTCATGGCCTAATCAAGTCCACATAATAAAATGAAGCATCATGGCATGTTTCTAAAGTGGAGATTCCCATCATGCCCTTCCTCGAATGCAAACTCCCAGGTGCTTTGTCATGGCCCTGAGGCTCATTTCCACTCTCCTCCCCGTGGCCTCAGGACCTTCTCAGATCTGTTGTGTCCCCACCAGCCTCCTTAGCTCCATCTGTCCCCATGCTCTGCCTTCGATTCACGCTGAGCCTCCTACTCCTTAACCATCATGTGGGTTGAAGTCTCAGCCTGGCCACGTTCACCTGTGCCAGGGTCCGTGTGCTGGTGGAGGTAGCTGAGTGTCCCTTGCCCCTCCCCTGGCCCCTCAGCCCGTGCAGCTGTGTGTGGGATGGGCCTAGCTCCGGGCTGGTGTTTTTCTTGGAGGTGGTAGGAGGAGGTTCAGTACGAGCTGGACACTCCGGGGCCTGCAGTACGCCAGAGGAGACGGCCAACTTAGTTCTCCTCAGAATCATGCAAAAAGATGATACAGGATGTGGCTCATTAAATACAAATAGGCCCAGGAGACTGCCGTTTCCACCAGATGAAAAAAAAAAAAAGCATTTGTATCCTGGTTTAGACTGAGTCCATCTGGAACGGAACACGCTTGTCTCTTTTCCTAACGGTGTCTCCTCCTACCCCTCTGCTGCGCTCAGTGCGGTGCGTCTCACAAGGCACTTCCACGCACTGTATTGCATCCAGAGCACTCCTCCCAAGCAGCCGTGAGGCCAGGTCCCTATCTGCATTTCACGCTTGAGGAAACTGAGGCTCAGATGGGGAAGATGATTTGTGGACGTTCTAGTGGAGGTGACGGAATTCCAGTAGAGCTATTTCAAATCCTGAAAGATGATGCTGTGAAAGTGCTGCACTCAATTTGCCAGCAAATTTGGACAACTCAGCAGTGGCCACAGGACGGAAAAGGTCAGTTTTCATTCCAATCACAAAGAAGGGCAATGCCAAAGAATGCTCAAACTACCACACAATTGCACTCATCTCACATGCTAGTAAAGTAATGCTCAAAATTCTCCAAGCCAGGCTTCAACAATACATGAACTGTGAACTTCCAGATGTTCAAGCTGGTTTTAGAAAAGGCAGAGGAACCAGAGATCAAATTGCAAACATCCACTGGATCATGGAAAAAGCAAGAGAGTTCCAGAAAAACATCTATTTCTGCTTTATTGACTATGCCAAAGCCTTTGACTGTGTGGATCACAGTAAACTGTGGAAAATTCTGAAAGATGGGCATACCAGACCACCTGACCTGCCTCCTGAGAAATCTATATGCAAGTCAGGAAGCAACAGTTAGAACTGGGCATGGAACAACAGACTGGTTCCAAATAGGAAAAGGAGTACGTCAAGGCTGTATATTGTCACCCTGCTTATTTAACTTATATGCAGAGTACATCATGAGAAAAAGGAATGAATCAATTCCACTAAATGCCACAAGGTGGCAAATTAAGTTAAATATAGGGGAAGGTTAGAACTGGACATGGAACAACAGACTGGTTCCAAATAGGAAAAGGAGTATGTCAAGGCTGTATATTGTCACCTGCTTATTTAACTTCTATGCAGAGTACATCATGAGAAATGCTGGACTGGAAGAAACACAAGCTGGAATCAAGATTGCCGGGAGAAATATCAATAACCTCAGATATGCAGATGACACCACCCTTATGGCAGAAAGTGAAGAGGAACTAAAAAGCCTCTTGATGAAAGTGAGAGAGGAGAGTGAAAAACTTGGCTTAAAGCTCAACATTCAGAAAACGAAGATCATGGCATCCGGTCCTATCACTTCATGGCAGATAGATGGGGAAACAGTGGAAACAGTGTCAGACTTTATTTTTCTGGGCTCCACAATCACTGCAGATGGTGACTGCAGCCATGAAATTAAAAGACGCTTACCTCTTGGAAGGAAAGTTATGACCAACCTAGATAGCCTATTAAAAAGCAGAGACATTACTTTGCCAACAAAGGTCCATCTAGTCAAGGCTATGGTTTTTCCAGTGGTCATATATGGATGTGAGAGTTGGACTATAAAGAAAGCTCAGTGCCAAAGAATTGATGCTTTTGAACTGTGGTGTTGGAGAAGACTCTTGAGAGTCCCTTGGACTGCAAGGAAATCCAACCAGTCTATCCTAAAGGAGATCAGTCCTGGGTGTTCATTGGAAGGACTGATGTTGAGGCTGAAACTCCAGTACTTTTTGGCCACCTGATGCAGAGAGCTGACTCACTGGAAAAGACCCTGATGCTGGGAAAGATTAAAGGCAGGAGGAGAGGGGATGACAGAGGATGAGATGGCTGGATGGCATCATCGACTCGATGGACAGGGGTTTGGGTGGACTCCGGGAGCTGGTGTTGGACAGGGAGGCCTGGCATGCTGTGGTTCATGGGGTCGCAAAGAGTCGGACATGACTGAACTGAACTTAACCCCAGGGAACTTCGCAGAGCGGGGATTTGAACCCAGGCTGCTTTCAACACGAAAGTGATGAAACTTATTCATCCAGGTCTTAGAGGCACTTCAGATGCGGCATCAGACCCAGGGCAGCCGTTTGTGCCCCCTTGTCTCTCATCCAGAGTTGAAAGAACTGGGGAGAGCTGAGACTGAGAGTTGAGTCCCTGAGCTCCGGCAAGGGTGGACGTCCATCCAGACCAGGCTTGGAGGGAACGAATGCAGTGATCACTTGGCGGTGTCCAGTGTGAGTGTGGGAATGAGAAATGGCGACTCGTGTGGAAGGTGTTCTCCACGTCCATCGAGGCTAGCCTTTCCCATTCTACAGATGGGAAAGTTGAGGTCGGTATATGTGATCCATTAAAACCTGCAGTTGCAAAAGGAGAAGTTTAATAACCATGTAGAGACATTATTCTGCCTTTCTACACCTGGAAACCTAGAGCAAATTCAAAGATTCCTAGTGCCCAAGCCCCCCACACGCTCATAGGTCACAGAGCCGTTCATTTTGCGGCAGGCCCATTTTCCTGTTTCTGAATGCACGCACGCACACAAACGCGTGCACGAACACACCACTTCCGGAAGCGCTGGAGACTGCCCCCATTGTCCTTCTGGTTAGACAGTGCACTCAGAGATTGACACTCTTGTAAACTACCTACCTTGATTCTACTCAGACTGGGGCCAGCCCACACTTAGTCCCCTTCACAGTTCCAGTCCCAGGGGACCTCCCAGGGACTCAGGGAGCATGATTTTGGATAGGACCCTTCTCTCACATCAGCCTTGCCCTGAGAATGTGGAGTTCCCTAGAGATGAATGTGGGGCTTTTGTTTTCTGTCTGCCTTCAGCTCCTTTATGAAAACAAAAGGGGCTAGAGAAAGCACAGATACGCAGATGGAAGCTTTTGCTTCTCCAGGTCATTATTAGTAGGTCGAGCCTCCCACCCTGAGAGCAGCCTCACTCACAAATTCACACCATGAGGTGTCTTCTCTCCCTCATCTCATGCGTTCCCTTCATTGCTTGTCACCAACCCCCAACTTTCCACAACAGTGCTCCAAGCCCCTAGAAGATGCCCGGCCCTGCACGAGGTGCTGAGGTGGCCAAATGAATGAGACATGCCCCCTGCTCTCAAGGAGCTCATGGTCAAAAGGGAAAGATTTTCAATAGGTGAACTGATAATTACAGCCCTCTGGACAAATGCTGCGACAGGGAAGCCTAAGGCATGCGTTGATGTGTGCATTTGTGTGTGGGGCTGGGCAGCGGGCAGGAGTGGAGGAGGCAAAGTAGGGAAATGGACCTCTAACCACCTGGGATGGGCTGGAAAGTTCCCCATGCTAAGCCCAGCCCTGGGGATGTGAGGGCAAGTGCCATCTAGGGAGGTGAAGAGAGGTAGCCCAGGCAAGATGCAAAGCAGGCTGTGTAGAGCAGCCTACCAGAGGCTGGCCAAAGCAGTTGGGAGCAACAGTGCCTGAGTCAGCTCAGTGCTCCTGACACGTGCCCTTGGCTTCTTTGCTGGAACTTTGGATGTCTTTGCCCTTCTGCCTCCCAGGTAGGTGGAGAAACTGCCACTTGCTGTGTCCACAGCAGAGAATTCTCACCAGTAGGAGAGGCTGAACTTCCTAGGAATGCCTGAAAATAAATAAAAGTAAGGGGCCCATTTGGGAGGTGCCAGGGGAATTGTTGGAAAAGCATCTGGACCTTTCAGGGCTGTTATGAAGATGACAAGAGATCATGTGGTTAATTGGTTCCATAGTAGGGAATCAACCAGAAATCAGTCATTCTTGCCCCCTCCTTACCAGAGGTGTACCTTTCAGCAAATAACAGCATGCAAATCAGGCGGTGTGTGAGTCATCTCTTGAGTTTGCAGATGTGACTTAAGGTTTCCTGAGCCTCAGTTCCTTTATCTTTAAAATGGGCCTAATCGTGCTCGCCTCACAGTACTACTGTTTTGAGAATTGAATGAATCAATGTTCAGAAGGTGATTATCTCTGCACTCTACATGTAAGAAATGCTCAGGAAATGCTTGCTAGGATTATTATCATTTGTTACTGTGAGACACAATCAAATTAGTGATGATGCTTATTACAATTAGTTTTCGAAAACAAAAAGCCTAATGATAAGGATTCTTCCACTTCTGAGACCAGCAGCCTAATATGTAAGCCCTCGTCCTGCCAGACCTTCTAAACCCACAGCTGTCCATCTCTGGTTGATTTGCCAGCTTGTGATTTGAGTCCTGACTGAGCCCGGAGGTGGGAATAGAAGGCAGAGTCATCAGAAGGCACAGCCTGGAGCCCAGCAGTGGAGCACAGTGCTTGCACCACCGAATGCCAAGCTTATGGTCGTTGAGGCTGCGTAGTTGTGTGTGTGTGTGTGTGTGTGTGTGTGTGTGTGTGTGTTGGGGGAGGGGTAACAGAGGAGTGGGCAGCCATGACTGACTGATTTTCTGCTCCTACCACGAACCATTTAATCATATGCTCTCACATCATCTTTGTAACATCCCTGTGTTAGTTGCTCAGTTGTGTCCAACTCTGCGACCCCATGGGCTGTAGCCCGCCAGGCTCCTCTGTCCATGGGGTTCTCCAGGCAAGAATACTGGAATGGGTAGCCATGCCCTCCTCCAGGAATGGGTAGCCGTGCCCTCCTCCTCTTCCTGACCCAGGGATCAAACCCAGGTCTCCCACACTGCAGGCAGATTCTTTACCATCTGAGCCACCAGGGACCCCAAAACATCCCTCTGAGGTCCAGATTGTTATCCCTTCCTCTAAATGAGAAAATTCACATGGCTTGGTCCTAGGCCGTTTTCTATCCCAGGACTGTCTGACTCCAGAATCCACATGTCCTCCTGCCCCGCTGTAACAACAGAACTCATGTACTAAGAACCGTGACAGGGCAGGGGATTCAGTGGCACTTCACAGTCTCATTTAATCCTCAAAATAATCCTCTAGAGCTGGTATTTTTATGCCTGGGAAACTGAGACTCAGAGTGGGTAAGATATATAGTCCACAGTCACGAGCTGGTCAAAGGTAATCCTTCTTGCCTTCTCTTCCTTCCATCTTTCCTTGCTCCAGGTCTCTCCCCACTTACTTTTGACTGTTATTTAACCACAGTGGGCGTTCCCACACGGTTCTCTCCGAAAGGCATTTCGCTTCCACAAAGTAATTAGAAGCACTTGGTCTGGAGGAATGAGGACAGAGACACACAGGCCAGCGTGATTCCAGGCTGCATGGTGCTGGCTCGCAGGTTCCAGACCCTCGTTTCCTAGCAACAGCTTGGCTCTGGATAAGGGTGAAGGCTTTGAGGCAGGCGTTAGAGATGGCTTGGACCTTTGATCCGTTGGATGGGAGCTGGCCTTGGCTGTCTCATCTGACACACCAGCTGTGGGCCCCAGGAGTCCCTCCTTAGGGTCCCTGGGATCTGCATTTCTGTCTCTTCCTATTCCACAGGTGTCCAAGGAAATGGGAGACTCCCTTTGGAGCTCTTGGCTCAAGAAGTCCCTAAGGTCTGGGGCCCCAGTACCATTGGCATTTGCAACTGGAAATATCCGTAATTTAATAACTCTGTTATTGATGAAATGGAGTCCCAGAGAGAGTAAGCAACTTGCTCAAAGGGAATTATACATTACTGACAGAATTAGGATTTGAGTTGGCTCCCTCTTCTCCCTTCTTCATCCAGGAAAGTGTGTTGAGAGGCAATTCAAGGGACCCTGTGTCCAGAGGTACATCCTCTTTTGTTTGTAACAGCTTTATTTATTTATTTATTGAGATGTCATTTACATAACCACACAATCGAAAGTGTCTCTTTGAGCCCTGATTTTGCATCAAGACAAAGTTTGGATTGAATTTCCAGAAGAGAACACAGCTTTTAATGATTTTATAGTTGAGAAGATTCTCTATGGAAAATGAAATCTCAGGGAACCACTCCACCTACCTTTCAACCACATCCCATGTTTCTGTTGCAACAGTCAGTGATTTAGTGAGGCAGCTGGTGGGAGGAGCAGGAGTTGGCATAACCAGCTGGTGCTAAAGGTGACCCAAAATGTTCATAGTTATCAACATATGAGCTAAGCTGACCCCCTGGCCCCCTGCCCTGGTTTTATCCAGCAACAGCTTTAGTGCCGGCTTTGTTTTGGGAACCGTACAAGATGCTACAGATGCAGTGGTAAATTAAAACTGCTCTGCCTCCACAGAGCTCAGTCTAGCCTTAGAGAGAGATGGGTGACAAGGAAGTTATCATGCGATGCTACAAGGCAGAAACACGAAACGTGGTGTTGACACCTGACTCAACTGGGCAGTGGATCCGGAAGGGCGCCCAGAAGACCTGGAGGAGGCAAGATTTAAGGGACACGAGAGGGTAGGGGGAGGGAAGTGTTTCAGGCAGCATAAAAGCAAGCACTACAAAGGCCTAGGGAGGGATGCAAGCAGTGATGAGATAAAACTAGAAAGATAAATAGCTGGGAACAAAATCCCACTGGATATACAGCTGTGTTAAGGATTTTTTTTTTTTTTCCTTTTACCAGGATCACTTTAAAGTCATTTAAAGCTGTTATGTATCATTATTAGCACCTACATTTTAAATCTGACTCTGGCTGGTGTGGGATTGGGCTTGACTTAGGATAGGAGGAAATGTAGTTGTTGGGGTGCTAGACTAATGGCTTCCCAGGTGGCTTCGTGGTAAAGAATCTGCCTACCAGTGCAGTTGTGGGTTAGATTCCTGGATCAGGAAGACCCCTTGAAAAAGGAAACAGTAACCCGCTCCAGTGTTCTTACTTGGGGAATCCCGTGGACAGAGGAGCGTGGCAGGCTACAGTCCATGGGGTCATAAGGAGTCGGACATGCCTTACCAAGTGGGCATGCAGGCAGATCAGTTAGGAAGCTATAACAGTGTTTCAGGAGGAAAGTAATAGGAGTTGAACATGTCCATAGTCATGAGAAAGAAGAATAAAGCGATGTGAAAAATATTAAGCTGCTAGATGGAGAAGGAAATGGCAACCCACTCCAGTGTTCTTGCCTGGAGAATCCCAGGGACGGGAGAGCCTGGTGGGCTGCCATCTATGGGGTCGCACAGAGTCAGACACGACTGAAACGACTTAGCAGCAGCAGCAGCAGTGTGATGAGAACATTATGATTGAATAGTGGGAGGTAGGAGGTGAGAGGTGAGAGAGGTGATTAGAAATGGTGCCAGTTTCAGGCCTATTGCTTTTGTCAATGCCCATGTTCCTTAAATGGAACAGAAGCAGAAGAGCAGGTACTGGAGAGCTGAGTTCAGTCTTAAATATGCTGAGTCTATGTTTTCTAAGGGATATCTTCACTGAACACACCAGCCTACAGCTGGCATGCCAACTGGCCAGATAAAGTGAGCACCTGGAAACATGTATCAGTCTGGTGATCAAAAGGAAGGTAAGGTCTGAAAAATGCAGGTTTGAGATCCAGTTGCATAGATTGTTGAAGTCATAGGGAAAAGAAGAAAAACAACAGCATCTCCCAGCATAAAAGCATTTCTTCCCTGGTGGCTCAGAAGGTAAAGAGTCCGCCTGCAATGCAGGAGACCTGGGTTTGATCCCTGGGTTGGGAAGATTGCCTGGAGGAAGGCGTGGCAACCCACTCCAGTATTCTTGCCTGGAGAACCCCTGTGGACAGAGGAGCCTGGTGGGCTGCAGTCCGTGGGGTCACAAAGAGTCGGACACGACTCTTTTCCTCTTTTGTAGCTTGTTTTTTTAGGGAGCTCTTTTCCCACTGCCACACCCAGTATTGTTTCTGATGTTTTATTTAGAGAGACTGTATCTCTTTCAGAGAGGCTGTCCAGGCTGCCGATTATAGACTAGCTTTTACTGGTGTAAAATGTACGGGACATTAGGAATAGATCTGGTATATGCTATGTACCAGTGTGCATTGATATCCCCATTCCATTGAGGGAAAACAGGTATCTGTGGCAGTGGCCACCGGAGCAGAAGAGAAGAGTGCATGCTTTGAGTTTTTCCTTTATCATTTGCATCTTTCATTTAGGTAACAATTAGCCTTTATGGACAGTCCAGGATATATGTGCCATCTGTGTGTGCATCATACATTTCTTCCAAGATATCAGTCAATGCAAGTTTTAATCTCCTAGATCCAGCCCCTAGAATCATGGATCAGGTGAGGTAGCACGCATGTCTACTCCCTCTTCACTCTTTGAGGGCAGTATTTTTAACTTTATTTCTAACATTTTTACAGAATCACATATTTGTCAAACAAGTTTCAGATCCTTGGGTCTGAGAGAGAGAGTCATTATTATTTTTAAGTGTAAATATTACCTGTCATTTCACAAAAGCACCTAGTTTTATTCATGCGGTTGCTCAGAAATTAAACTTACACAGTTTTTAAATTTATCATGTTATGAAGTTGTTTTCATATTTGACTCTAAACGTTTGTTGTCACTTGGAAGTAGGGGGATGGACTCCCAGTCAGTATCTGGTTGAAATGGATGGTACTACGCACATGTACCAAGAGGACTTTAAAAGATTCGTCATTCGTGTATTGGAGCTTTCTGGGGGAAAGCAGAGGCAGCTCTGAAGCAGGTACAAACATGGCTTGAGAGAGCACGTGAAAAAGACTGGCTTGCTTTTATATGATAGCAAGGGAGGTTGAGTGGCTACATGGTTTCAACATCCCAAGGACCTCCCAGGGTGCACCAGTGGTAAAGAAGACATAGGAGATGTGGGCTCAGCCCCTGGGGGAAAGATGCCCTGGGGGAGGGCATGGCAGCCACACCAGTGTCCTTGCCTGGAGAAGCCCATGGACAGGGGAGCCTGGCGGGCTGCAGTCCCTGGGGCCGCAGAGTTGGACACGACTGAGCGACTGAGCACACAGCACTAGCACCGAAGATGGGAGAGCTCAGGCTTGATGGTGGGGAACAGAGCAGAGGGGCTCGGACGCTGTCAGAGGTCAGGCACCAAACATAGAGGCAGATTTTTTATTACACTTCGCCGTGGATGTCTGATAACTGAAATGGGCCATGTTTCGTTTAATTGAACTTGAGTGTGTTAAGTTCTGTGTATTAAATCTACTACTGAGGGCAAGAATCCCTTAGAAGAAATGGAGTAGCCCTCATAGTCAACATAGTCAACAAAAGAGTCTGAAATGCAGTACTTGGATGCAGTCTTAAAAATGACAGAATGATCTCTGTTCATTTCCAAGGCAAACCATTCAATATCACAGTAATCCAAGTCTATGCCCCAACCAGTAATGCTGAAGAAGCTGAATTGAACGGTGCTATGAAGACCTACAAGACCTTCTAGAACTGACACCCAAAAAAGATGTCCTTTTCCTTATAGGGGACTGGAATGCAAAAGTAGGAAGTCAAGAAACACCTGGAGTAACAGGCAAATTTGGCCTTGGAGTACAAAATGAAGCAGGGCAAAGACTAACAGAGTTTTCCCAAGAGAACACACTGGTCATAGCAAACACCCTCTTCCTACAACACAAGAGAAGACTCTACACATGGACATCACCAGATGGTCAATACCAAAATCAGATTGATTATATTCTTTGCAGCCAAAGATGGAGAAGTTCTATATAGTCAGCAAAAACAAGACCGGGAGCTGACTGTGGCTCAGATCATGAACTCCTTATTGCCAGATTCAGACTTAAATTGAAGAAAATGGGCAACACCACTAGACCATTCAGGTATGACCTAAATCGCATCCCGTATGATTATACAGTGGAAGTGACAAACAGATTGATGGGGTTAGATCTGATGGATGCAGGTTCATGGCATTGTACAGGAGGCAGTGATCATGACCATCCCCAAGAAAAAGAAATGCAAAAAGGCAAAATGGTTGTGTGAGGAGGCCTTACAAATAGCTGAGAAAAGAAGAGAAGTGAAAAGCAAAGGAGAAAAGATATACCCATTTGAATGCAGAGTTCCAAAGAATAGCAAGGAGAGATAAGAAAGCCTTCCTCAGTAATTAATGCAAAGAAATAGAAGAAAACAATAGAATGCGAAAGACTAGAGATCTCTTCAAGAAAATAAGAGATATCAAGGGAACATTTCATGCAAAGATGGGCACAATAAAGGACAGAAATGGTATGAACCTAACAGAAGCAGAAGATATTTAGACGGGGTGGCAAGAATACACAGAGGAACTATACAAAAAGACCTTCACGACCCAGATAATCACGATGGTGTGATCACTCACCCGGAGCCAGACATCCTGGAATGCGAAGTCAAGTGGGCCGTAGGAGACATCACTATGCACAAAGCTAGTGGAGGTGATGAAATTCCGTTGAACTATTTCAAATCCTGAAAGATGATGCTGGGAAAGTACTGCACTCAATATGCCAGGATATTTGGAGAACTCAGCAGTGGCCACGGGACTGGAAGAGGTTAGTTTTCATTCCAATCCCAAAGAAAGGCAATGCCAAAGAATGCTCGAACTACCACACATTTGCACTCATCTCACATGGTAGTAAAGTAATGTTCAAAATTCTCCAAGCCAGGCTTCAACAGTATATGAACCATGAACTTCCAGATGTTCAAGCTGGATTTAGAAAAGGCAGAGGAACCAGAGATCAGATTGCCAATATCCATTGGATCATAGAAAAAGCAAGAGAAATCCAGAAAAACATCTGCTTCACTGACTACACTAAAGCCTTTGACTATGTGAATCACAATAAACTGTGGAAAATTCTGAAATAGATGGGAATACCAGACCACCTTACCTGCCTCCTGAGAAATCTGTATTCAGGTCAAGAAGCAACAGTTAGAACTGGACATGAAACAATGGGCTGGCTCCAGATCGGGAAAGGAGTACGTCAAGGCTGTATGTGTCACCCTGCTTATTTAACTTATATGCAGAGTACATCATGAGAAACGCTGGGCTGGATGAAGCACCAGCTGGAATCAAGATTGCCAGGAGAAATATCAATAACCTCAGATATGCAGATGACACCACCCTTATGGCAGAAAGCAAATGAAAGAGCCTCTTGATGAAAATGAAAGAAGAGAGTGAGACAGTTGGCTTAAAACTCAACCTTCGGAAAACTAAGATCATGGCATCTGGTCCTATCACTTCATGGCGAATAGATAGGGAAACAATGGAAACAGTGACAGACTTTATTTTGGGTGAGCTCCAAAATCACTGCAGATGGTGACTGCAGCCATGAAATTAAAAGATGCTTGCTCCTTGAAAGAATAGCTATGACCAACCTAGACAGCATATTAAAAAGCAAAGACATTGCTTTGCTGACAAAGGTCCATCTAGTCAAAGCTTTGTTTTTTCCAGTGTTCACATATAGATTTGTGGGTGAACCATAAAGAAAAGTGACTGCCAAAGAATTGATGCTTTTGAACTGTGGTGTTGGAGAAGACTCTTGAGAGTCCCTTGGACAGCAAGGAGATCAAACCAGTCAATCCTAAAAGAAATCAATCCTGAATATTCACTGGAAGGAGTGATGCTGAAGCTGAAGCTCCAATACTTTGTTCACCTAATGTGAAGAACAGACTCATTTGAAAAGACCCTGATGCTGGGAAAGACTGAAGGTGGGAGGAGAAGGGGGCGACAGAGGATGAGATGGTTGGATGGCATCACTGACTCGATGGACATGAGTTTGTGTAAACTGGGAGTTGGTGATGGACAGGGAAGCCTGGCATGGTGCAGTCCATGGGGTCGCAAAGAGTCAGAGACGACTGAGCGACTGAACTGAACTGAACTGATGGCACTCTATGAGGCCTGCAGTCTGAGAGTGGCAAGGGAAATGCCAGTTCCGTTAAATGCCTTGTGCGAGAGCCTGACATCATGTATTTTAAGAAATGAAATGAGGTCTTTGGTCAGTCTCAGTAATGTCCGGAACTCTGAAGGGGAGGAAGTGTTTTAGTGAGGCCCCTTATTGTGGATTTACTATGTGTAGAGACACATGTAATCTTGATTTATAGGTTGGGTGTCTATGAGACAAGAGATTCTCAGGATTCTCTACCCCAAAGAGGCAATCTTGGATGGGGAATTGCTGCTGCTGTTGGCTAGACCAGATGAGCAGATCATTGACGATGGCCCAAGAGTTGTAGGAATGGCAGACTGGGCTGCCTGTTGACCGGGGCAGCTGGTGCAAAGGAGACTGCATGAAGTTTGGTCAGTTGTACAGACTCTTGGGTTCAGTCTCATTATCAGGAACATCTCAGTGAAGAACAAAAAAAACAAAAACTCCGTATCGTATGATGGTGGTGGTGCCAACTTGAAGGTATGTAAAGTCCCTTTGCTGGCCACTCAGTTGACCCAGGGGACTCGCCAAATGATCTAGGTGTCTAGGAAAGGGAGGTTGCTACTTTCCTCGGCACCATGACATGTGGCAAAGGACTAAGGCTGGGAGCATCCCACCTACAAATGCGATATACAGGAGGTTTGGCTCTACACTGAGCTTTCAAGGAGCTATGTCCATGATTTAAGGCAGTGGGGAGCTGAGTATAGAGAGTCACACAGCCTCTGTGTCTAGGAGAGCCCAGTATGTTGCCCTGTAATGGTATAAGCATGGAGATGAGGGCTGTTTCTTGTACCAGAAGTCTTGGGGCAAGTTATGGTTATGTATGGTCCAGAGACTCCAGGAGGCATGAGAGGACGCTGCTGAAGCCTTTATAGTGAAGTCTCTAGGAGTCACCAATGGCGTGCCTGCTGTATTGCAATTTGGGCAGATAATAGAGCCTTTTGTTATATAAGATCCCAATCGAGGTAGGCCAGTGTGTGAGTAATAGTATAAATGGGCTTAAGTAAAATTTCTAAATGAGAAATACATTGTCTCCAAAACCCAAAAGGCTAAAAAGAGTCAGACTTTATTTTAACATTATAAATGCTGGTTTTGACAGTGTCAGGAATGGAATGGTCATCAGCTGAACGATTTTCAGGAATTTAACCCAAGTGGCAGGACCTTGTACAATGCAGAAGACAATGACCCAGCCCTGTTTGTGAGTTATTTTGTGAATGTTTGCGTGTCTTCAAGGAGTGTGTCAAATTAATGTCTTTGGAAGAGGGCGTGAGTGGTATGATGTCATTACTGTGCTCCTGAAGAAAGCTGAATGCATGACCTCTTGTCTATAAAGATTTTGTGTGATGGCCTGACTTGAGATACCTCAGTGTAGCTGGATAAAGGGAGACTGTCCCTTTGAAGCCAAAGGCAAACTGTGTGAAAGGCTGTTGAAATAGGCACTGAGCATGACAGAAATAGGCACTAAAGATGACATCTGGGCTTCCCAGGACGAAGGGGCCTGGCAGGTCCATGGGGCCGCAAAAAGTCCGATGTGACTGACGCGACTTAGTACGCGTGTCCCTAGCAGAAGCGTCTTCAGTTGACTCCCTGCCTCCATGGACCTCCCTGGGGGCTTTCCCAGTGGCTCAGTGGTAAAGAACCCGCCTGCCAGTGCAGGAGACATAAGAGGTGTGGGTTCAGCCCCTGGGTTGGGAAGGTCCCCTGGAGACGGGAATGGCTACCCACTCCAGTATTCTTGCCTGGAGAATCCCGTGGACAGAGGAGCCTGGTGGGCTACAGTCCTCCATGGGGTGGCAGAGTCAGACATGGCTGAGCGACTAACACTTTCACTTGACAGATTAGCCAAGCCTATGACTGCAAAGTATTTACCAGTTATTGATTGGATGGAATTTATAATTTCAGTAATTGGTATGGAAGCCTTAATGGGTAGGGTGTCAGCATTAAGGTTGCAGTAATCCATTGTGAGGTTTTATTCAGTCTTTCCAGGTTTAAGAACAGGGTAAATTGGGCTTTAAAATAATGAAGCAGTGGGGATAATCAATCTTTTTCTAAATAGGTCTTGAAAATGACTTTTAAACCTCAAAGGCTCTGTTTAAACTGGGCCATCTTAACTATTTTAACTAATGGGCGGGGGCAGGGTCCATGTGCTCCTATTTTGGAAAGCCAATTCTAAGTGCCAAAACTTAATTCGATTTTAATTTATTACTCATTGGGTCATAGCATCCATGCTCAGTATGGAATATTTCAGGGTGATGAGTGTTAAGGCTATGGGGAATCTAGGCAGGGCATCGGTTCTGATGATTAAGGTGAGGTATACCTATTTGTCTTCCTTACATATCCTGAAATGTCCTCAGTAACTCCCATAAGGTTTTAGGGGGTACCTTGTTTAAATTTAGGGGAATCCCCACATGTAAATCTAATTTGATCCCTAGTATTGGTTAAAGTCATGAAAGTTTGATAATTGGTGCATTTTAGCAGATGTTAAAAGCTAATTCAGAGCTTAGGTTGTCAAGGTGCAAAAACCACCTAGCAGTCTTCAATCTTTTTTTTTTTTTTTTTTTTGAATTCTTTTAGTAAATTTTGAGTTTCTAGTTGGGTCACTTTGTGACCTCTGTTCAGTTTGTTTTTTATTTCCTCCTCCTGTATTTATTGGATTTTTTCTTTCGGTGGTTACTATACAGTTTTGTGGTGGGGGCTAGGGGGCATCTTCACTACCTTGCTTGTATTGATAAGTTTCTTCCTCCAGAGGAGCAAATCTGTGTCATCACGACTAGGGCCTTCCTCATGGCGATGGCTTCTTTATAGGGTTTAAGGACTCAAGGCTTAAGCTGAATTTAAATTAACCCACTGGCTATGTCACAGGGAGACCTTGGATGATTTTCTCTATAGCGCTGAAGATTGGGATCTTTCGTTTTAACCAACAGTGACATGGTAGCAGCAGAGACATTTCGTAGAGTCCTCGTGAGCCATCTGCTTTTAGAATGTGGCCCACAGTGTTCCACATGGTGGCTGTTCTTCCTGCCTGGGACCTACCACCACTAGACCCACGAATTGCACAAGGCATCAGTGTTTCCCTAGCTCTTTATGGAATGGAGGCAATGCTTGGTTGAGACAACCAACCAATAGTCACAGGGCAAAAGTCATTCCCCTGACGTCACAGGTTATGCTGAAATCTAGATGCATGTTCTGAGACACAGATAGATTGGGGCCAGGACACATGACCCAGGACCACTCTGCTCCCTAAGTACCAATTATCACATCTCCCAGTTCAGTTCAGTTAAACTGATAAAAGAGAGGTGTGGTAGGGCTCAGCAAATGCACCAGAAACAGCACAGCTCAAAGTACACGGTTGCCGGCAAGCAATGCCTCAGAAAACAAGTGAGCCAGTTAGCGAACCAAAGAGAACAAAGGACCCAGGATGGTGGCTATTGCCTAAACACTGCTTATTATGCCAGAGGTTGTGGTTATCCCGCAGAGGGGGACCCACCCAAAACCTGGTTCAGATGCTGAAATGGATGATGCTATCCACCCACCAAGTGGATATGAAAAGGCTTCTAAGTCACAGAATGAAGGTTTATGGGAAGAGCAATGTGGCCTCCCTAGCAGGTTCCGAAATGGCTTGAGAGCAGGAAGGAGGCACCATGGTTTTTATGGTGACTTGGAGATGGGGCACTGAGGATTCTCACGCAGGAGCTAGGACTTGTGTGGTTGGGACCTCCCACTGGCACCACAGGTGGAAGTGCTTGAGCTTTCTTAGCAGCATGTCCGGATATAGGGCAGAAGGTGAAAAGAGTATGGTAGGTTTGGAAAGCTGTCAACCTCAAGTATCAAAAAGGAACTCAGATTCTAGTACAAAGTTCCAAAACTCATTTGTCTTAGGTTTTTGAGGGGGTTTCCCAGGGGGCTTCCCAGGTGGCGCAGTGCCACTGCAGGAGAGAAAAGACAGGGGTTTGATCCCTGCGTCGGGAAGACTCCTGGAGAAGGAAATGGCAACCTGCTTGAGTATTCTTGCCTGGAAAATTCCACGGACGGGGGAGCCTGGCAGGCTACAGTGAATGAGGTCGCAAAGAGTCGGATACGACAGAGCACACACTCACACAGTTAGATATTATTTCAGGATTTTAGAAAGGCAGAAAATTCAATTTCTGAGACAGTTTCATTGAGGGGTTCCCAATAAGGAGATATAGTAGAGTCCGGGGGTCGGGGACAGGGACAGGTGCATTTTCAAACTACCCCTTCTTCCACCCTGGCCTCCCTAGGTCTCTGAGGAGATTCTCATTCATAGGCTGCCTCCTCTGTAAGAATGAAGCCTCCTTGAGCCATGGGTACTGACAGGAATAAATGATATGGCTTTGGGCAGGAAAAAAAAATGAACACAACCACTTGCATTATTACTTGAAAGGTCGTAGACAAATGGATCACTTTCAACCTCTGAATTGCTTTAATGCCCCCTCACTCCTGTGATGTGAGCCTCGTGCCGGTCCCAACTTCTCACTTTTCCCTGGAATGCTGTGCCTGTGTTCCTGATATTCCCTCTTCTTGCAAGGCCCTTCAGCAAGCAGATCCTCTCAACTAGAAGCAGACTTTTCATTTCTAGCTTGCACCATTGATCTTATTCTGTATATTTGTATTATTATTATTTTTTTTTATATTCCATATCCCCCAGCCAGACTACAAGCTACCTGACTGCATGCAGGGTTCATGACTGATTCATCTGTGCATTCAGTACTCAAATAACTACTGCAATGAGCAAAACACAGTAGATGTCGTGTGTGTCTAATGAGTAAGTGAATGAATAAATGAAAAAACTAAATCTAAATATTAATATTCTGTGAACATAACACAGCGGCATTATAGTTATAGCCAGGTAAACTGAGTAAATCACCTAAAGAAAATCCTGGTTTTATTTTTATAGGAAAGATATGCATCTGACTTACAGTCGTCGAACTTATTCACTCCAGATTTCAGTAAGTTACGAAATAATTTTCCTTTGAGGGAAATGTTTACCTCACCAGTTCCTATGATCCCGCTGTCACAAAAATGTGGGTAACCTTTTCGTACATTTAATTTACTATATGATATTTTCCACTATTTAAAGTTTACAAAATGAAACTCTTAGAAGCAGAAAGTCTGCTGAGTTTTACATCTTTCATCTCTTCAGAACAATGCAGTAAACAGTATCATTTTATTATTTATGAAGAAACTGAAGCCGAGAGGCTAAATGACTCCATGGTCGGAGAACTAGCATGTGAGGCAAACAAGAATGAACTCAGCCCCCGCATGCTTACAAAGCCCAAGTTTTAACTGCAATGAGATTTATGGCTAACAATGAGATTTATGGCTTATTTTGATTTTTATAATTATTTGAGGTAATGAATATTGACCTGGAAGAAAAATGTCTTTACGCTAGCCATGTAGAGGGATAGGTAGACGTGCTTGTTTCTGCCAAGAGTTAAGATGCCATCCTCCTGACTTTAATCAAATCATTAGCCTCTAGCTTTTATGTGCAGCTTTCCTAGTGGGATACATTGCTGTCAAAGTTTTGCCTCTGCCCCTGCGGCAATACCACCTTTCTTCCAATAGGCTTTTTAATTAAGAAACTGAGCAGTGTGGTTGAATCACCAGAGCGGGTCTGAAATCTGCCCCCGTGTTAACTTGAAAAATCTGCATCTGTTCACCATGGTGGTTGGGGGGAGGAGGTCTTTGCCCCCTACAATGGAAGTCACATTTCCGGAGCACCTCCCATTTTCTGAATTAGAAGCTTTTATACATTTTGTCCCATTAGTATATTTTAATTCTCACAACAGCCCTTTAAAACATAACTTGTCTTCTCCTTCTACAAGGTGAGAAAACAGTGGCTCAACAGAGTGGCAGGAGTTAGCAAGAGACGCAGGGTCACGGCAGTGAGGTAAACACTGAGCCACAGTGGGGCAGATTACACAGTACAATTTCTTTCTGCTCTACTGGAAACACGACACAAAAGAATCACACAAAAACATTGGTGTTGGTGGGGGGCGGAACTCAACCACAATTCTAGTTGGTAAAATAAAGTCATAGAACTCGAAGAGACTTTGCTAAGTCGCTTCAGTCGTGTCCAACTCTTAGCGACCCCATGGACTGCAGCCCACCAGGCTCCTCCACCCATGGGATTTTCCAGGCAAGAGTACTGGAGTGGGGTGCCATTGCCTTCTCCACGAAGAGACTTTGCTGCTAAGTCACTTCAGTCCTGTCCGACTCTGTGCGACCTCAGAGACGGCAGCCCACTAGGCTCCTCTGTCCCTGGGATTCTCCATCAAGAACACTGGAGTGGGTTGCCATTTCCTTCTCCAACTGATGATCAAATCCAACTTTCTCTTTATAAGGATAGGCAAGCTGATGCAGAGGTATGGTGGTCATCCGAGGTCACATAGCTAGTTCAAGGGCAGAGCTGTGATTCAGATCCAGACCAAGGCCGGCAACTTTCCCACTGGAATGCAATGCTGATCCCAGAACTTCTTAACTTCAGACTTAGGGTACCATTCGGACACGACTGAGAGACTGAACTGAACTGAATATTCATGATATTGACAAGATATAGCCAAAGTTCTGGAATGTGAAGTATTTTGCTAAACAGCCTTGCTCACTACTGCCCTTCTTGTAACATTCATGCAGGCATCTGCTATTTCTTATCTGTAATTTGTTTTGTGATCCCTTGAGAAGCTGCTGTCTTGAGTGCAGATCAGCAGCCTAGTCAGGTACAAGGTAGAGCCCTGCATTTCCTACTAGGCTCTGCCTTGCATTTCCCTCCTACGGAGCTGGTAACGCTTCACTTTTAAGAAGCCATTAATTAGTATGAGATTAAAGAGTACAACTACTTAAGCATTACTTGCCTTACCCACAGGAACACTAAGACTCCAGGCAAGTTTATCCTGCTGATTGGAATAATGGAGTAGCCCTCTGTGGACTATCTCTGGCTGGAGAGTGCATTGGGTTTGACTCTCACCGTCATTCAGATAGTGCCTATCCCTGGCCTTTGAAGACCAGGGCAATGGAATTCAATTCCAAATGCTCCAGAAAGGCTGTAAAATAACTTATGAGGAAGTTATAATATTACTTTTTATTTTCTTTTCATTTCTGAACATTTGGGATAGTGCCAGGCTCACAGTAGGTATTCAGATATGGAAGGAATCATTGTTCTAAAACCTTTTCTATACAATTACTCAGAATGATGGGGTTTCCCAGGTGGCACAGGGGTTAAAGAATCCGATGCAAGAGGAGTGTTTGGTCCCTGGGTTGGGAAGCTCCCCTGGAGAAGGAAATGGCAACCCACTCCAGTATCCTTGCCTGGAAAATCCCATGGACAGAGGAGCCTGGCGGGCTACAGCCCACGCAGTTGCAAAGAGTCGGACACGACTGAGTGACATTCACAAACAGCACATTCACAATAAAAGCAAGCAGGGACTTATTGAATCTGTAAGTCATTTGTCTTTAGTTTTCTTTCTTTTTTTTTACTTATCTTACTCTCAGATAAACTCTTTTGTATCTTTCATCCAATGTAAGAGTGTTATGTTAGGAAGACTCAGGTTATGGGAGGGCCTACTGTCACATTGGAGAAGGCAATGGCACCCTACTCCAGTACTCTTGGCTGGAAAATCCCATGGACGGAGGAGCCTGGTAGCTGCAGTCCATGGGGTCGCTGAGGGTCAGAAACGACTAAGCGAGTTCACTTTGACTTTTATGCATTGGAAAGGAAATGGCAACCCACTCCAGTGTTCTTGCCTGGAGAATCCCAGGACGGGGGAGCCTGGTGGGAGGCCATCTATGGGGGTCGCACAGAGTCGGACATGACTGAAGCGACTTAGCAGCAGCAGCACTGTCATATTAAGCCATGTAAATAACAGCCAATTAAATAACTGAGGACATACTGTGTGTTAAACATCATGCTACATGTTCTTAGCTAGAGATTAAAGCTGACCCTCAGTAAAGCTTCGATATATGGGCAAACAATTGCAACACTGTGATTCATGCAGTGCCAGGAACATGCAGTAGGAAGCACGGCAGTAGAAAGGGTCAGGCGACCAGGCTTATCTGGGGACTTAGGGCTGGAGGGGAGAAATGCCTGAGAAGGGTTTTGGTTGGGAAATAGGAAGCTGTAACAACAGGAAAGAGGGGAGGTATTATTTGAACTTGTCAAACAACCTAAACCCACTCTTGAGACAACTCGGCTGATTGAGTATGCCAAGGACGGTAGCAGGTATTTTAACATTTATTATTTTACATCTTACACCCATCATAGAGGCAAAGATCAGTTTCTGTAAGAGGAAGGGTTAAGTGACTTGCCCATAACCACATGGCCAATAACACAAACTGGAAAAGTGATGCTGTGATCAGTGATTTTCAGATCATGTTCTGTAGTGTCGCAAGAGTTTAGCAATTGTACTCAGGAGTTTAGGCAAGGGCTTGTCCTTCTGGCCCACAAGCCTGCTTCTGTCAGAATAGCTGCTTTTCAATCTGTTTTACATGACAGACTCACACGTGAGGCTTTATCTGAATAAAGCAATCATTGCCCTTATTCAGATAAACAAGAAAACAAGACACACACACACAAATGGCTGTAATTGAGTAAACTAGAGTCTTGGGGCTATACTCTGCAATTTAGTCAATGTGGTGGGTAACTGAAAATTATCCCAAGCACAGCCTAAAATATCACAGCAAAGGAACAAAAGCATTCGTATTTATTTCTATTCTGAACCAGCAGGTAGCCTGCTGATTTGAAGGCCAAGGTAGGAGTGTGGTTCAGAAATGGGGTACACCTAAATGCTGAATGCAATAGTGAAGGCACTTCCGCCCAGAAGCATAGGCAGCGGGAGGATTCCTGGCATTGTTATGTCAAGACAGCCAGCAATGTTATATCCACTTCTCTGTCGCAAACCTTGTGCCAAAGTCCTTGGCCACTGTTACTGCCTCAGCAAGTCCCCACTGACAGCAAAGACAGACCTCCTGTCTTTCATCTGTGGGGTGACAGGTGCCCCCACAGATAAAGTGGCTGTAATAACTGGTGGAGTCATCCGTGATGCACTTTTAATTGGATTGATTTCCTCTCAATTATATAATCTTTAGAAATCAGATGCACGTTCATAATCAGAACACGGGGCTTTCTCCAGGTGTAAAGCACAAGACAAACTAGTCCAACATCATTTTAATTAGCTCCTTTCCTATCCTTTGGCAGCTATCACAACAGAAGCCAAAAAAGCAACACCACCACATTTTTTTTTTTTTTTTAGTAGCTTGTCTTAGCAGATTTTGCAAGCAAAGTATATTCTTTGACTTGTCATTAGCCCTGCACCCAGAGCGTGCAATATATTGCTTGGTAAACACCAGAGCCTGAGGAACCTTGTCACAACGTCCCTCACCCACCTCTGATCTTCCTAAAAGCACAGGTTTATTTTCTGAATTTTAATTGTAAGGATAAAGCAGACGGTGGATGCTGAGTTTAGAACACGGTGTTGGTGACTAGAGCTTGAGGGCTGATTCTGTACCATGTGTGTGGGAGGGAGTCTTGGATTTCTCTACATAACGTGCTTTTTGCCGAATGGCGCCCTAGGGAGACTCATACTGCTCTCGAGTGCAGGGTCGGGTCTGGACACAAAGCAGCAAGGCACCACTCCTCGCTTCCCTCTGCTCCCCAACCTCAGATTCCACTAAAAGACATGAACACAAGTGATGAAGAAACAGTTATCAGTTATTTAATGCTTGATAGAGGGATGGAAATAAATCCCCCAACCAACACTACGCACTCACTTGGGGAAAATGCACATTGAGGACCCAACAGTTTTGTTTTAGTAATGAAAATGAGATGCGTCCACCTCCCCACTTTCTTGGCCCTGGCCTGTGTTGTACAATTCCGCAGACAGCTCCTACCACAGGTCAGTGGAGAGAGGTTAATATGGAAAATGGATGTGCTCTAGAGACTACTCATTAATGTCTACTGACTATAGTAGCACTTATTTTTATTTCCATCTTCCTGTGCTTTGGCATAACTTTTCCAATCCAAGTGCTCCTTTACAAGGCCAGCGATTCCCAGGCTCAAGTCTTCAACACCAACCAACGGGGATCGATCCATTTTTTGGTCACACCTGAAATTAGAAACCAATCCAAGATATCACAAAACCCCTAGAGGCAGGAAAGGACTGCTTCCCGGTGGGGAGTGGGGAGCTCCCGTGGTGACAAGAAGTGAATGGTCTCTCAGACTGGTACAGGCGGTCAGACCTGAGATACCACGTCACAGGGGTGTGATGTCTGAAGTGTCATGGAAAGGTGAAGTAGGTCCCTGTGCAGCGTGCACACTGAATCCAGCAAGTTAAAGGGAAAGCGCCACCGATGGAGCATGTTAGAACAGGAAGGAAGGAAGGGACCAGAGTTACCAAAGCCAAAAGGGGAGGAAATCAACAAGGACTCAATACAAGGGCCGATTTCAAATACAGGGGCAGAAGGCTCTCTACTGAAGCCTTGGAGGGGCCTACGTTCTAATCAAATGTCAGCTAACCTCAAATCAGGTGTCCTATGGGGGATACTGCATCTGTTAAAGCTCTAACTTTGAGAGGAAAGAATACAAATTAAAACAACAACAACATCACTAAAAGTCAGAGCTTCTAAACTTCTAGGAAGAGCCAAGTTGCAGTCAAGACTCAGGCCAAGTCTACTCTACAGTACCGCCAACAACCAAGCACTAAGGGCAGGGCAGGTGGCTGGGGAGCAGAAGAAAGGGCTATTCCTCAGCCCCTAGGGGGTAGAGTATCTTCTCAGATGGTAGTGTAAATCTTGATGCAATGATCCCAACAGTCCAGGACCAGCAGCTGCCCCTTTGGAGTGAGGGCAATGCCCACCGGACAGGTGAGCCCCTCTCGAATGAGGACACTGTAGCCCCCACCCTTGGGGAAGTGGAGGATTTCCTTGCGACTGCTGTCAGCCACGATGAGATCACCACGGGCGTCCACACACATGCCCGTGATGCAGCGGAAATCCTCGTTCTCCGAGAAGAAGTGGCTGATCTGGCGACCCAGCTGCCCGTCGGGGCCCACGGAGCCAATGGAGAAGCCGCCCTCCAGGTGATGCTCGTTCTGCCAGTTCTCCAGGTTGAGACCCAGGCCCTGGGTGAAGTAAACGGTGCCTTCAGCGTCACAGGCGACAAACTTGGGCCGCACGGCGCTGCAGAGGCAGCTGTATTTGACCACCCCCGCACCGCGGTCCACCGTGAAGCACCAGAGCTTGCCGCCTTCCACGTCGGTCACCACGAACTGGCCGGATGGGAGCGCTGTGATGCCCCACGGCTTGCTCAGCTGGCTGCGGTGGCAGGCCACGCAGTGCCCGTCCAGGGTGTACACCTTGAGCGAGCTGTCGTAGCTGTCAGTCACGCCGATCAGCCCGTGACAGTTCATGGCCACTGACAGAGGAGTGAGGTTGGGTGGGTCGGCCCCAAAGAAGCTCAGCACAAAGCTATCCATGGCGCTGGAGCTGCGGCGGATTTCCTTCAGAAAGCCTTTGCGGGTGAAGACTTGTATGCGGTAGTTGCCACGGTCAGCAACCAGCACCTCGCCTTGACTGGTCACGTAGAGACTGACTGGGAGGTTGAACATGCCCGGGGTGCTGCCCTTGGCCCCCATCTTCCTGAGAAAGAGGCACTGCTGGATGTTGGCGGCCGGGTCGGAACCCCGCGGCTTGGCAGGCGAGGCCTTCGGGCTGGCCCCCACGTCCTCGGGGCTCACGTCCATCTCTCTAAACGTAACCGAGGAAGGGACTGCAGAGGCCGCCGCCTCCATGGCCCATGAGTCTTCCTGTTGACCGTCCGGGGCTTCT
>SJXQ01013098.1:0-30821 GCA_006408695.1 Aepyceros melampus | reverse complement strand
AAAAGGGACAGCGCACGCCGTTGATGCTGCTGGCCAGCAGCTTCTCCAGGCACTGGCAGCAGATGGTGTGGCCGCAGTGCAGGAGTTTGGGCCGCAGCTGCTCCTCCGTGAAGGACTCCATGCAGATGGGGCATTCCAGCACTTCCCGCAGAGCGTCCAGGTTCAGGTGAGAGGCTGAGGCCGCGGCCATGGCTCTTCTTTCCAAGGGGCCTGCTAGCACCACCCGTGACTGAAGGGCTGAGCGTTCATGCTCTGGAGGGACAAACCCTGCTAAAAAGAAAAAGAAGCCATTATTCCCCTGCCTCTGTGAGTTCATTCACTCAAGAAACATGTAGTGGGTCGTCACCATCCCTCATTCAGTCGCTGACTGGCGTGGAAGGGCAGACTGGGGAACGATTATAAGGAGTCTTCAGAGCCAAAATGAGACCGTGGAACTTCCTTCTGATGAACATAGAGAAACAGTGCATGTTTTGGAGCAGGGAACTGATATGATCACAGGTTGAATGGAGTAGGGGAAAAGGGAGAGAAACTAGTTTGGAAGATACTGCAAAACTGCCTGGCAAAGGTTCTGGGAAGCCTGAACTAGGGAGCAGGTTGTGGAAATGGAGAGAAGATGCCTTTGAGCGATATGCGTAAGTAGGATCACTAAGATTTGTTAGCGAAGTGGACTGGGGTGGGAAGAGGTGGAGCTAAGAAGGCCAGAGACTCAAGCCCGGATGATCTGAGAAATGGTAGTACCTTTTCAGGACAGTTTATTTTTGGCCTGAAACACACCCACCAAGCCCCACCCCCCAAGCAGTACATGCCATGAATTCTGCCACCCTCCTCCCTCCCCATATGCTCATGAAGTAGAACCACAGACACCCCAGTGCTCTGCAGCCTTATGTCAGTGTCAATTTATACCCCAAAAGTAGAATGAATAATTCCAGCAAGGTGAAGCACAAGGATAAATCCAGCCCTTCTTAAATGCAAATCTTGCAGCTGCACCTGTGCAGTCTTGTGATCTGCAGATGGTCAACCGTAAGGAGGAGGAAGAGGAGAAGCTAGCTTGGTTTTAAAGGCAATGCTGAAGAAAGCTTTGCAAATGGCATCAATTCTTTCTCCACCCATAGGGGAGTCTATGTGGAAATACGTATTACAAATTGTCCCCCGTATTTAGCTTTGCATCACAGTCTGACATATTTAGGAGCGGTCATGAACCATTTGTCTAAGGTCTATCCAACCTCCCTGAAATCTCATTTTCCTTCTACTGGAAGAGAAAGAGTATACATCTAGTGCCTACTATATGCTAGACATCAGGCTAGATGCTCCATTATCTGTGTGTGCACCCAGGTGCTCAGTCATGTCTGACTCTGCGACCCCACGGGCTATAGCTCACCAGGTTCCTCTGTCCTTGGAACTTTCCTGGTGAGAATACTGGAGCTGGTTGCTATTTCCTCCTTCAAGGGATCTTCCCAACCCAGGGATCGAACCTGCGTCTCCTGCATTGGCAGGCAGATTTGTTACCACTGTGCCATCTGGGAAGGCCCAGATGTTCCATACACTTAATCTCATTTAATCTTCATAATGACCCTGGGATGCAGGTACTATTTTTATTACCATATTTTACAGATGAGGAAGCTAAGGCTCAGAAAAACTGGCTCAGGGTCACATGTGCAAACATGGGGGAAGCATGCAGAACCGATACCTTTGTTTAACCCAACATTACTTCAAGCTTTTTCTTTTCCTGTCACTTAACACTTATTAACATTGGTCTCTGGACCATACTCTGAGAAATGCTGCCGTATAGCATATAATTTTCTCCACAATTAATAAAGAATGAGGTTTAGCTGCCATAGAATGGGTTAGATTGAATTATTAGTTGAGTGACCCACTCCCACACACCAGCCTGGCAACCTGTTACAACTCAAATCCATGCCTCAACAAAAATAACACATTACCACCTCTCATGAACCTAAAAGGTCTCATGTGAACATCTGAAGCTGTGAATGCTAAAGACTTAAATGTCAGGGGTCTGGGTGCCATAGTATAGAAATACGGATAGAACCTCAACTCAGGATTCATGCAAACATCCTCAATTCCAAACCGATAGCTTCAGTTCTCTCTCTCATCACCTGGGACAACAGACTGAGGGCAACATTTGGTATCTGGATCCAGAGCTGTTACCTCACAATGCACGGGGACATCTGTTCTCAGAACTGGCACTGCAGATCAGCTAATTAAACAAGTCTGCCAACTTGTAAAAATACCAGCACATTCTTTCTCTAGTTTTCTGAAATATCATACCACCTCCTTCAATTAAAAAGCTTCCTGCCTCGCTCTTCAAGCCATCCACCTAAAAAAATGAATTTACTATGCCCACGTCTATGTCTCAAAATATCTCAGCTGTCTGCAGCTCCACCAGGCTCTCTGAGGCAGAAGAGAACATCAAGGATTCCTTTCCTAAAGCTGCCATGCTTTGCCAGGAAGCATGAAGTCCCATCACTAAAGCATCAGGCATGGAGATAGCCTCAGACCTGAAAAAGGCCTGAACCATGTCTTGGGAACTTGAGAACACTGCTTTCAGCAGGAACCTCGTCTGATACGCAGCTATGTGACATGCAGATATGGCTCCTCTCTTCCAGAAGGATACAGCTGGTTAAAACCAAAAGGAATTCAGATGGGAAGTCAATTTGAACTCAGTTTCCCTTGAAAAGATGTACCTGTGAAAGGGAATACCTTACCATCCCAAGTCTTTAAGTTAGCTGCCCATTTTCTCCCAGCTGTGAAATCTAAAACCAATCAGAACACACCCTCAACCTGTTGCTTATATTTCTGGCTGCCTTCCTGATGCTGCGAATGTATTTCCTGTTGTGCACTTTGCACTGTCAACTCCTGACCCATCACTGTCACTTCATCTCACCTCAGCTTACCCCACCCCCCACTAATTTCTTTGATCTCCTGATTCATACTGCGCACTTCATAGTGCTATTAGCCTAGCTCTGACTCAGCACCAGATGAGAATCTACCCCTTAAGCTGTTTTTGTTCCAGCTGCCCTAAGACTCAGGAAAATTCTGCAGTCAAACCTGGCTGCTTTTGGCACCAGTAGCCTTTCCCAGTCCATGATAACAAGGGGAGCAGAATAACAAAAACCCATGAACCTTGAAGTCAGACAGAACTGGGATCAAATCAGCATGTCATTTACAAGTTGTGGGCCAGAGGGCAAGTTCTTTAACCTCACTAAACTTGTTTTCTTGCTTTATAAGCAGGTTATTGTGATAATTAGGGATAATGCATATAAAGTGTTTAGCCTGGAAACTGGTAGATATGTGGTGAAAAATTGTATCATAATTTTAGTAACAATCAGAACACTATTAACATTAGCACCAAGATGAGCAAAGCATTTAGTTTACAAACTGCATTGGAAAGGATGAAGAATCTTTACTCTTATGGCATATATAGGCACATACTGCTGCTGCTGCTGCTGAGTCACTTCAGTCGTGTCCGACTCTGTGCGACCCCATAGACGGCGGCCCACCAGGCTCCCCCGTCCCTGGGATTCTCCAGGCAAGAACACTGGAGTGGGTCACCATTTCCTTCTCCAATGCATGAAAGTGAAAAGTGAAAGTGAAGTCGCTCAGTCGTGTCCGACCCTCAGCGACCCCATGGACTGCAGCCTACCCGGCTCCTCCGCCCATGGATTTTCCAGGCAAGAGTACTGGAGTGGGGTGCCATCGCCTTCTCCGATAAAGGCACATAAAGATTGCTAATGAACTGTTCAGCTCTGAAGGAATTTTATTTGAGGACACTATCCATGTCAGAAACTGATGGGCATGTGAATTCACAGCTTCTCTTGTGCAGAAAATACCAAGAGGGGCACACAATTAGCTATGCAAAAAATAATAGTTTTTTAGTAGCAGCAGGAACAGCGGCAGTGGCTGCCAGCCAGTGAGAAAGAATGAATAGGCACTTTTCAAAAGGCGACAGTACCCAAGATATCGGATAATACATTTCAAAAATTAAAATTCTGAACCTTCCCTGGAGATTGTTTTCACTGATCTCAGAATCAAAGGATTAGAGATGACCTTCAAATCTCCATCCAGTGCTTAATCCCTACCATGAGATAGTGTCTATTCCCTATATTTCTGTTAGCCCCTTGGGGGACTTAGGCTATGAACAAAACTGGAGGACTTTCAGCAATTAATTAAACAACAGATCTTCACTAAGCACATACTATGAATCCAGCTCCATGAAAACACGGGGATACAGTTTTGAGCAAAAATAGACAGGAACAGAGCTCTTCAAGTGGAAACTAGAAAACATGTGAAACTACCTGCACTTTCTCTGACAGGACATCAAAGTTCACCCTATTACTGATATGCTCCCCTGGTTTAGGTTTTTTGCAAAGCCTTCACATTTCATGACAGCTTTATAAACCTTATTTATTCCTCCAGCTTGAATCGAGGGCTTATCAAGTGCATAACGGTCACTCTCCAGGAACGGCTAGCAGGACTGATGTTAAGAAAGTCAGTGAGGCGTTCATTCAGCAATCACCTAGTTCTGTAGGGGGGAGAGGAGTCTGAATGTCAGATTACTCAGGGCATTTAGGGTACCTGCCAACAGCTAAGATAAACTCCACAAGTAGGTACTTATAGGGAAATGCAAGCACGACCCCACAGCTGCACCTGTCTGGGACACACAAAACCACCCAGAAGGACGTGTCTGTGGGAAAGAAAACTCTAGTTAGAGCTGGTCAAAGGCAGGTTAAATCAATAATGGAGTCTGCTGGAAAAACACTTGTCTGTCTTACTGTCCTCAAAAACTGTAGGACTGAGAAAGGATTTCTGCATCTTCGGGTGATGCAAGGAATATGGGACAAGGGGAAAGTCAGCAGTCTTTTAGGGGAACTTCCAATTCATCTCAACCGACTCAACTCTGAGCTCCTTTCTCTGCATATAACACGCACCCATTTAATCATGAGGTTTTGATGAAAGGATCAGGAAGTGGATCCTGGGCAAGGTACAGGAGGGGAAGGGAACTGGGGGGAGACTGGAGGGGGCTGCTTAGGTTCACAGATTTGGCAAGGCTACACTCAGTCCCCTTCTGGCATCAGCTTCCTCTCATAATTGCACCTTCCAAAGCACCATTCACTGAAAGTCAGGCACTTTTTACAAATTACCTCTTGTCATCACTCTGTGATGTATGTGTTATTCCTCTTTTTAAATAAGGAAACTAGGCTCAAAGAAAAGCAACCTGCCCAAGGTCTCAAAGCTACTAAGTAGAACTAAGATTCACATCCAGGTGTGTCAACTCCCAGCCATAAAAAACACACCTATTCAAAAGATGTATTACAGTTTTCTAGCTGATGACACTACCATTAGCTCTAGGCACTCTAGCTGAGAGGTTGGTAAAGACACCCAAGAATGGCTTCTTAACTCTTGACGATTCTACCCGAAGGAACTAAGGGAGGTAGAGTCACAGAGGCAGCAAGTCAGTATGCGTGGACAGTAATCCACTTCAAGGGCCTGGGAAGCGTCTGACCACCAACCAGTCTCCAGAGGGCTCTTGAGTTTTGCAAACACCTTCCTACTAAAACTAGTATAATGTAACTTGTGAGTCAGAGAGATCTGGACTCACATCCCTGCTTTGCAATTTGCTATGGAGCCTTGGGTAAATCATTCAACCTGTTTGTTTTTTCATCTGTAAAATGTAGAATAGCACCTGGATTGTTAGTGAGACCATCAGCAGGATTAACTGAGATAATGCACACCCAATAAATGGCAGTTATTTGTGTTTTCAATAGATTGATGTTGACAAGAGCAAGTACTTGCCCATGAACACCTAGTAAATTAGCAGCAGAGGAAGGATTTTGGACTTCAGATCTCTGATTCCTGGACTGACTCAGTTTCCATTACAATCTTCATCAGGGGTTTGCATGGATACTCCAGCTAAGTCTCTGGTCTTCCAATGCCATCCTACTCTGTTTCTGAACTGCAGCTAGTCCTTGAGCTGAGAGAGCAAATGGCGTTATTCTGTCCCAAGGGAAAGAAGCCCACCAGAGATCATTCAGAACAAGAGTTACTTTCCAGAGTATGGGTGCCATCAGCCTCGGCCCCTGCTATGAAGTGATTTTTCTAGCCAATGGCTTCCGTCCTCATCCTCTAGTTTCTTGCACCTCATCCTGTCTGCCAACAATAAGCTCCTCCCCTTATGCACCCACGGGTCCTGGTCTAAGAGCAAATCAAGAACAAAGTCCAGGGCTACTCCCTACCTAGTCAGATGGATTTATTCCCTTTAGAGTTCAATTTGATAGAGATACAGACTGGGCAGTCCTTTCATGACAGAGGAATGGGCTGAGGTAGATATATTAAGACTGAGCAGGTCCCAGCAAAGAAAAAGCAAGGAAAGAGAGAATATACCAGGTTACAGAGATCTGAATATGAGCCTACTTTTGCCCTCTCTAGCTATGGAAACTTAGACAAGCCTAGGTTGTCTGCCTAGCCTTAGCCTTAGTTTCCTTACATGTAAAACTGAATACTGTAGCTTGCTTAGTAGGGCCGTTATGAAAACTGAGTAAAGAAAGCAGATATGAAAGTTAAAAACTACTAAATCATTATGCACTTACTATGCACCAGACACTAAGCATTCTAATTTACTTCATTACAGATAACCATCACAGTAATCTATGACATAGGTCCTGTTACTAAACCTGTTTTACAGATAAGAGCCAAGAGTTTAAGTAACTCACTCAAGATCACACAATCAGGAAGAGACAGAGCCAAGATCTGAATCCAGGATGTGACTCTAGAGCAGAGTGCCTCAGCTTCGGCACTGTGGACATTTTGGGCCGGATACTGCTTTTGTTGTGGAGGCTGTTCAGTGCGCGGTAGGATGTTTAATAAATAGTATTCCTGGTGTCTGCCTATTAGGGGCCGGTAGTACTCCACACCCCAAATGTGACAACCAAGAATGTGTCCAGACATTGTCAGATGTCCCCTGGGGGACAAAACCACTGCCAGTTAGGAACCATTTCTTTAGATCTGGGCACAGGACTAAATGCTCAATGCATCTGATATCCCTTTTTCTTGTCTCCCAGTTCAAACACCTCATTCACAGAGCCACTGTTATGCACCTTCTGTAGAATTAATTCTATCTACTTATTTAACTGATAAGGAGATAAGACCTGACCTCACGTTCCACTCATCCCCTGGAGGTCTCGCACGCTCTCTGTCACCACAGCTTGGAGGGATACGCCAAGAGGAGTCTGGGCAGATGACCTTGAATAGTCTCCTGCTTTGTGACTGGCCATTCTCTTTTCCTCTGAAGCCAACCATTTTCAGTGGGTCCACGTTCAGAGTGGAATGAGTAGTCACACCAAGGCTGCTTCATGATGAGGTGAAGTGAAAGTCACTCAGCCGTGTCCAACTCTTCGCAACCCCATCGACCATACAGTCCATGGAATTCTCCAGGACACAATACTGGATCCCCTTCTCCAGGGGATCTTCCAAACCCAGGGATCGAACCCAGGCCTCCCACACTGCAGGTGGATTCTTTACCAGCTGAGCCACATGATGAGGGATGTCTGGTTAACAAGTAAGGGAGATTCTGCCCCTTGCAGGGAAACTCAGGTTCCATCAGGAGTCCTGATGGGAAAGGGTGACGACTTTCTTGCTGAATCCCTGAACTCTGCGAAACTTCACACGCTCATATAGTTTCATAGATTGCTTCTAGGTCTTTGGGTCCCCAGAACGCCCTTTCCTTCCTATGCAGAGGCTTCAGGAAAATTCCTTTCACAATCCAAGACACCAATCCATAACTCTATTCAGTCTCTTAATTCTACAGACCAACCTGTACCTCTCCACCCCACCGTTCCACCCTTGCTAAATCTTGTTCTCAACTCTCCTAAGAATCCCAGCCTTTGGGGCTCTTCATTGCAACCCCCACCAACTCCTCCCTCATGTGTACCGGAATCCCCCAGACAAAGATCCTTTCATCTATTTCCAAGTCGCTGCAGCCTTCAGCCCTGTATCGCAGTTAAACACCCGATCCCACACCTCAGACCTGTGCTCTCTCAGTCTGAGCCCCCACCCTCTGGGAGCCATCAAGGACTCCGCCCCCCTTCTCACCCCCCACCCCCAAACCTTGCTCCTTCCTCTTTTCCCCACCCATGTCATGTGTCGCTTCAAACCTCAGGCAGTGTCTTCTTCCCGCTTAAGAAATCTTGCTTCTCACTGATCCCGTCAAGAATTCAGCCCGTCCATCTTCCTCAGATTCCACTCGGGGAAAAAACGCTTCCTCCTTGGCAATTAGACTAGCCCCGGACTCTGCTCCCCATCTCAGATCTCACCCCGCTCAAAGCCTACTGCCCCCAGACTCTCTCAAATCACCTGAGATTCTGCACCCTGAATCTCATCGAGGCTCCCCAGTCCCTTCATACTGCCGAGATTCTGCATGCACCCTTGATCCCTCCAGGGCCCTTGGGTCCCCTCCCATCTCTCAGATGCTGCACCCGTCTCCCCTCAGGCCCCACATTACCTCATAGCTCCCGAGATGCGGCACCGCGAATCTCGGAGCCCCTCGCACATGATGAGGGATGTCTGGTTAACAAGTAAGGGAGATTCTGCCCCTTGCAGGGAAACTCAGGTTCCATCAGGAGTCCTGATGGGAAAGGGTGACGACTTTCTTGCTGAATCCCTGAACTCTGCGAAACTTCACACGCTCATATAGTTTCATAGATTGCTTCTAGGTCTTTGGGTCCCCAGAACGCCCTTTCCTTCCTATGCAGAGGCTTCAGGAAAATTCCTTTCACAATCCAAGACACCAATCCATAACTCTATTCAGTCTCTTAATTCTACAGACCAACCTGTACCTCTCCACCCCACCGTTCCACCCTTGCTAAATCTTGTTCTCAACTCTCCTAAGAATCCCAGCCTTTGGGGCTCTTCATTGCAACCCCCACCAACTCCTCCCTCATGTGTACCGGAATCCCCCAGACAAAGATCCTTTCATCTATTTCCAAGTCGCTGCAGCCTTCAGCCCTGTATCGCAGTTAAACACCCGATCCCACACCTCAGACCTGTGCTCTCTCAGTCTGAGCCCCCACCCTCTGGGAGCCATCAAGGACTCCGCCCCCCTTCTCACCCCCCACCCCCAAACCTTGCTCCTTCCTCTTTTCCCCACCCATGTCATGTGTCGCTTCAAACCTCAGGCAAGTGTCTTCTTCCCGCTTAAGAAATCTTGCTTCTCACTGATCCCGTCAAGAATTCAGCCCGTCCATCTTCCTCAGATTCCACTCGGGGAAAAAACGCTTCCTCCTTGGCAATTAGACTAGCCCCGGACTCTGCTCCCCATCTCAGATCTCACCCCGCTCAAAGCCTACTGCCCCCAGACTCTCTCAAATCACCTGAGATTCTGCACCCTGAATCTCATCGAGGCTCCCCAGTCCCTTCATACTGCCGAGATTCTGCATGCACCCTTGATCCCTCCAGGGCCCTTGGGTCCCCTCCCATCTCTCAGATGCTGCACCCGTCTCCCCTCAGGCCCCACATTACCTCATAGCTCCCGAGATGCGGCACCGCGAATCTCGGAGCCCCTCGCNGCCCGCGGCTCCGAAGCGTCCGCCGCTGCCAGCCCACCGGCCCGCCGCCCTCTGCGCACGCGCCAATGTGCGCCTTTTCGCGGGCGCCAATTCGTAGAGCTGCCTGTCCGTCACTGCGCCCCGCCCACCCCAAGGCATGCTGGGGGTTGTAGGCGGGCGGACCCGAGCTCGCGGCCCAACGGCCAGGTAGCGGTGAGCTAACCCGCCGCGAGGAGCTAGGTGTCTTTGAGGACACGTATTTCAGCTTTCTGTCCTCGGTTGTACGGTTGAAGAAACCGAGGCCCAAGTTCACTCAGAAAGTCGGAAGCTAAACCGGAACCCGTGTGTCTGAGTGCAGTCTGTGTCAACCCCTTCGCCAAACCGAAGCTTCCAGGAGTGGTCCTCAACCAAGCCTTGGCATCTCTCAGAAAGATCTCTCTCCACCTCAGCTTTGCCATCTGAGAAATGGGCCAAGGAAAGACCACAACGTTCACACGTTCACTCGGGCAAGCACAGAACCCGGCTGCGTTTAGAACCATAGTGCTTCTGGGCTCTTCTCCCGGTGACAGTGCAGCCTAGAGATAAGCTTATCTGATGAGCCAGTTGCCTTTATGAAGGATTCCTACTCCTGCTCAGCTGGGAGGCCGACAGGGGAGGTAGACGTAGGAACACTCTCTGCAGTCTATCCCTGCAGATTGAAGCTTCCCAGGAGCCTAAACCCAAGGCTAGGTTTTGGGCAGCCAGAAAAGGGAAGAGTCTTCACAGGTGAGAAACAGTCTAGCCTGTTGGCTGGTGAGGACTTGTAGCCCCTGGATAGTTTGGGGTCAGCTAAAATCCCTGGCAGCTCAGCGGTAAAAACTCCCCCTGCCATGCAGGAGAGACAGGTTCAATCCATGGGTTCGGAGGATCCCCTGGAGAATCCCCTGGAGAGGAAATGGCAACCCACTCCAGTATTCTAGCCTGGGAAATCTCAGGGACAGAGGAGCCTGGTAGGCTGCAGTCCATGGGGTTGCAAGAGTCAGACACGACTTAGCAAACTACTAACTACTGCTACTACCAGCACAGGTTCCTGTGGGTGACTATCCAGTATCGCTTAGGAATAGGAAGAGGTTGGAAGGAGGATGGGCTTGGATTTGACATCCAGGGTAGGTGAAGCGACCCTTCACAATGACAAAGCAACAACCACAAACGATAACCCGAGTGTTGTGCTGCCATCAAACCCTTCACATGCACAGTTCACTTAATCTTCCCAGTGACCCTGTGAGGTAAACAACTGATGCCCAGGTAATTAAAATAACATGGCCCCATACTCATAAAGCCCAGATTGGAACCTGATTCTGAGAACCCTGCCTCTTAACCATGATTAATCTCTCTGCCTATTTCTTTATTTCTAAGTGAAAATGAGGTTTGCTTTAGGATTAACTGAGGTTATTAATATATAGTGGTTTGCATTTAATTAAGGGTATGCTCACAGCATGCTCAGCAAGTAATTGCAAGTTGATGACCGCTCGCAAAGCGTATACCAGGTTGGGCTTTAATTACCCACTTCCCTGCGATTGTCACCAGTCGGCTGTGATCTTCCTGAAGGACAATGCCTGCTTGTTGTCATATCTGTTAGCACTGCGTCCAGCACTTAGAAGTTGCTGAGTGAGTCAGACTCAGAAATGTGACCTTAGGCAAATCACATCCCATCTAACCTAGAGTTATTTTAGCTGCAAAATAACTGAGTGGGGTCAATCGGATGAGAATGGACTGTTTTTTGAACAGTCAATATACCAGACACTCCTTAGATACTGTCCTATATACCAGACAGTATATATACCAAACACTCCTTAGATACTATCTTCTAAACAATGATTCAAGTAGGCACCAGTTACTTTATCTTACAAAAGAAGCAACGGATGCTCAGCAAGATTAAATGACTTGTCTACAGTCACCTTCTGGGAAGGAACAGGGCTGGAATACAAAGGCCAGTTAGGCCCATGACATGCTATAAACCTCTGTCCAAAGACTACTCAGACCATCTATCTTTCTATTTTATTAAGTAAATTTTGTTTTTAAGCTTAAAAGAGAGGAGAAGTGATATTTAGAAATGTCAACTTTAAAAATATTCACAACCTAAAAATTGAGAGCTATATTTTGTTTGGTGGGAACTTTTAGGACTTCAGGCCCAGGAGACAGTATCTCAAGAGATCCTGAATGAACTTCCTTTAAGAGGGGAGAGGAAGAGCCAGGTTACATAAAAGTTTTACAGCAAAAGGCATGTAGTCTGAACATCAAAAGATTATTGGCAATGAAAGAAAACCAGATATCCCAAGTTAAGGAATTTAGAGCTTTTCTATGCATGGGATGGAGAGGGAAATGGCAACCCACTACAGTATTCTTACCTGGAGAATCCCATGGACAGAAGATCCTGGTGGGCTTGCATGAGTTCATGGGGTCACAAAGAGTCAGCCAGGACCAGGCGATTAAACCAAAACAAAACAGCAGGCCTGGGAAGATGCAAGAGTCTGAACTCACTGAACTCACCCCTTTCGTGTGCATCTCAGCTATTGAGCTAGTATCCTGTGTTTCACCTCCTGAGCTCCCTTGGGGCTCATGGTAGAGAGTGACCGCAGCCTGATGGATCTTACAGGGCAGGTATTCTTCTCCTTCCTGAGTGCCCTTAGGGCTCACCAACTCATATTGGAGGGCTGCAATCACCGATAACTGTGACATCCTTGTTTACTGATATGGCAGGCGATATTCCATTTCTCAAGTTTTCCTGGTGGCTCAGACCCTAAGAATGTGCCTGCAGTGTGGGAGACCTGGGTTTGATTCCTGGGTTGGGAAGATGCCCTCAAGGAGGACATGGCTATCCACTCCAGTATTCTTGCCTGGAGAATCCCATGGACAAAGGAGCCTGGTGGGCTACAGTCCATGTGTCTCAAAGAGTCCAACACAATTGAGCGACTAAGCACACATTCCATTTCTCAGTTATTCAAGGAAAGCGGGGCAGTTGCTCGTCATCACCATAGAGCTTGGTCCTATTAAGGCAAAGACACTCAGATGAGCTTTTCTGAGCACCATTGCCAGCGAAAATGAGGGCTCCCTCTGCCCTGGGTTTCTGCCATGTTGGAGACTTAGTGCAGCGGGTTTCACCAGAATGAGAAGGCGCCTCTCTGGACAGAAGCCTGCCACTCTTCTACCGGCCACTGTGTTGCAGGTAGGGGAGATGGGAGAGTTGAGACCTCACCTATACTACCTCCTCCTTAGACCAGGTGGGGAGTTAGCACCCTATTTGATGAAAATCACAGTTACAAGCCCATAGTCTCAATTCAGGACTCATCCTATTTTTATACTGACCTTTCCCCTATTATCCTGGATTTCTTTGGAAGGACTGATGCTAAAGCTGAAACTCCAATACTTTGGCCACCTCATGCGAAGAGCTGACTCATTGGAAAAGACTCTGATGCTGAGAAGGATTGGGGGCAGGAGGAGAAGGGGACGACAGAGGATGAGATGGCTGGATGGCATCACGGACTCAATGGACATGAGTTTGAGTGAACTTTGGGAGTTGGTGATGGACAGGGAGGCCTGGCGTGCTGCAATTCATGGGGTCGCAAAGAGTCGGACACAACTGAGCGACTGAACTGAACTTCTGTATCATAGAGAGGAGCTAATGGTACTCCTGACAGTCTGGAGGTGTAATCCAATTATGTGTTCGAAAAGCAAACAACAAAAACCTTTCTTTTCTCTTAAAACAACAACAACAACAACAAAAAACTGTTTGCCTTAAAAAATGTTTAAATTACTCACAAGTTAAATTAATTACCTTCTTCCCACAAAAATCTCCAAGTAAAATACACACCCCAGGGAAATGCATTTATTTTAATCTTCTGGCTTCGCATATCCTTGACACATTATTAGTTTTCCACATACAGAGACATTTAAAAAATACTGGAGTACTTTATTCAGCATTTTACCATCACTTTTTTTTTTTCATTTAACACTGATACCACTTGAACCAGTTTCCTTGGGCTGTTGTAACAAAGAGTCACAAACTGGGTGGGGTGAAACAGGGAAATGTATTCCCTCACTGTTCCAAAGGCTAGAAGTCTGAAATCAGTTGGCAGTGGGGCAGGACGTTCTCTGAACTCTCTAGGGAGGATCCTCACGTTTCTCTTCCAGCTTCTGGTGACCCCAGGTGTTCCTTGGTTCATGGTAACAAAACTCCAATCTCCGCCTCCAGCTTCATATGGTCATTTTCTCCCCGGTGTGTCTCTGTCTTTACCTGGCATTCTCTTTGTGTGGACCTCTGTTGACTGGAAAAAAAAATGCACAGCCTAAAAGTTGAGAATTTTATTTTACTTGGCCGACAATCTGAGGACTGAAGCTCAGAAGACAGTGTCTCCGATCGCTCTGAGGGCTGCTCACAAGAAGTAAGGGAGGAACCAGGATAGATAGTAGCTTTGCAACAAAATCCAGATAGGCAGCACATCAAAAGATTATGGTTAAAGAAAACCAGAGCTTTGAGTTAGTGAATGTACTGCTCTTTTCTGTATGGGAAGATATGCGAATCTGGGTTCATTAAAAGCACTCCTTCGATTTGCACCTGAACTGTCTAAGGCCAGCAGCCTACCTTTCTCTATCCTGAATCCCCGCAGGCTGCGTAGCTGGAGGCGGTCAGCTACAATATCCTTTGTCTCTTGGTGCAGCAGGCGACATTTCTCATTCACCTCTGTGCCGTCTTATAGGACACCTGTCCTATTAGATTATGATCTCCGTGTTACCCAATTAAACTCCAGGGTGACTTCATCTTAACTAATTCCTCTGCAACAACTTTATTTTTAAATAGTCATATACTGACATTCTGGAGGTTAGGATTTCAGTATATCTTTTTTTTGGGGGTGAGGGGACACAATTTAACTGATGATATCCCCTTATCAGCTAAGTACTGTTTTCTGCATTTATAAAACGATCTGCAGTTTAACCTCTCATTTATTCTTTTTAAAACAGTGATAACAATGGCTAACTCACAGCACTGTTGGGAACAAAATAAGACATGGATGTTAGGTACTTTCATATTAGTACCTAATGTTCACTAATATTCATTGCATTGCATTTATTATTATTAGGTTTGCTTATTAAGCCATCATTGTGCAGTGGAGGGCTTCAGAGTCAGACAAACCTGGGTTGGAACCCCAGTTCCACCCACCTGAAAGGTCATTTTGGGGAATAGATTAAATGATTTGAAGTGATGTTTGGGGATTTGCTGCAACTGACAAACTGGGTAACCTTGGACAACTTACCTAGCCTTTCTGTACTTAATTTTCAACTTCTGCAAAATGGGAATAATAGTAGTAGGTGACATGGTTGGCAAAGATGCCTGCCAATGCAGGAGACATGAGATGTGGGTTCAACCCCTGGGTTGGGAAGATCCCCTGGAGGAGGGTATGGCAACCCACTCCAGTATTCTTGCCTAGAGAATCCCCATGGACAGAGGAGCTTGGTGGGCTACAGTCTCTGGGGTCACAGAGTTGGACATGACTGTGTGACTAAGCACACACGCACCTCATACTAATGTTGTAAATGGTAGATGATTTAATAGATCTAAAGTTTTTAGAGCCCTACCCGAGTTAGTGCTCTGTGAACAATAGCTGTTATTGTCATTATTATTATTACTGTTATGACAAAGGGGCTTCCCTAGTGGCTGAGTCTATAAACAATCTACCTGCAATTCAGGAAACCTGGGTTTGCTCCCTGGGTCAGGACGATCCCTTGGAGAAGGGAATGGCAACCTACTCCAGTATTATTGCCTGGAGAATTCCATGGACAGAGGAGCCTGGTGGGCTACAGTCCATGGGGTCACAAGGAGTCGGACACGGCTGAGCGGCCAACACACACATTAAGGCAAAATATTCTCTTTTGCTTCGCATGCTAGCGGTTGAATGCTGAGGCAAGAGATCAATGCCTTGTTTATGCAAAATAAAGCAGAAAATCTAAGGAATTAAAACTCTAATGCATCCTAACTAATTTGTCTGAGTCTAGAAATTTATAACTGCTAGAATTTTCATGAAATAATGGAAAATTTTATCTACATAGCTATATTACTTATACTTATCACCGGATAACAAACTACCCCCAGCTTCTGTGATTTACAGCAACACAGATTTCTGTGAGTGGGGAATCTGAACACAGCTGAACTGGATCTGCTTTACGGTCTCTCACGAAGCTTCAGTCAAGTTATTGACCAGGGCTGGGGTCTCAGCTGAAAGTTTTAGGAAGGATCAGTCTCTAAAATCACTTGGTTGTGGTTGGACCGAGGGCTTCATTTCCTTGCTGGCTTTTTGGCTGGAGGCTGCCCTCAGCTCCTTGCTCCAACTGCTGCTGCTGCTGCTCCTGCTAAGTCTCTTCAGTCGTGTCTGACTCTGTGTGACCCCATAGATGGCAGCCCACCAGGCTCCTCTGTCCCTGGGATTCTCCAGGCAAGAATACTGGAGTGGGTTGCCATTTCCTTCTCCTCCTTGCCCCAGGAGCCTCTACAAAACAGCTTGTTTCATCAAAACCAGCAAAAGAGAGGTCACAGTCTTTTGTTACCTGATCATGGAAGTGGCACCTGTCAATGTTGCTGTATTCTATTGGCTAAAAGCAAATCACTCAAGTGGAAGGTTATAACCAGCAGTGTGTATCAGGAGGTAAGATCATCACGAGTCGTCTTAGAGCTTCCATCCCTCTGACTCACCTCTCCCCCTCCCTCTCACTTCTCTCCCTCTCAGTCTCACTCTACTTATGTCCATTTCTATCCTTCCATCTGTTACTTATCTACTCTCTGCTGAAACTCTGACTCGAATCTCTGTATGCCCCACTGTATCCTTGTGTGTTTCTCAGCCTAGCCTGCACTCCATACCTGGTAGATGCTCAGCAAATGTTTGAATTTGATTTAAATTTACAGCATAAAAGAGAATTTTAAAAGGGTCAACTTTATCCATCACCTTAATATAATCCTTATGTTGGTTATATTTATGTAAATGTAAATATTTACCAAGTTCCTTTTTAATCTGTTCTTAAATACTTGTGAGAAATAAAAATAGTTTGTGAGACATAAGTTTTTACATACTGTTCTTAAATACAATATTATTTTTTTCTAATATGGAATAATGTTTGAAATCATATAAATTGGCTCCATAATAACTGTCAAATTGACAAGCCCATTTTTAAACATTTAACCATCACAAATAAGACCATGTAAATGTCCTTACACAGGGAAGGACATTTTGTGCTTTCCTTTGTTTTGATTTATTTCTTTGTACTGATATGGAAACAGCTGGTTTAGGACTTTGAATCTCTGTTTTAGCATAATGCACACTTCCATGCATGGACCAGGCCAAGTCTGTAGTGGTCTGAACTTTTGTGGATAAAGTGTTACTGAAGCAAACCTGGGTCTGCTTGCCCATGGGCAATAAAGCCAAACTGCAGACACAGGTTGTGGTGAAGCAAAGTGCAGCGTTTATTGCAGGGCACAGGGCAAGGGGTCCAGGTATTTAGTGCTCAAAAGTCTTGAACACCCCAGTAGGTTTCAGGGAAAGGTTCTTAAAGACAAGGTGAAGGAAGGGGGGTTGTAGGTTGTGTGATCAGCTTTGTAGGCATTCCTCTAATTGATAAGGTAATCCGGAGTCAATATCATTGGCTGTCTCAGTTCAACCCATCTGGGGACCATGTGCTTGTGGGCAGCGTGAAGTTAACTTTTTCCATCTAGGGGCAGGTTTCAGTATCTGCAAAACAGCTCAAAGGATATGGCTCAGAATAGGTCTGTAGACCTTGAGGAGGAACTACCTGACTTTGTTTAATGGCTAAATTATTATTTTCTCTTGCTTGACTATTTTCCTTTCTTTCTGCATTCCCTCACTTCCCTGATTAAATTTACTCTTTAGAAATTGGAAGTGGTCAAGCAGGAGATGGCAAGATGAACATCGACATTTTAGGAATCAGTGAACTAAAATGAACCTGAGTAGGTGAATTTAATTCTGATGACTGTTATGGCTACTTCTATGGGCAAGAATCCCTTAGAAGAAATGGAGTAGCCCTCATAGTCAACAAAATAGTCTGAAATGCAGTACTTGGTGCAATCTCAAAAGCGACAGAATGATCTCTGTTCATTTTCAAGGCAAACCATTTGATTTCACAGTAATCCAAGTCTATGCCCCAATCACTAATGCAAAGAAGCTGAAGTTGAACGGTTCTATGAAGACCTACAAGACCTTCTAGAAGGAGCACCAAAGAAAGATGTTTTTTTCATCATAGGGGACTGGAATGCAAAAGTAGGAAGTCAAGAAATACCTGGAGTAACAGGCAAATTTGGCCTTGGAGTACATGATGAAGCAGGGCAAAGGCTAATAGAGTTTTGTCAGGAGAACGCACTGGTCATAGAAAACACCCTCTTCCAACAACACAAGAGAAGACTCTACACTTGGACATCACCAGATGGTCAACACTGAAATCAGATTGATTATATTCTTTGCAGCCAAAGATGGAGAATCTATACAGTCAGCAAAAACAAGACTGGGAGCTGACTGTGGCTCAGATCATGAACCTCTTATTGCAAAATTTAGACCTAAATTGAAGAAAGTAAGGAAAACTGCCAGACAATTCAGGTATGACCTAAATCAAATCCCTACTATTATACAGTGGAAGTGACAAACAGATTGAAGGGATCAGATCTGATAGAGTGCCTGAAGAACTATGGATGAAGGTTCATGACATTCTACAGAAGGTGATCAAAACTATCCTCAAGAAAAAGAAACATAAAAAGGCAAAATGGTTGTTTGAGGAGGCCTTACAAATAGCTGAGAAAAGAAGAGAAGAGAAAGGAAAAGAGGAAAGATATACCTATTTGCAGAGTTTCAAAGAATAGTAAGGAGAGATAAGAAAGCCTTCTTCAGTGATCAGTGCAAAGAAAGAGAGGAAAACAATAGAATGGGAAGGACTAGAGTTCTCTTCAAGAAAATTAGAGATACCAAGGGAACATTTCCTGCAAAGATGGGCTCAATAAAGGACAGAAACAGTATGGACCTAACAGAAGCAGAAGATATTAAGACGAGGTGGCAAGAATACACAGAAGAACTGTACAAAAAAGATCATGACCCAGATAACCATGATGGTGTGATCACTAGAGCCAGACATCCTGGAATGTGAAGTCAAATGGGCCTTAGGAAGCGTCACTATGAGCAAAGCTAGTGGGGTGATGGAATTCTAGCTGAGCTACTTCAAGTTCTAAAAGATGATGCTGGGAAAGTGCTGCACTCAATATGTCAGCAAATTTGGAAAACTCAGCAGTGGCCACAGAACTGGAAAAGATCAGTTTTCATTCCAATCTCAAAGAAGGGCAATGCCCAAGAATGCTCAAACTACTGCACAATTGCAGTCCTCTCACATGCTAGTAAAGTAATTCTCAAAGCAAGACTTCAATAGTATATGAACCAAGAACCTCCAGATGTTCAAGCTGAATTTAGAAAAGGCACAGGAACCAGAGACCAAATTGCCAACATCTGTTGGATCATCAAAAAAGCAAGAGAGTTCCAGAAAAACATCTACTTCTGCTTTATTGATTATGCCAAAAGCTTTGACTGTGTGGATCACAATAAACTGTGGAAAATTCTGAAAGAGATGGGAATACCTGCCTCCTGAGAAATCTGTATTCAGATCAAGAAGCAAGAGTTAGAACCAGACATGGAACAATGGACTGGTTCCGAATTGTGAAGGGAGTAGATCAAGGCTGTATATTGTCACCCTGCTTATTTAACTTATATGCAGAGTACATCATGAGAAATGTTGGGCTGGATGAAGTACAAGCTGGAATCAAGATTTCCAGGAGAAATATCAATCAATAGATGTGCAGATGACACCACCCTTATGGCAGAAAGTGAAGAACTAAAGAGCCTCTTGATGAAAGTGAAAGGAGAGTGAAAAAGCTGATTTAAAACTCAATATTCAAAAAATGAGGATCATGACATCCAGTCCCATTCTTCATGGCAAATAGATGGGGAAAGAATGGAAACAGTGATAGACTTGTGTTTTGTTGATCTCCAAAATCATTGCAGATGGTAACTGCAGCCATGAAATTAAAAGACACTTGCTCCTTGGAAGAGGAGCTGTGACCAACCTAGACAGCATATTAAAAAGCAGACATTACTTTGCCAACAAATGCCCATCTAGTCAAAGCTATGGTTTTTCCAGTAGTCATGTATGGATTTGAGGGCTGGCCATAAAGAATAAACGCCAAAGAATTGATACTTTTGACCCATGGTGTTGGAGAAGACTTTTGAGAGTCCCTTGGACTGCCAGGAGATCCAACCATTCAATCCTAAAGGAAATCAGTCCTGAATATTCATTGGAAGGACTGATGCTGAAACTGCAATACTTTGGCCTTCTGATGCAAAGAACTGACTCATTGGAATAGACCCTGATGCTGGGCAAGATTGAAGGCAGGAGGAGAAGGGGACACCAGACTATGAGATGGTTGAATGGCATCACAGACTCAATGGACATAAGTTTGAGCAGACTCCAGGAGTTGGTGATGGACAGGGAGGCCTGGCATTGCTACAGTCCATGTAGTCACAGAGTGTCGGACAAGACTGAGCAACTGAACTGAAGCCCCTCTGTCCATGGGATTTCCCAGGCAAGAGTAATGGAGTGGGTTGCCATTTCCGTTTCTAGGGGATATTCCCACCCCAGAGATCGAACCCATGTCTCTTGCTTCTCCTGCATTGGCAGGTGGATTCTTTACCACTGAGCCATCAGGGAAGCCTTTTTCTAAAAAAATACGTGCTCAATTGTGTCCAGCTCTTTGCGATTCCATGGACTATAACCTGCATGTGCTTCTGTCCATGGAATTTTCCAGGCAAGAATACTAGAGTAGGTTGCCATTTCCTACTCCAGGGGATCTGCCAACCCAGAGCTCAAACCCACATCTCTTGCACTGACAGGTGGATTCTTTACCATGAGTACCACCTAGAAAGACCCTTTCTAAGAGTAGGAAAATATTATTTTTTTAATTGAATTAGTTGATGTACAATATTGTGTTAGCTTCTGCTATACAGCGAGGTGATTTAGTATGTATATTTTTTCAGGTTATTTTCCATTATAGGTTATAGAGACTTCCCTGGTGGCTCAGAGGTTAAAGCGTCTGCCTCCAATGCTGGAGACCCGGGTTCGATCCCTGGGTCGGGAAGATCACCTGGAGAAGGAAATGGCAAACCACTCCAGTATTCTTGCTTGGAGAATCCATGGACTGAGGAGCCTGGTGGGCTGCAGTCCATGGGGTCACAAAGAGTCGGACACGACTGAGTGACTTTACATTATGGCATTTTTTAAAAAACAATATAGGTGAGGAAAGTACATTTAGAATAAAGCATCAGGTGACTACATAATATAGGTGCTGCTGCTGCTAAGTCACTTCAGTCATGTCTGATTCTGTGCGACCCCATAGACAGCAGCCCACCAGGCTCCGCCGTCCCTGGGATTCTCCAGGCAAGAACACTGGAGTGGGTTGCCATTTCCTTTTCCAATGTATGAAAGTGAAAAGGGAAAGTGAAGTCACTCAGTCGTGTCGACTCTTCGCGACCCCATGGACTACAGCCTACCAGGCTCCTCTGCCCATGGGATTTTCCAGGCAGGAGTACTGGAGTGGGTTGCCATTGCCTTCTCCAAATATAGGTGCTACTCCCCAGCAATAATTGCCTTTACTGATGTTGTGTAATACTTCTGGTGACCCACTTTTTTTCAGTGTTTTATTGAGAAAAGAACACATACAAGGAGAGAAAATGGAATAGTGAATCATTCTGCGCCTGTCACCCTGCAAATATTGTTGTCAATATTTTGCCAGTGTTGCTTCAGCCATTTCTCACCTTTAATTTGCTTTTTTGCTTCTGGAGTCTTTTAAAGCAAACCCCAGATATCCTATCATCCCTCCTGTAAATACAGTATGCATCTCTAATAGATCATTATGCTTTAACATCACCTCAGCATCATTATCACATCTAGCTGTCCATGTTCAAATTCCCCTAATTACTTCAAAACATCTTTGTATAGTAGATATGGTTAAATAAGGATAAAAATGTCTCCATACTGTATTGCTGCTGCTGCTAAGTCGCTTCAGTCGTGTCCGACTCTGCAACCCCATAGATGGCAGCCCACCAGGCTCCCCCGTCCCTGGGATTCTCCAGGCAAGAACACTGGAGTGGGTTGCCATTTCCTTCTCCAGTGCATGAAAGTGAAAAGTGAAAGTGAAGTCACTCAGTCATGTCCAACTCTTAGCGACCCCATGGACTGCAGCCCACCAGGCTCCTCCATCCATGGGATTTTCCAGGTAAGAGGACTGGAGTGGGGTGCCATTGCCTTCTCCCCATACTGTACTAGGTCTCTTTTAATCTGTAAGGCATTGGAGAAGGCAATGGCAACCCACTCCAGTGTTCTTGCCTGGAGAATCCCAGGGACGGAGGAGCCTGATGGGCTGCCATCTATGGGGTCGCACAGAGTCGGACACGACTGAAGCAACTTAGCAGCAGCAGCAGTTATCTATAATTCAACCCATGCTATTATTTCTTGAAGACATTGACTCATGTATTTTTCTTCTAATATTTTCTAATTTTTAAGAAACAATTTTCCATTTGTCAAATTTAGCTGATGACTTACCCATGGAGTTTTTAAACTTGTTATTCTCTCCTAAAGATTCGTCACTAATTTTTTTGTCCCTTGGACTTTTGTAGAATAATGAAAACCCTAGACAGCCTTCTCAGAGTAATGGTTTCAAATGCATAAAATGAAGTGTAATTATATCTTTATGGTTTCTTTCTTTTGTAGACCATTGTGTTTCATTTTACCAAGTTTGCAATGTAGCAAAGCATGTGCTCCTTTATGTAGGACAAGATCGAGCCAAGAGTCTAGCAACCATCATGATTTCTAAATAGTGTTTAATGTAAATGTTTAGAGATATTTGTAACAACCCTATTGTGATGAAAAAAATATGTGAGTTTGATTGCATCAGAGTCTTAGGAAGCGCTACAATACTGTAGTTGCTTGCATTCATAATTTAAGGTTCTAAACTCGATTTAGAGGAGACTGGAAATAAAGATGTTTTTGGCCTCTCTACTGGACAGGTGGGATCTTAGTTCCCAGACCAAGGATCAAAACCACGCCCCTGTAGTGCAGTGCAGAGTCTTAACCATTAGACTGCCATGGAAGTTCCAAGATGTACATTTTTCCATATATGAGTTTATAGACCATTGAATTCTTTCCACGGGCCTAGTCACCAGCTGAAGTTTACAGATTGTGTCATGTACTTCCTATGGCATCATGTCATATTAATGTCTGGTTTTTACTTTTAGTGAAGGTAAGGTTGAGCTTAAGGTAAGGTAAGGCTTGAGGTGCTGTGAATCTGACCCATTCATTAGAATATTTCCCATCGGCCTTTCTCCTAATGGTTTTTAGCATTCGGTGATAGCTGCCTAGATGTATTATTTTATTAGGGATTGAAAATGGTAACTTTCTAATTCTGTCATTCTTCCACTTGTATTAACTGCAATACTTCTGTAAAGTAAGTTGTGGTTACCTTGAACTCCAGTTCATGTGATAAAATCTTGACTACTACTTGATTCTTTTACCAATTTTCAGAGTAATGAGCGGATCTCTGAGGCATCCCCAGTGGTGAACAGAGAATTTCTGTTTGTCTTTGCAGCTTGGGTTTTGGCTATGGCTTTGGTTTGAGGAACACTGTGAATTACAGGAAATGCATTTATATGATCTAATCAGTCACTGTTCACTTTGCTCAGCGTTTGGCCTGTGTGAGCCCCTCTAAACTGGCCTCCCTTTCATTTTCAAATGACCACATTGGTGTTTGGCAGCAGTATTGCTTTTTGGCACAGCAACATATCCTAGGCTTAGCTTGTACCATACCTATCCCAGACTTAGAATAAGGAATGTTTCCAAGAATCTTGTGTTCCTTTTAGTGGAAAATGATATTTTAAAACAAGAATCTGGGTATTAAGGGTATTTATTGTTTTAGGTTACCATTACTTTCAAGCCTTTTCAGCAGACAGAGATATGAAATGTTTATTTTTTTTTGAAAGAGAAAAATCATTAGTGTATATATATGATTTCCAATAGAAATTTCAAGGCACAGAATTTTTCTCAACTCCTTTGACTTTATTACCTAATTGGCTATTTCTTACATGTGATAATCTTAGCTCCTAGTGGTGGTAACATAATGGCTTGCTTGCTATGCTCACAGAATACACACAGTAGTTTCAAAATAGCAACACCAATATTACACATAGCAGTAAGCCCAATGCATCTAGTTTAGGATTTATTTGCAGAACATTTTTTTTTTTCCTTTGGACTGTTTCTCACTAAGCATATAAAATCAAAATACTGCGCTTTAAACCCTTATAACTATTTTCTCTGTAGTTATGCCAACACTTTGATATACAGCTGGATATGTACATTTAAAATTTGCATATAATTTGTAGAGATTGTTTTGCTTTTTTGATTAAAAAAAATTCTGTAAAAATTTGATGTGGTTCCAAAGCTAAAATTTATAAAGCAGAATCCACTAAGAAAACTTTGGCTTCAATCCGTGTTCCCTTGATCCTATTTCTTCATTCCCCCAGTAGGTAACCTTTTTTTTTTTTAATTAATTTTTTTTTCTGGTTGTCCTCGGTCTTCAGTGCTGTACACGTGCTTCCTTCAGTTGTGACAAGTGGGGACTACTGTTCGTAGCAGTGTGAAGGCTTCTCATCGCTGTGACTTGTCTTGCGACAGGCTTCAGGCCTGCAGGCTTCCGCAACGCAGCGCAGGCTCAGTGGTTGTGGCGCAGGGCTTCATTGCTTCGGGGCAAGTGGAATCTGCCTGGACTAGGAATCAAATCCGTGTCCACTGCTTTGACAAGTGGATTCTTATCCACTATGCCACCAGGAAAGCCCAACCATTTTTATTCAGTTCAGTTCAGTCGCTCTGTCGTGTCCGACTCTTTGCGACCCCATGAATCGCAGCACGCCAGGCCTCCCTGTCCATCACCATCTCCCGGAGTTCACTCAGACTCAACGTCCATCGAGTCCGTGATGCCATCCAGCCATCCCATCCTCTATCACCCCCTTCTCCTCCTGCCTCCAATCCCTCCCAGCATCAGAGTCTTTTCAAATGAGTCAGCTCTTCTCATGAGGTGGCCAAAGTACTGGAATTTCAGCTTTAGCATCATTCCTTCCAAGGAAATCCCAGGGTTGATCTTCTTTAGAATGGACTGGTTGATCTCCTTGCAGTCCAAGGGACTCTCAAGAGTCTTCTCCAACACCACAGTGCAAAAGCATCAATTCTTCGGTGCTCAGGCTTCTTCACAGTCCAACTCTCACATCCATGCTGCTGCTGCTGCTAAGTCGCTTCAGTCGTGTCCAACTCTGTGCAACCCCGTGGACTGCAGCCTACCAGGCTCCTCCGTCCATGGAATTTTCCAGGCAAGAGTACTGGAGTGGATTGCCATTGGTTAATTGTCCAGTGTTTCTTAGTGAAAAATTCTATCTAATCCAGATATAATATGGATTGTGCTCAGTCGTGTCTGACTCTCTGCAGCCCCATGGACTGTAGCCTGCCAGGCTTCTCTGTCCGTGGGTTTTTCTAGCCAAGAATACTGGAGTGGTTTGCCATCTCCTACTCCATATACATATTATAACACATAGTATATCTATCTCTTTACATAGAGATAGCATAGCGGCAATGGCACCCCACTCCAGTACTCTTGCCTGGAAAATCCCATGGACGGAGAAACCTGGTAGGTTGCAGTCCATGGGGTCGCTAAGAGTTGGACACAACTGAAGTGACTTAGCAGCATCAGCAGCAATGTGATTATATCCACTTGTATGTACATATCTCTTCTTTCTTATACACAGTAAAGCACTATAAATATTCTGTGTTTTTGATTTAGTAAAATGTACTATGATTACTCCACATCACATATAGATTGCCCCCCATTCCTGCTTTAGAACAGACTCTACTGTGTGGGTGCACCATAGCGTTTCAACCAATTCCCTATTTGACATCCCTAAATTATTCTTTAACGGCCACTTGCTTATCACTATGATGTAATGGACAGAAGCAACAGAAATTGCACCCATTTGATTTCCAGAATTCACAACCTGAATCTCCAGCAAAATAGCAGAGTGGAGACAGTGTAAGATCGTGGGAACATGTTTAGAAGTGAGATATGTCAAACTGGAAGCCTAATTCTACCCGATTTCACCTTTCTGAGCTTCCATTTCCTCAACCTGAAAATACATAAACCATGTTTATACAGAACGCTGACTGTGTGCAAGGCAAGTCGCAGTACACCTGGCCTAGAATATGTGCATGTAAAAATCACAGCAATAATTAATATTAATTTTACTGATTTCCTCAGCGGTAAGAAGAATCCCAAATGGGTCTTAGTCCTTTATTTTTGTTTCTGTTTGTATTTATTTCTTGATGGGGAGGCTCATTAGTTCCTTTTCCTGTCCCTAGAAGCACTGCTCCAGGGAAGAGGGAAGCTAGCGGGAGCAGTAACTCACCTTGAACATGCTCTCCAAAAGCATTGCCTATCGACTTGTTTACAGGTGACCTTTTAAACTGAGCATTGCGAAGCTTTCTGCGGACGCGAAAACTTGGGTGTGTGACGGACAACTGGAGCCCCCTAGAAAAGTGGTCAGAGGGTGGCAGTTTGTTTTCTGATGGCACCAAAGCCTCCACCAGAGCTAGCCTAGGTTCACGCCCTCCCTGACACTTTACACCTGGCAAGCTCAGTAGCCCCAGGTGGCCTGTGGTACTGCCTCTGAGTGTGTGTGTTAGTCGCTCAGTCCTGTCTGACTGTGCGACCCCATGGACTGTAGCCCACCAGGCTCCTCTGTCCATGGGATTCTTCAGGCGAGGATACTGCAGTGGGTTGCCATTTCCTCCTCCAGGGGATCTTCCAGACCCAAGGATTGAACGCTGCTGCCTGAAGGTCATGCCTAAACAGCAGGATCTGGGCGTCTTCATTTCAGGCAGGTCATTAGCATCTCAAAGGGCTCTCATTCCCTAAACCCTGTCTAGGAATGATTCCTTCTGGGCATTCCCTCTGTGATCCCTAAGAAGCTACTAGGAGGAGGAGGAAGGAACTGGGATCCTCCCTCAAGGGGGATCAGTTTTGAGCAGAGTTTTTAAGAAAGAGAAGGAATGCGAGCCCAGGGAGAAGAAAGCAGCCTTCCTGTTATCGACGCTTCTGTGTTTCATCAGAAGGAGGCTTTGAAGTCACAGACTGAATGCCTAAAGGCCTTTGGCTGCAGCTATCACCTCTCAGAACCTCTTGCTTCCTCGGTTGTAAAATATGGTTATAAAAATGGTGATATTCCTCATCCAAAGCACTGTTGTGATGATTCAATGAGATTTATAGTTTCTTGTGTTTGGCAAAGAATAGAAGCTCAGGAAATGCGAATTTCCTTTCTACCCTCTCCCTTTTTTCAAGCACTTATCCCACCACATCTTAAAAATAAAACCAGGTCATTATAGTAAGAACTGAAATCTCTGGAAAGGCACAGGCAGACGTTACATTAAATTCTTAACAGTAACTTTTAATGTTGGTGGTAATAGCCTTATTTTATGCGTAAAGCAAGCAGCTGAAGTTCTGAGACTGGAAGTAGCTGGTCCGTGGTCACACCCAGGGCCTTAGCTTGCCCTTAATCCCCTTTTACATGAATTAGGAAATGGTGCTTCTCTGCTTCCCAGGCAGTACTAGAGGTAAAGAACCTGCCTGCTCATGCGGGAGATCTAAGAGGCCCAGGTTCAGGCCCTGGGTCAGGAAGATCCCCTGAACAAGGGCATGACAATCCACTCTAGTGTTCTTGCCTGGAGAATCCCATAGACGGAGGAGCCTGGCAGGCTACAGTCCACAGGGTCACACGGAGTTGGACACGACTGAACCGGCACTGCACACATGCCCTGTGCCCTCTGCTTGGGTCAGTGCCGTGGACACAGCGGTGACCACTGGAGTTGAGGCAGGGTTCAGCCCCCTCTCGCCACCTTGGCGTGAAGTTGTCGTGTCGTACACAGCTCACACAGCTGTGCGCAGAAGCTCTGGTCAAATGCATCAGTTCAGTTCAATCACTCATTCCTGTCCGACTCTTTGTGACCCCATGGACTGTAGCAATGCCAGGCCTCCCTGTCCATCACCAAGTCCTGGAGCTTGCTGAAACTCGTGTCCATTGAGTCGGTGATGCCATCCAAAGGCATAATTTTGATCGAGGTCAGTGCCGTGGACACAGCGGTGACCACTGGAGTTGAGGCAGGGTTCAGCCCCCTCTCGCCACCTTGGCGTGAAGTTGTCGTGTCGTACACAGCTCACACAGCTGTGCGCAGAAGCTCTGGTCAAATGCATCAGTTCAGTTCAATCACTCATTCCTGTCCGACTCTTTGTGACCCCATGGACTGTAGCAATGCCAGGCCTCCCTGTCCATCACCAAGTCCTGGAGCTTGCTGAAACTCGTGTCCATTGAGTCGGTGATGCCATCCAAAGGCATAATTTTGATCGAATACATAGTTAAATACATAGTTTTGATCAAACTGAAATTCAGCCCCAGATCTGACTGGCAGTCAGACCACATCCTTTCCGTTGCTACCTGGGAGTTCACTCCTTCATATTTCCTTGGAGATCCTGCTCCATCCTTTCTCTCTCCTCTCTCTGCCTCATCTCCATCTCTCCCCTTTCCTTCTCTACCGGCTTTTCCTTCCTCGTGACACACTCAAATCTCTACACGTAAGTGCCACTGGGATTTTGAAACAAATCACGGTCCGTAACGCCACCTCTCCTCCCCATGCCTAGCTCCAGACCTGGCATTGACAGGCCTTCTGAGCAAATGCTTGCTGAGAACCCTTGCAGTTTGCAAGTAGGCTACGTCTTCACCATCCTCCTTGTTGCCCTCAGAACCTTGCAAGTTGCTTTGCCCACAGTGATCTCACTTTGGCAAGAGAGAACGAAAGATTTTTTCCCAAGAGCAGTCATCTCAAGCAGGCACTAGAGGGCAGCAGAAGGTCGCACATGGACTTTTGTTTCCCTTCCCGTCCCTGACTGGCCACAGCCCACCTTGTCTCAAGAGGCTGGAGTCCATGATTCCACTTCAAGGCTGACTGCTCCCTGAACAGCAGGGGAGATAGAGGTCGGGGGGAGGCGGGGGCTGAGCGTGCCTTAGTCTGCAGGAACAGCCATTTTCAGATCCACTGAGCTGCAGTGGGATTCTTCACTCTGCCTTTTACTTACTTTAGGGCAAATACAGCAGAACCATATGGCTATTTTTGTACTTCTTAAAAATATCAAAATGTAATTTGCAGACAAAAGATATTGGCCACTACGGGGCCACTGGCCATTGTCCAGGGGTCCCTCTCCCTGCCCCACAGAGAATATGACTTTCCACAGAGATTTACCTGCTGTTCTTTGAAACAAGTATCCTCTTGGAGGTTATGCACTGGAACCTTGAGCCCCCATTCCCTTCTCCGTAAAGGGGGCAGCAATTTCTACTCGGTAGGATGACTGCAAGAACTATATCAGATCATAGATGCTGTATCTCTCCTCTGAGAGAACAGTTCCATGAGGAATTAGTATCCTCATTATACAAATGAGAAAAACAACGAGATGACTTGCCCAGAATTCAGAATCTGACTTAATAGCTTGGGACTTAAGCTTTCAATCCTACTTTTGTCTACTATGTTCCACCAGGTAGGAAGCACATAGTTTAAGGAGATTTCTGACAGTGTGGTTAAAGTGCCAGCAGGTTGCAAGGAAAGCTTCACAGATTCAGACACGCACAGGAATGAATAATGCTGAGCTGAAGGCCAAGCACAGGAATAAATGACCTCTGAGGATGTTCCTGACACCTTAGAATTTATAATTTCTTTTTTTGGGTTCTGTTTCTCATTTATCTTCTAAATAATCTAAGATTTCTGTACTAACGTCAATGACTTTACAAATGAGAAAGTGAAGCCTCGGGGAGGCTAAGTGACTTGTCCAGGGTGATCCAGCTGGAAATGGAAGAGCTGGAATTTAAACCCAAGCAAGTCCCTGTGATATAGCTGCCCTTCGGCAGTTGAGCATATTGTGCATTTAGGGAAGAAGCTGCAAATTAGAACATCAGTTGTCTTAGGATTTGGCAGTTTTGTAGACCTATCCTCTTTTTAGAGTCTCCACTGTTGCTTCTTTTTCCATTCCTCAAGCATGCATACAAAACACACACATACCACTTTCAGACATACACACCTTCATCAGAAACCACTCAGGAATACCCCCACAGTTCCCGAGTGTGGGAGTTCCTTTACCTGTAGTTAGGTGGCTAATTTTATCATGACCCCCAAGTAGGGGGCAGCTTTGAGCACTGTGAACAGGGTGTCCAAAAAGCACGAGTGCATAGTCCTGAGTCTGGGTTTTATGCTTAGAATGAGAATTGCAGTTTTTAGATGGGAAGCTGGTCTCAGTTCAACAGAGCTCTGCCATAATGAAACTGGAAGCCTAAAAATGTAATGAGTTTGTGTTCAAAAAGCAATTAGAATTATTTGGTGGTAAATGAGATAATTAGATGGAATTTCTGACCAGCCGACCTTTAAAATGCCTCTTATACCGATGAGATCCCTTAGCCCATGGAAAGCGATGGGAGCCTAGGGTTATTGTCTAGGGGTGGCAGGAACTGGGAAGGCCCAACTGTTTGTAAAAATACGGTGAATGGAACAGAAGAACAGGTACAGGACCCTAGACTAGTTATAAACTATGTGGCCTTAGGCAAATTAGCTCTGTAAGTTGTCTTCTGTACATTAATAAGGTAAGGTTGAGATGATCTGCCTTTAGGGCTATGGTGATAAGATTGAGATAGTGGATTTGAAGTCTGAAGATCTTCATGACCCAGATAATCATGATGATGTGATGACTAATCTAGAGCCAGACATCTTGGAATGTGAAGTCAAGTGGGCCTTAGAAAGCATCACTATGAACAAAGCTAGTGGAGGTGATGGAATTCCAGTCGAGCTGTTTCAAATCCTGAAAGATGATGCTGTGAAAGTGCTGCACTCAATTTGCCAGCAAATCTGGAAAACTCAGCAGTGGCCACAGGACTGGAAAAGGTCAGTTTTCATCCCAATTCCAAAGAAAGGCAATGCCAAAGAATGCTCCAACTACCACACAATTGCACTCATCTCACATGCTAGTAAAGTAATGCTCAAAATTCTCCAAGCCAGACTTCAGCAATA
>SJXQ01013097.1:90459-142550 GCA_006408695.1 Aepyceros melampus | reverse complement strand
TCTGTGGGAGAGGGTGAGGGTGGGATGATTTGGGAGAATGGCATTGAAACATGTATAATATCATATATGAAATGAATAGTCAGTCCAGGTTCGACGCATGATACTGGATGCTTGGGGCTGGTGCACTGAGATGACCCAGAAGGATGGTACGAGGAGGTAGGAGGGAGGGGGGTTCAGGATGGGGAACATGTGTATACCTGTGGCGGATTCATGTTAATGTATGGCAAAACCAGTACAATATTGTAAAGTAATTAACCTCCAATTAAAATAAATAAATTATATTTAAAAAATAAATAAATAAAAGTATATGAAAAAAACAAAAGAACCCTCAATATTAAAAAAAACTAAGATCATGACATCCAGTCCCATCACTTCATGAAAAAAAAAAATTAAGAAGACATACGAATTATAAATATGTATGTTCCCCACACAGAATACACAAATGCATAAGTCAAATATTAGTAGACATAAAGGGAGAAATGGACAGTAACAAATAATAGTAGGAAATTTTTATACCACACTTTCATCATTGGACCAATCAAACAGACAGAAAATAAATATGAAAATCCAGGCCATAACACATTAGAATAAGTATAGTTAAACAATATGTATCTATATGGAACTTTCCATTCAGAAGCAGCAGAATACACATTCTTTTGAAGTTCAGATGAAAATTCCCCAGGATAGAACAAATACTCAACTACAAAACAATTCTTAGAAAATTTAAGAGAATTGACATCATATTAAGTATACTTTTTGTACAATTTTATGAGACTAGACCTCAACTCTAAGAAACAAACTGCAAAAACAAACCATGTGGAAGTTATACAGCACTCTATTAAGCAAGTAGTGGATCACTGGAAAAATCAAACAGGAAGTAAAAGAATAACTTCAGACAAATGTAAAGGAAAATAAAATGATCTAAAATTAATGGGACACAGAAGAAGTAGTTCTAAGAGGGAACAATATACCAATAGAAGCTTACTGAAAGGAAGTAGAAAAATAAGAACAAACAAAATGTATGTTGGTAGGGGCAAAGAAATCATAAAAGTTATAGGAGAAATAGATGAAATGGAGGCTAAAAAGCAATATAAAAATCAATGAAACTAAGACATGGTTCTTTGAAAAGATAAATAAAATTGATAAACCTTTAGCCAGACATATCAAGAATAAAAGAGAGATGGCCCAAATCAAAAAACTCAGAAATTAAAAAGTAGTAGCAAATGACAGTATAGATATACAAAGGAGTCTGCCTATCTCTTTATTTGAACCATAGTCAGAACTCCCAGTTTCACTTTTATATTTTTCAAGCTATGAGTTTTGAAGATTGATACTTCATTCCTTTTACCTTGATGAAAGCTGTATATACTAAGAATACTTCTTTGAATAGTACATATTTAAAAAATTACCAAAGAGTTTCTAGAAATTATTAGTTTCTTTTGTTGCTTATATGTTCTTTTTTAAGCCTTTGATGTCTAACTGATATGTTTCATATCACATTTCTTATTTTCCTCAAAATTCCAAGTATTTAACAAGGAGTTGACTCTCAATCTTGGGGCTTCCTTGGTAGTTCAGTTGGTAAAGACTCCACTTACAATGCAGGAGACCTGCATTTGATTCTTTGGTTGGGAAGATCCCCTGGAGAAGGGAATGGCTACACACTCCAGTATTCAGGCCTGGACAATTCCATGGATTATGTAGTCCATAGAGTTGCAAAGAGTGGGACACGACTGAGTGACTTTCACTTTTCACTAGCCCTCAGTCTTAAATGTGTGCAATCTGTATTAACTGATTCTTCAAATATGTATCAGTTACTTGCTATCTGACAGACCTATCTGACATAGTTAGTTCAACTATCAAAGTAAGTAAGTAAATGAGGTTTTACACAGTATCTTATGGTTTTGAAACAGTTTCATTATATGTGTCAGGATAATGGTAGGAAACAAATGGCATGTTTAAATTGAGTAACATTGGATTTCATACAGTTTCATAAAGAGACTAATTACAAAAATGTGGGTAGGGTTTGTTGGGAAATCAAGATGGGTTGTAGGTTCTTAGGCTGCTAACAACAAAGATCTATTACGATTTCTGGGTCTAAAAAGGAAAGGAGAGGAAGTGATTACAGGAAGCCATACATAAGATTAGATGTAGAGGAACATCTGACAGAAGCTATCTTCAGTAGAACAACTTGTCAACAACTTGTGAGCAGGCAGAAAGCCAAGGGAATAAGTTCTCTGACTGCAGTATTTTCCTGTCCTTAATTTGGGCTGGTGCCTTCCATTACCCAAACTCAAGCTAAGGTTAGAGGAAAGTTAGCCCACTGATGCAGTCCACAGAGGTCAGCATCCTGAAGTACAGGGCAAGAAGGAGAAAGTGGAGAGTAGATATGGAGACCCAGATGGAAGTATTCAGCTCACTTACTTTCATTCATCCATTTGCCATTTAGTTGCTCAGTTATGTCTGAGTCTTTGTGACCCCATGAACTGCAGTGAACCAGGTTTCCCTTCATGAATAAATCCCATTAATTCAACTATAAAAATATATACCACATATGTCATTTTTCCCCTTCTCACTCCACTGTCACTCTAGGTTGTTATCATATCTTTCTATATGAGAGAAAAGGTCAGTTTTCATTCCAGTTCCAATGAAAGGCTATGCCAAAGGATGTTCAGACTACCACACAATTGTACTCCTCTCTAGCAAAGTAATGCTCAAAATTCTCCAAGTGAGGCATCAACGGTACCTGAACCGAGAACTTCAAGATGTTCAAGTTGGATTTAGAAAAGGGAGAGGAAAGGCAGCTTACCTGCGTCCTGAGAAATCTGTATGCAAGTCAAGCAACAGTTAGAACTGGACATGGAACAATGGATTGGTTCCAAATTGGGAAAGGAGTACGTCAAGGCTGTATATTGTCACCCTGCTTACTTAACTTATATACAGAGTATACATATAAGCAGAGTATGTATATATGCAGTATGTATATATGCAGAGTATATCATGTGAAATACTGGATTGGATGAAGCACAGCTGGAATCAAGATTGCTGGGAGAAATATCAATAACCTCAATACTCATATGACACCACCCTTATGGCAGAAAGTAAAGAAGAACTAAAGAGCCTCTTGATGAAAGTGAGAGAGGAGAGTGGGAAAAAACTTAGCTTAAAACTCGACATTCAAAAAACTAAGATCATGGCATCTAGTCCCATCACTTCATGGCAAATTGATGGGGAAATAATGGAAACAGTGCCAGACTTTATTTTCTTGGGCTCCAAAATCACAGCAGATGGTGACTGCAGCCATGAAATTAAAAGATGCTTGCCCCTTGGAAGAAAAGCTATGACAAACTAGACAACATATTAAAAAACAGAAACATTACTTTGCCAACAATGGTCCATCTAGTCAAAGCTATGGTTTTTCCAGTAGTCATGTATGGATGTGAGAGTTGGAGCATAAAGAAAGCTGAGCATCAAATAATTGTTGCTTTTGAACAGTGGTGTTGGAGAAGACTCTTGAGAGTCCCTTGGACTGCAAGGAGATTGTAACCAGTCAATCTTTTTTTTTCTTTCTTTCTTTTTTTTTTAAATTTTACTTTAAGGAAATCAGTTCTGAATATTCATTGGAAGAACTGATGCTGAAGCTGAAGCTCCGATCTTTTCACCACCTGATGCGAAGAAATGACTCCTTGGAAAAGACTCTGATGCTGGGCAAGATTGAAGGCAGGAAAAGAAGGGGACAGCAGAGGATGAGATGGTTTGAAGGCATCACTGACTCAATGAACATGAGTTTGAGCAAGCTCTGGGAGTTGGTGATGGACAGGGAAGCCTGGCATGCTGCAGTCCATGGTGTTGCAAAGAGTCAGACACAACTGAGTGACTAAACTGCCTGAGTGATATTATAGAAACAATCTCTCTCATTTCACATTTTCCTTAAATATATTTTGTTGCTCATAAGCTGGATTTTAGACACTGAGTCTTCTGACTTTCAATTCTTTCCCCTTTCTTGACATCCACACAACTTACACTTTTCAGAAATAATACTTTTTTGTTGTTGTTAATTTCTAGTATGAATTTTGAAAAAAAAATTTGTTCCCAATTTTGAACACTTGAATTTCAAATGTAGGTCTTTATACCATCTTCTCATCTGGATCTTTTTTTTTTTAACATTTGTCAAAAAATTTTAGTGGAAATATAAAATCTTGTTTCTTAATTATCTTGGACTTGAAGTTCAAATAGTAAAATAATCTCGCTAGGCCAGACTGTTCTTTGGTTGTTTTTGTTTAAAGAATTTGTGTAGATTGATATGCAGCTGCAAGTGTATTAGTGATTTTTTGTTGCATACTTGTCAAGATTTTTATTGCTTGGATGAAAAATAGTATTTCAAATCCTGGTAACATATTGATGAAAACAGAGGAGCACTTTGTATAATTCTACTTTTGAAAAACTGCCTCTTTAGAAGACAAAGATTGTGTCTGCTACTTCTATTCACATGTATTTCCAACAACAGATTTATTGACAACTCTTAGATAAGGTTTATTTCTCTACCCGCCTCCATTTATCATGGCACATACTTTTTCTGCATGCAGAGAGACAGATTAGGCTTCTGTTAGTGCACTCACAATATGGAGGTAACCTAGATATAGAGTGAAGCATTTGCCCTTTAGTTACCAAATTGTAATAGGTGCAGAAATTTTTAAAACTGTGCTTTATTTGAATGTTAAGACTGCTCCATGAATACCAACATTTTATGGAGTGGCCTTGAGGGACAGTCTCTGAGCTAGGAATGGACAGATGTGGATAATCCCAGGATCTTCCAAACTATGCTTACAACTCAGTCTTTGTCAGAATCCTTCTAGGCTGCTTATTAGGAGCTTAAGCAAAGATGGCTCTTTATTGTTACGCCTTCTTTCTTTTGTCTCCAGTTTTCCTTCTTTCTGCGTTTTGTCCTTCCTCTTCCTTCTTCTTCACCAAAAGAAAAAATGTCTGCTGAAGTCTCTGAGCTGGAAATGGCACACTGTAAATTTGTTTCCTGTATCAATACTGGCAAACTCATTACACAGTAATTGTGGCCCACACTCAAGTGGACTTCATTGGGACCAATAGCTGTAATAAGAGGCACTGCAAATTGGCTGATAAGTTGTTGTTCTGAAGATAGTTGTGGTTTTTAGCAGAAAGTTTGACCTTTTTAAAAAATATTGCCTCAGGCCTGCCTAAGACCGTCAAGGTCTGTTTCTCATCTTAAAAATTCTCTGTTGTAGGAAAACAGTGTGTGGTTAAGAAAATTTTCAAATTGCTTAAAGTCTCTCTTTCTTTCTGTGTCTTTTAAAAAATGATAATTATAGTTATGTTGGGTAATATCATGATCATTTTGCAAAATGGATTTTCCTTCTTCCAGTAACAAATACTGTTTATCAATATTGGATAAAACATTTTGAATATTTTATGAACACTAAATGTGTAGGGCAGGAGAAAGAAAAGAACTTCTATATATAGAGAGAGAAGGAACATTTTATGCAACTTGAAAATTACTTTGGGGCTAATAAAACTCTCAGTGTTTATTAGCTATTCTTGCATCAAGGTAATTGTCAACTTTGATTTGAGTGGCTATGAAAACTCCCTCCTTTAATACATTTTTTTTCTTCCTTGTTGCTATAAATATCCAATTGAACCACAAAATGTAGGAAACATTTCACCTTTTGGAATATGATTTTAGGTATTAAGAAGTCAAAATATTTAAGTCTGCTTAGTAGAACCTCTGTATTTTCAAATGCTTGAAGTATTTTATAAGATAGCTACAAATTGTTTCAAAAGATTTGGACTACTGGTTTCTAGAAGGGACTCAACCAAATTATCTATTAGCAAGCAAGAAGAAAGCATCATGGGTTTACTAATATCTATGACTGAATTTCAATCAGGTCAGCAGCTCTTGTGTTTGGTAGGTTCATGTCATATTTAGCTATGATAAAGTGTTGTTTTCCTCTTTCATAAGAATAGTGCTGACAAAAGTATTTCAAAAGAGACTTTTGAAATTGCCAATCAGCTCAAACTTCTGCCAAAATACATTTAGAGATTCCTAGAACAACGTTTTAAAATAGTCATTACTATATGGAAAGAGATATTCCTTGGATTTAGTGCTTTCTGATACAGACATGAAACTTCAGGAATCTTCTAAATTGTGAATTGTGATTGTCAACATACATTCTGTATATGTCTCAATCTTGTGTGCAGAAAGAATTAGTGGTTATTGAATATTACCTTTTGAATGATCCACAGATATCTCAAACTTGATGTTTCTAAACAAAAAAATTCTTTATAACTTGTCTTCCTGTACCACTTGTTACAGTCAATGCATCATTAATTTTATAGTTACCAAGCTGGAACTCTAAACTAGTCCCTTACTCTCTTTGTGGTTGATACAAATTGATGTGCCTGGCTGAATGATATATGTTTACCCTTTCCTCTGCTCATAACAGATTACATTTGTTTGACTAAGAGGGTCAGCAGATAACTAGGATACTAATTATAGTATCCTGGCCACTAGATTGGCTTGTGGCATGGGCATGTGTCCCAAGTTTGGACCAATCATAAAGAATCTTCCTGAAGAATTTCTTTGTTTTAACTATTGTAAATGGGTAGAGAGGCACTTTTCTTGCTTTTAGGATTATAAAGTAGGAAGAATGTGATTTCACATTTAATTCTTTAGGTGGTTTTAGCATGTTAAGTCACTTCAGTTGTGTCTGACTCTTTGTGATCCAATGGACTATAGCCTGCCAGGCTCCTCTGTCCATTGGGATTCTCCAGGCAAAAATATCTGAGTGGGTTGCTGTGCCCTACCTCCAAAGGATCTTCCTGACCCAAAGATCAAACCCACATCTCTTATGTCTTTTGCATTGGCAGGGAGGTTCTTTTTTTATTTTTATTTATTATTATTTTTAATATAAATTTATTTTAATTGGAGGTTAATTACTTTACAATTTTGTATTGGGAGGTTCTTTACCACTAGTTCCACCTGGAAAGCCCTTTAGGTGGTAGAAAAGCCATGAAAGGCAACTCTTTGGAAATTGAACTGAGAGAATGGGGGTCTTGGTATGGTTAGATACTATAGGCATAAAGAACAATTAGGAATTTATTGCTACAAACTGAGTGAAAGATTAATTAGAAGCTAGAGAAAGGTAATGTAAGAATCTTTTCAGAGTTATAATAGACAGTAATTCTGTCAGAAACCCAAGGTCACAAAGGTAAGCAATGATAGCTCCAGAGCTATAATGAGTCTTCTGACAGTCATTCTAATCAATAGTCCATCCTCTTAAAAATATGTGCCAGAAAGCGTTCTTAATCTCTGAAGAAGAATGACTTTGAAAATGTCATCCAACCTTCAAAACTCCATTTTTATTCGTCATTGTGTGGTGAGATATAAATCATTAAATATTCATCATGTATTCAATGTTTAATTGCTGGTTAATAGTTCCTAATATATTTCAAGGAAATCATCTTTTATTTACTGGAAAATCAATTCCTGTAGATTCAGATGAAACTATGCTTACAATTCCAGGAGTCAGACTACAGGTCTCTCCATTTCTTAATGCCACAGAAGCTGAGGCCTGAAGGCATTGATTATTCTAAGTTTTATACAGTTTGAAGTTTATATGATTTCAAAAGCTTGTCTTTAACAAAAATTGTACACAATTAGAAAAATTATATATTCAGAATAAGAAAGGAGATTGCAATGAATTACTGATGTCTTGGGAATTCAAGTCCCTTTCTGCTGAAATCTCTTTAGTCTTTTTACCAGAAATGGTTCAAAGTAGTTCAGCATTGTTGTCTCTTCTTGCCATAACTCTCTAGAACTCTCAGCTTTTATAAAGGTACTTTATAAAGTGAGAAACCTTGAAGCTTCAGCTTTACTTGCTTCTCAGTAAATCCACCTCTGTTTGGAATGTATTTTTGATTTTCTAGTCCAAACCTGCCAAATCATCATCCTTTCCATTTTCAAATGAGTTCACTGTTCCTTGATAAAAGGAAATTTCATATTGCTATTTTTCATACATGTTAATATTTTCCCCCTTCTTTTCCATAAAAGTTAATCAAACATTTAAATAAAGTTATCAAGTGGGGATATCAAGTGGGGAAGATGATGTTATTCCTTAACAAATACCTATAGATTCTATACACTCCTTCCCTCACTGCTTTATGTGAGTCTTCTTGAATTCTTGTTTGACTCACTGCAACGTATTCCTATATATTATGACTACTTCTATATTGAACTTTATGCAATTCTCTCATTCTATCTGTAAGCTACCCATGGATAAATTTTTTTGAAATGAAATTCGAATGTGCCCCTCTTTTGCTTAAAATTCTCCAATGACTGACTCCTCATTTCCTTACCTTAATCTGTCTCTTCAGCCTCATGTCCTGGTACTCTTACGTTATTGAACCCTGACCATATGGCAATTCCCTGGCCTAGTTTTCCTGTTTCATTGTTCTGTGCTCTTTCACATGCTTTTTTTTTTTTTTGCCATCTTCCATTTGACATCTGGAAGGCTCTTGCTCTTTCTTCAAGTATAACTGATATATTACTTCTGTTGACCCTTTGCCAATCCTGCAACCCCGATTAGGGTTAATGTTTGACTTCTTGTCCTTATAACACTTTTTGTATATCTCAAAGATGATTTTTGCCCTATTTTGTTATAACTACTTACGTGTTACTTTTCCTCAACTGATTGATAGACTCTTTTATTCACCGAGTCTATGTACCAGGAACTGTTCTCTCCCCTCTTCATGTATCACTCATTTAATTCTTATAGCAACTTTATGAATTTACAATTGAAATATTTGAGGCACAGTATCTAGTCTACATTCACCAGATAATAGAGGATAGAGCTGTATTGTGAACCCAGACAGTTTTATTCTAGATTCTTTGCTTTTAATCACTATTCTCTACTAACACATTGGAATCACTAGTGTAATAGCAGAATGCTTGTTACATAGAAAATGCTCAATAAACATTTGGTGATCGAACCAAAGAGACATGAAATACCGTTGATTTCTTTTGGTAGCCAAAAGGTATTAATGCATTGTTGTGTTTGGAGATACTTATTGCTGGGGTCAGTATTCCCATTGGTTTTATTATTTTTGAGGATATTTATGTGATAACATATTTTTCAAGTTTTTTTTCTTACTTTCAGCCTTCTCTGGAGGAGGACCAGTGATGATTCTGCATTGTTGGTTATTTTTTAATCATACAGGCTGTAATGCAACAATGACATGTCTACATTGATTTATGTTTCTTTGCCATCTTGGTCTTTTGATCAGGCGGGTATGCAGCTTTGAAAGCCTTTTTTTTTTTTTTTGGGTGAGCCAAGATTACAAACATGTTCCCAGGAAGAAGTGAATTTGCTGAGGAGGGAGAGATAAACTCCTTCAGAGAAGGGCACACTGATTTGGCTAATTGCACTATCCAGGGATTTAAATGATATCCAAAAAGAGATCATTTGTTTCACATGGGTGAGCATTTTGTTTTTAGGAGGATCTTCCTCACCTGAGTAGTTGAATCAGTGTGGTTACTTTTCTGTTCAAAGTGAGAGTTTTGGGAAAGTCATATGACCTTTGCTAATTTTCCCGTACAATGGAGTTCTTTTTTTTCTTCACTTGTTAAAATGAGGCTCCTGATTTTAATTTTATCTTCCAAGATAGTCACTTGTATGATTTGGGTTTCATTCTTTCAGAGGATCATTTAACTGAAGTAGGCTGCTGAGGGTCTGTTGCTTGGACACCCTGAATCCCAATTCACCATTTCCAATGGGCATTTTAATTCAGAATATTATTATGTGATGTTCCTTGTCTACTTCCTAGATACATTAAGATAGTTTTCAGTTTAAAATGCCCGTGTAAAATAAGGGATCTGAAGAAAAAAGAGTAGTAAAACAGCTTTTTAGAAAGCAGAAAGAGAAATACATTTTTGCTTACCATTTTGTTTCTTTTTTGACAACAAAAAATAAAAAATAGAGAGGGGATTTTTCTATAGAGAGAGTCTTTTTTTTTTTTAATGGATTGGGGAACTCCTTTATATTCCTGGAATAAAGGAAAAAATACAGTCAAAATAGAGAGTAAAAATAATTACCCTAATATTCTCAAAAATCAACTGAACCGTTTAATTTGTTTTATATAAACAGAATAACCCAACATTTAAAGAGCAAGAACATATGCTGTTTAAGCTGACAGACTCTCAAAATAACCTTCAATGGACAAATACAGAAAAATAAAATAAATGCCAAGATTACAAACATGTTCCCAGGAAGAAGTGAATTTGCTGAGGAGGGAGAGATAAACTCCTTCAGAGAAGGGCACACTGATTTGGCTAATTGCACTATCCAGGGATTTAAATGATATCCAAAAAGAGATCATTTGTTTCACATGGGTGAGCATTTTATTTTTAGGAGGATCTTCCTCACCTGAGTAGTTGAATCAGTGTGGTTACTTTTCTGTTCAAAGTGAGAGTTTTGGGAAAGTCATATGACCTTTGCTAATTTTCCCGTACAATGGAGTTCTTTTTTTTCTTCACTTGTTAAAATGAGGCTCCTGATTTTAATTTTATCTTCCAAGATAGTCACTTGTATGATTTGGGTTTCATTCTTTCAGAGGATCATTTAACTGAAGTAGGCTGCTGAGGGTCTGTTGCTTGGACACCCTGAATCCCAATTCACCATTTCCAATGGGCATTTTAATTCAGAATATTATTATGTGATGTTCCTTGTCTACTTCCTAGATACATTAAGATAGTTTTCAGTTTAAAATGCCCGTGTAAAATAAGGGATCTGAAGAAAAAAGAGTAGTAAAACAGCTTTTTAGAAAGCAGAAAGAGAAATACATTTTTGCTTACCATTTTGTTTCTTTTTTGACAACAAAAAATAAAAAATAGAGAGGGGATTTTTCTATAGAGAGAGTCTTTTTTTTTTTTAATGGATTGGGGAACTCCTTTATATTCCTGGAATAAAGGAAAAAATACAGTCAAAATAGAGAGTAAAAATAATTACCCTAATATTCTCAAAAATCAACTGAACCGTTTAATTTGTTTTATATAAACAGAATAACCCAACATTTAAAGAGCAAGAACATATGCTGTTTAAGCTGACAGACTTCTCAAAATAACCTTCAATGGACAAATACAGAAAAATAAAATAAATTTTGCAGTCTTAAAGATCTGTTTTTAGAGAGTCTTAAGGCTATTCCTGTGTGGACACAATAAACTGTGGAAAATTCTGAAAGACATGGGAATACCAGACCACCTGACCTGCCTCTTGAGAAACCTATATACAGGTCAGGAAGCAACAGTTAGAACTGGACATGGAACATCAGACTGGTTCCAAATAGGAAAAGGAGTATACTGTCAAGGCTGTATACTGTCACCCTGCTTATTTAACTTCTATGCAGAGTACATCATGAGAAACGCTGGGCTGGAAGAAGCACAAGCTGGAAGCAAGATTGCTGGAAAAAATATCAATAACCTCAGATATGCAAATGACACCACCCTTATGGCAGAAAGTGAAGAGGAGCTAAAAAACCTCTTGATGAAAATGAAAGGGGAGAGTGAAAAAGTTTGCCTAAAACTCAACATTCAGAAAACAAAGATCATGGCATCCATCTGTTCTCATCACTTCATGGGAAATAGATGGGGAAACAGTGGAAACAGTGTCAGACTTTGAGGGGCTCCAAAAATCACTGCAGATGGTGACTGCAGCCATGAAATTAAAAGACTCTTACTCCTTGGAAGAAAAGTTATGACCAACCTAGATAGCATATTCAAAAGCAGAGACATTACTTTACTGACTAAGGTCCGTCTAGTCAAGGCTATGGTTTTTCCAGTAGTCATGTATGGATGTGCAAGTTGGACTGTGAAGAAGGCTGAGCGCTGAAGAACTGATACTTTTGAAAACTGTGGTGTTGGAGAAGACTGTTGAGAGTCCCTTGGACTGCAAGGAGATCCAACCAGTCCATTCTGAAGGAGATCAGCCCTGGGATTTCTTTGGAAGGAATGATGCTAAAGCTGAAACTCCAATACTTTGGCCACCTCATGCGAAGAGTTGACTTATTGGAAAAGAGTCTGTTGCTGGGAGGGATTGGGGACAGGAGGAGAAGGGGACGACAGAGGATGAGATGGCTGGATGGCATCACTTACTTGATGGACGTGAGTCAGAGTAAACTCCGGGAGTTGGTGATGGACTGGGAGGCCTGGTGTGCTGTGATTTATGGGGTCTCAAAGAGTCGGACACAACTGACTGACTGATCTGAACTGATGGGAAAACTATGAAATGTGACTAGAGTCAGAAATGTGAAGAGAGTTTATAGTATGATCATTGTAAAATGATCATATCATCTCATTGAGGAGGTGAGATTTGAACAACAACTTGAAGAAGGTGGAGGAGTCGTCCATGTGGAAATGTGGAGAAAGAGAGTTTTAGACAGAAGGAATAGCCATTGAAAATCCCATAAAGCTGAGGTGTACCTGACATTTAGGAGAAACAATGAGGAGGCCATGCAATGTGAGAACAGTAGGAGGTGAAATCAGACATGTGAAAGGGAAATCTATCATATGGGAATCCTGAAAAACTTTGAGTTTTATCCTAAAAGAAATGCTAACCCTGTTTTGAACAAGGTATAACATTATCTCTCTGACATTTTGAAAAGATTCCCTTGGTGATTGTATTGATACTAGATTGGAACAGGGCAGACAAGTAGACTAGTTAGGAATAGTTCAGTTGGGAGAAGATAATGGCTTGGATCAAAGGGATGTGTGGAATTAGTGAGGAGTAGTTGGATTCTAGATGTATTTGAAATAATTCCTTTTTTTAAATGCCGGATCATCCTTTAATCATTATATAAATGTGACTTTCCTCTTACAGAATATGCTATATTTCAAACTGAATGACAGGAAGAGATATTGGTATCCTCACTATAGATTTTAACAAGTAACACTTGCCTTAAAAAAATTTTTTTTTGGTGTAGTTGATTTACAATGTTGTGTTAAATTTCCGGTATATAACAAAGTGAATTAGTTATACATATACATATATCTACTCATTTTTAGATTCTTTTCCCATATAGGTCATTATAGAGTATTAAATAAGAGTTTCCTGTGCTATACAGTAGATCCTTACAAGTTATCATTTTATATATTGAATAATATGTATATGTCAATCCCAATCTCCCAGTTTGTCCTTCTACTCCTTTCTCCTCTAGTAACTATGAGTTTATTTTCTGTATCTGTGACTATCTTTTGTAAATAATTTCATTTGCACCCTTTTTTTAGATTCCACATATCAGCAATAGCATATGATATTTGTCTTTCTGTGTCTACTTACTTCACTTAGTATGACAACCTTTGGGTCCTTCCATGTTGTAGCATATGGCATTATTTTGTTCTTTTTTATGGCTGAGTAGTATTCCATTGTCTATGTGTTCTACATCTTCTTTACCCATTCTTCTGTTGATGGACATTTAGGTTTCATCCATGGTCTATTGTAAACAATGCTGCAGTGAACCTTAGGGTACATGTATCTTTTTGAATTATGATTTTCTCCAGATACATGATGAAGAATTGGATTGCTGGATCACATATTAGCTCTACTTATTTTATTTATTTAGGAAAAATTCATACTTTTCTCTATAGTGACTATACCAATTTATAGTCCCACCAACAGTATAAGAGGGTTCCTTTTTCTCCACACCCTCTCCAGCATTTACTGTTTGTAGATTTTTAAAAAGTTGTATTTATTTTTGACTGCACTGGGTCTTTGCTACGTGCAGACTTTCTCTAGTTGTGGTGAGCAGAGGCTACTCTGTAGTTTCAGTGCATGGGTTTCTCATTGTGGTAGCTTCTCTTGTTGCAGAGCACAGGCTCTAGGGCATATGAGCTTCAGTAGTGGTGCCCCACGGCACATGGAATCTTCCCAGCACAGGGATAGAAGTCTGGCAGGTGGATTCTTAACCACTGAACCACCAGAGAAGACCTGTTTGTGGATTTTTGATGATGGCCACTCTGACTTCTGAGAGGTGATCCTCCACTGTAGTTTCCATTTTCATTTCTCTAATATTATGATGTGAGCATCTTTTCATGAGTTTGTTGGCCATATATATATCTTCTTTGTAGAAATGTTTATTTAGATCTTTGACCAATTTTTTATTTTGAGTTTTTTTTTTGATACTGAGATTCATAAACTGTTTATATTTTGGAGAATAATCCCTTTTCAGTTGCTTTGTTTGAAAATATTTTCTCCCATTCTGAGGGTTGTGTTTTTGTTTTGTTTATGGTTTCCTTTACTATACAAAAGCTTTTAAGTTTAATTAGGTCCCATTTGTTGATTTTTACCCTAGGAGATGGACCAAAAAAGATCTTGCTGTGATTTATGTCAGAGAGTGTTCTTCCTGTGTTTTCTTCTAAGAGTTTTATGGTATCTGGCTCTACATTTAGGTTGCTAATACATTTGAGTTTATTGTTTTGTATGTTATTAGAGAATATTCTAATTCTATTCTTTTATATATATAACTGTCCAGTTTTCTCAGGGCTACTTATTAAGGACTATCATTTCCTCATTGTATATTGTTGAACCCTTTGTCATAGTGAACACAGGTATGTGGGTTTATCTCTGGACTTTCTATCATGACCCATTGATCTCGATTTCTGTTTTTGAGCCAGTATCACTGTGTTTGATTTCTGAAGCTTTGTAGTATAGTCTGAAGTCAGAGCTCTATTTTTCTTTCCCAGGGTTGATTTGGCTATTCAAGGATTTTGTGTTTCTATAAAAACTATAAGTTTTTTTCTTGTTGTTCTTGTTCAGTTGCTCAGTCATGTCTTACTCTTTGCGACCCCATGGACTGCAGCATGTCAAATTTTCCTGTCCTTCATCATTTCCCAGAATTTTTTCAAACTTATATCCATTGAATCAATGATGCCATCCAACCATCTCATCCCCTATCATCCCCTTCTTCTCTTGCCTTCAGTCTTTCCCAACATCAGGGTCTTTTCCAATGAGTCAGCGTTTTGCATCAGGGGGCCAAAGTACTGGAGCTTCAGCTTCAGCATCAGTCCTTCCAAAGAATATTCATGGTTGATTCCCTTTAGGATTGACTGCTTTGATCTCCTTGGAGTCCAAGGGACTCTTAAGAGTTTTCTCCAACACCACAGTTTGAAACCTTCAGTTCTTCAGTGCTTACCTTCTTTATGGCCCAACTGTCACATGTGTACATGACTACTGGAAATACCATAGCTTTGACTAGACAAACATTTGTCAGCAAAGTAACATCTCTGCTTTTAAATACACTGTCTAGATTTGTTATAGCTTTTCTTCCAAGGAGCAAGCGTCTTTTAATCTCATGTCTGCAGTCACCATCCTCATTGATTTTGGAGCCCAAGGAAAAGTCTGTCACTGTTTCCATTGTTTCCCAATCTATTTGCCATGAAGTGACGGGACTGGACCCCAAGATCTTAGTTTTTTGAATGCTGAGTTTTTCACATTCAAATTTATTGGCATACAGTTGCTTCTAGTAATCTCTTATATTCCTGAATGTTGATTTTTTTCTAATTCTTTGAAAAAATGCCATTGATAATTTGATAGAGATTGCATTGAATTTATAGATTGTAGATTTCTTTGGGTAGTAGAGTCAGTTTGGCAATATTGATCCTTATGATTCAGGAACATGGTATATCTCTCCCTCTGTCTGAGTCATCTTTGATTGTCTTCATCAATGTCTTATAGTTTTCTGAGTGCAGGTCTTTTGCCTCCTTATGCAGGTTTATTCTGAAGTAGTTCATTCTTTTCAATATGATGGTAAATGGAATTGTTTCCTTAATTCCTCTTTGTGATCTTTCATTGCTAATGTATAGGAATGCAAGAGATTTCTGTGGATTAATTTTATATCCTGTAATCTTACCAAATTCATTGCTGACCCATAGTAGTTTTCTGGTAGGATCTTTCGGATTTTCTATATATAGTATCATGTCATCTACAAACAGTGACAATTTTACTTCTTTTCCAATTTGCATTCCTTTTATTTCCTTTTCTTCTCTGATTGCTGTGGCTAACACTCCCCAAATTATGTTGCATGAGTTCAAGAGAGGATATTTTTGTCTTGCTCCTTATCCTAGAGGAAATGCTTTCAGTTTTTCACTGTTGAGTATGAAATTTGCTATGTGTTTGTCATATATGACCTTTATTTTGTTGAGGTAGGTTCTCTCGTGCCACAATTTTTATTGTAAATGGGTGCTGAGTTTTGTCAAAATCTTTTTTTGCACCTATTGAAATAATCCTATGATTTTAATTCTTCAGTTTGTTAATATGGTATATCACATTGATTAATTTGCATATGTTGAAGAATCCTTGCATCCCTGAGTTAAAACCCACTTGATTATAATGAATGATCCATTTAATGTGTTCTCAGATTCAGTTTGCTAGTATTTTGTTGAGGATATTTGCATCTATGTTCATTAGTGGTATTGGCCTATCGTTTTCAGTTTTTGTGATATCTTTGTATGGTTTTGGTATCAGAGTGATGGTGGCCTCTGAGAATGATCTTTGGTGTGTTCTTTCCTCTGCAGTGTTTTAGAAGACTTTGAGAAGGACAGATGCTAACTCTTCTTAAAAGATTTGATATAATCCTCCTATGATGCCATCTGGTCCTGGACTTTTGTTTGTTGGAAGTTTTAAAATTACAGTTTCAGTACTTATGGTTGATCTGCTTATGTTTTCCATTTCTTCCTGGTTCAGTCTTGATAGGTTGTACCTTTCTTAGAATTTGTCCATTTCTTCTATGTTGTCAAATTTATTGGCATCTTGTTGCTTGTAGTAATCCCTTATGTTCCTAAAAATATTCCTTGATGGATTAATTATCAATATGAAATTAAGATTCTAAGTTGACTCCAGTAATTCTGGGCTGAAGCACTGACTAGGTAATTATATACATGATCTCATTTAATCTTTATAAGAATATTGTGAATAAAATCTTTTAAAAAAATCTCCTTTGACAGACAAGAGAAGTCTAGAGTGCTTAAGAAATATGCCCAAAGCTTTAAAATTAGGAAATGGCAGAGCTATGATTCGAGTTTATGTTTGTCTAACCTTTGGATTATGATCTTTCTAATACACAAGAGCAGAATAGACAGTCTTCCCTAAAATTTGTACCTATGGCATTATACCATGGTTTTGGGATCAAAATTTCCACATCTTTCTTAATGAATGCCATTTTTTCCAAATGAAAATTAATTTAAAAAGTAGTTACAGGATTGAGACATTTCTGGAGCTTTTAAGAAACAAATGCAAAACTACAAAAACCCAGAAGGATCATACCTTCCAAGAAGGATCAGCACAGGGATTTTTACAAAGTGCAGGGATTCTACAGATAATGTGAAGGTATTAGTTGCTCAGTCATATCCGACTCTTAGTAGCCCACCAGGTTCCTCTGTCCATGGGATTCTCCAGGCAAGAATACTGGAGTGGGTTGCCATTTCCTACTATAACAGATAGTGTAGGTGAATTTAAAAACAGATGTTTTAAAACACAGAAAAAAACAGTATACTGTGGATGGGAAGTAGCAAACTCAACAAATACTAGGATAAAGCTCCAAAAATTTCTAAAGAGAAGATATAAGTGCATGTGTTTAAAATGATTAAAGGTGTAAAAGGAGGACTCAGAAAGTCAAGAAAAGTTATTATAAAAATAAATCATATATGTTTATAAAAGAACCAAGTTGAATGTCTGAAAATGAAATATATATAATCATCAAAATGTATAACTCTGAAGTTAGGTTAAATTAAAAACTCTGAGACTGGTTTAAATATCTCATTATACAACTGAAGATAGATTAATGAAGTAGAAGACAGGGCTGAGGCATCACAGAGATGAATATAGATGAAATGTATAGAAGATAACTTAAGTTATATTAAGATGAAGAATTCCAGGAGACAGTCACATAGAGGCAATATTCAAAGTAATGACTTATGAAATACATGAATTTTCATATTGTAAATACAACTCCTGTAAAATAACTAAAACTGTATCCTTCAAACCACTTCTCTCTGATATGTATTAATAACTGTGAAACTGCAGAATAACTATAAATAAAGAGAAGTTCTTCAAAACCATGAAGGAAAAAGATAATATAAGAGAGTGATTGTTCTAATATTCTTGAATTTTGAGGAGAGAAAGGTATAGATATTTAAATTTATACTTTATGCCAAGTATTGATCTTTTAAAATTTAAGGATAATAACAGTAGAACATAAATGAATGTAAACTTCCAAACTGACAGAAAGGGAATAGAGACAAAAAAATCTGATTAGCTTAAGAGGAGGCAAAAGACATATGATAAAAGAAAGATAATTAGGAGAAACAAGATGTTAAAAAGTCAGCAATTGCACCAAGGTAAATGGACTGTGCCACCGTTTAAAATACAAAGATATCTTATTGGATTACAATTTTCTTTGACGAATAAAATAAAATACCCAAGTTGAAGTAGGTGAGTTCAGATCTAGATTGTATAAATTATTTAACATTAATGAGGTGACACAGATTGAGTCTGGCCTCTTAGCTCACTCTTTCATCCTGACACCATACTTAGTTTTATGACCTTAAGTAAATTACTTAATGTTCTGTATCTCAGTTTCCTCATAGTAAGGTGAGATTGATAATGTAGCTTAGCTTCTGGAGTTGTTATGTTTAAATGAGTTTACAGAATTTGGTAATTTGATGAGTTTTTGGCACATAGTAGTATATAATAGTTAGCTGTTATTATCCGTTTAATAGTAAATGAGCAGATTTTTCTAAGCAGAAAAGGTACATTGTTTCTTCTTTGTACATAAAATCATGTTTTCCTTTTACATTACCCACAGAAATATCCTAAGACACTATATATTTTTTTGGCTTGAAAGTCTTAGTGATCACTTTTATCCTGCCTCTTACAACAAAATTTGCTATACATGTATATATGTACATATTAAAAAAAACCTTATTTTCCATAACTTAAAAAGTAAAGATTAAAAACACTTCTGGAATAAGTTATTGGGCTATTATTAACATAATTGATAATAATTAAGTATATTATTAATTTTGATGCTTATGAAGCATAATAAAATTATCAAAATCCATCTCCTAATAAAATGAACCAAGCTATTCTTTTTTTAAAAAAGCTATTCTGATAGGTATGTGTTCATCATAGTTTTAATTTGTATTTCTTTGATAATAAGTGGAGTTTGGCATATTTTATGGTTTAGGGGCACTCATCTTTTATTGTGATGTGTCTATTCAAAATTTTTGCTGATTTTATGGTTGAATTGTTCATATTAATTTTGATTTGTAGAGCTCTTTGTACATTCTGGATGCAAGTCCTTTGTAGAGGTTGGCAGGTATCCTCTACCAGTCTATGGCTTCCCTTTTCATGTCATAATAGTGTATTTCAAAAAATGAAAGTGTTTTTAATCCAATTATCATTTTTTCATGTTTTTGGTGTTCTATAGAAGAAATCTTTACCTAACCAAAGACTGCAAAATTTTCCTTCATGTGTTCTTCTACAAGTTTTGTAATTATGATCTATTTTGGGTTAATTTCTAAATTGGGGAACAGTAGCTGGTGTCGCTAAGAGCTGGACATGACTGGGCGACTTCACTTTCACTTTTAACTTTCATGCATTGGAGAAGGAAATGGCAACCCACTCAGTGTTCTTGCCTAGAGAATCCCAGGGATGGGGGAGCCTGGTGGGCTGCCGTCTATGGGGTAGCACAAGGTCAGACACGACTGAAGTGACTTAGCAGCATCATTTTAAGTAAGAATTGATCCTTACTTTCAGCACTATTTGTTGGAAAGACTTATAATTCTTCATTGAGTTGCCTTGCAAATCAATTGCTTATGTATGTGTAGGTCTATTTCTGACTCTGTTATCTGTTCCACTGATCTGTGTATCTATAGAACTATATATTGTTTTGAAATCAAGCTACTTGATTACTATAACTTCTTCTTTAACAAATTTGCTCTTTTTTCTTTATTAAATTGCTTTGATTATACTAGTTTCTTTGTATTTTCTTATGCAATTAAACCAGTCAATTTCTACAAAAAGACTTCTGCAATTTGATTATCATTCTATTGAACCTGTATACATATATTTAGGAGAGTTGCCATCTTAACAATTTTGAGTCTTTCATCTGTGAACATACAACATATATTTCCTTTTCCATAGGTATTTCTCCAATTCTTTCAGCAATATTTTGTAACTTTTATTGTAGAAGATCTGGACATCTAGTTAGACAAATTTCTAGGTGTTTTGAGGTTATAATGGTCTTTGAATAGGATTCTCAAGTTTACGTTTCCATTTACTAGCTGGTAGTACAGTTGTTTGCTGCTGGTACAACTGATTTTGCATTTATCTTGACTTTGTGTCTTATGACCTTGCTAAACTTGTTTCTTAGTTCAAGTAATTTTTTTGTAGATGTTCTGAGATTTTTTTAAATGTAAACATTATCTTCTGTGAGTAAGGATATTTTTATTTCTTCTTTCTTAGCTTTTATGCCTTTGATTTGTCTTTCTTGCCATATTGCAAAGTTTAGTACTCCAGAATGATGTTAAATAGAAGTGATGAAGATGTACTTCCTTATTCTTGATCTCAGGGAGGAGCAATAAAATCTTAAAGTAATAAGTGAGGACAGGTCATGATGGAGAGTTCTGACAAAATATGGTCCACTGGAGAAGGGAATGGCAAACCACTTCAGCATTCTTTCCTTGAGAACCCCATAAACTGTATGAAAAGGCAAAAAGATAGGGCACTGAAAGATGAACTCCCCAGGTTGAAGGTGCCCAATATGCTGCTGGGGATCAGTGGAGAGCTAATTCAGAAAGAATGAAGAGATGGAGACAAAGCCAAAAAAAACAAACAAACAAAAAAAAAACACAAAAAACAAAAACAACAACAAAAAAAACACCCAGTTGTGGATGTGACTGGTGACAGAAACAAGGTCCTGTGCTGTAAAGAACAATATGGCATAGGAACTGGAATGTTAGGTCCATGAATCAAGGCAAATTGGAAGTGGTCAAACAGGACATGGCAAGAGTGAATGTCGATATTTTGGGAATCAGTGAACTAAAATGGACTGGAATTGGTGAATTAAACTCAGATGACCATAATATCTGCTACTGTGGGCAAGAATCCCTTAGAAGAAATGGAGTAGCCATCATAGTCAACAAAAGAGTCTTATATGCAGTACTTGGAAGCAGTCTCAGAAATGACAGAATGATCTCTGTTCATTTCCAAGGTAAATCATTCTGTATCATGGTAATCCAAGATTATGCTCCAACCAGTAATGCTAAGAAGCTGAAGTTGAATGGTTCTATGAAGACCTACAAGACCTTTTAGAACTAACACCCAAAAAAGATGTCCTTTTCACTATAGCAGACTAGAATGAAACAGTAGGAAGTCAAGAATCACCTGGAGTAATAGGCAAATTTGGCCTTGGAGTACAGAATGAAGCAGGGCAAAGGCTAATAGAGTTTTGCCAAGAGAACGCACTGGTAATAGCAAACACCCTCTTCCAAAAATATAAGAGAACTTCTACACATAGACATCACCAGATGGTCAACATCAAAATGAAGTTGATTATATTCTTTTCAGCCAAAGATGGAAAAGCTCTATATGATCAGCAAAAACAAGACTAGGAATTGACTGTGGCTCAGATCATGAACTCTTTAGGGGCAAATTCAGACTTAAATTGAAGAAAGTGGGGAAAACCACTAGACCATTCAGGTATGACCTAAATCAAATCCCTTATGATTATACAGTGGAAGTGAGAAACAGAGAAAGGACTAAATCTGATAGACAGGGTACATGATGAACTAAGGACAGAGGTTCATGACATTGTACAGGAGACAGGGATCAAGACCATCCCCATGGAATAGAAATGCAAAAAAACAAAATGGCTGTTTGAGGAGGCCTTAAAAAATGCCTGTCTGAGGAGGCCTTACAAATAGCTGTGAAAAGAACAGAAGAGAAAAGCAAAGGAGAAAAGGAAAGATATACCCATCTGAATGCAGAATTCCAAGGAATAGCAAGGAGAGATAAGAAAGCCTTCCTCAGTGATCAATGCAAAGAAACAGAGGAAAACAATAGAATGGGGAAGACTAGAGATCTTTTTAAGAAAATTAGAGATACTAAGGGAACATTTCATGCCAAGATGGACTCAATAAAGGACAGAAATTGTATGGACCTAATGATTTCTGTTCGTCTCCAAGGCAAACCATTCAATATCATCACACTTATCCAAGTCTATGCCTCAACCAGTAATGCTNTTGACTCATTGGAAAAGAATCTGATACTGGGAGGGATTGGGGGCAGGAGGAGAAGGGGACGACCGAGGATGCGATGGCTGGATGGCATCACGGACTCAATGGAAGTGCGTCTGAGTGAACTCTGGGAGTTGGTGATGGACAGGGAGGCCTGGCATGCTGCGATTCATGGGGTTGCAAAGAGTTGGACACGACTGAGCAACTGAACTGAACTGAACTAACAGTATATTCCAAAGAGGTGCTGCTGCTGGTTAGTCACTCAGTCGTATGTGACTCTTTGCGACCCTTTGGACTGTAGCCCACCAGGCTCCTCTGTCCATGGAATTTTTCAGGCAAGAATACTGGACTGGGTTGCCATTTTCTCCTTTAGAGTATCTTCCTGATCCAGGGAATGAACCCAAGTCTCCTGTGTCTCCTGCATTGCAGGTAGATTCTTTACCTGCTGAGCCATCAGGAAGGCCCATTCCAAAGAACAGTACAATGTAACGTGAAGTCTTTGTTTTGGGGACTCCCCATGGTGCTTTAAAGCATGAACTTAAGCAAGCACTAAAGATTCCTGAATCTCAGCTTACTCATTAAGGGGTCCTGGTGAGGCTTTAATAATATAAAGGATCTGAAATAATTTTGGAACTGTAGACTTTAATACATATTTTCTTTATTTTTAGATACAATATATAGCAATGATTTTAAGATGTTATTATTAATCAAAATCCATTTATAGTGCTCCAGAATTAAAAACAAAATAAAAATCTTGTTTTTCTTTAATGTTGAAATTGCACGTTAATGTATAATTTTTCAACCATGAACTTTTGGAGGTCAAAAATAGCTTTTTCACTTTGTGTTGTGAACTTTTTTATTAAGAATTATAACTTATGCTATACTTTCAAGGTGTATTATCTTCCTATTCTTCCAACCAGGTTTTTTGTAGTAAAAGTTATTGTCTGGGCTCCAAAATCACTGCAGATGGTGATTGCAGCCATGAAATTAAAAGATGCTTGCTCCTTGGAAGGAAAGTTATGACCAACCTAGACAGCATTTTAAAAACCAGAGACATTACTTTGCCAACAAAGGTCTGTCTAGTCAAGGCTATGGTTTTCCCAGTGGTCAGGTATGGATGTGAGATTTGGACTATAAAGAAAGCTGGGCACGGAAGAATTGATGTTTTTGAACTGTGGTATTGTTTAAGACTCTTGAGAGTCCCTTGGACTGCAAGGAGATCCAACCAGTCCATCCTAAAGGAGATCAGTCCTGGGTGTTCATTGGAAGGACTGATGTTGAAACTGAAACTCCAATACTTTGTCACCTGATGCAAAGAGCTGAATCATTGGAAAAGACCCTGATGCTGGGAAAAATTGAGGGCAGGAGGAGAAGGGGATGACAGAGGATGAGATGGTTGGATGATATCACTGACTCAATGGACATGCATTTGGGTGGACTCTGGGAGTTGGTGATGGACAGGGAGTCCTGGTGTTCTGCAGTTCATGGGGTCACAAAGAGTCAGACACGACTGAGCAACTGAACTAAACTGAACTTATTGTCTAGTGACTAGAGACATATTGTTTGAATTCAAATCCCAGTTCTGACTCATAGTTGCTTGCATGGTATAATAGCTTTGGCTAAGTTATTTTATATATTTGTCCCTTGCTTTTTTTCATATGTAAAATGAGGACTGTAGTGGGTCCTATCAACAGTTGGGGGTTATTGTAAGAATTAAATATATCAAGCATTTGGGACAGTATGTGGCATGTAGAAGTGCTCAGAAAATGTTTTCTGTTGAAAATTCATGTTAATATCAGTTATGTATTAGTTAAAATTAATGTGCATATTAATTAGCCTGGAGATAAATATTCATGTTTCTATTATTATGAATCCTACTTTATAGTTGAATAAGCAGAGGTTGTACACAGATTGGGTTAATTTTCCAAGGTCACTTAGTAAGTGACAGAGATAAAACTTGAGTTTAGATCTTCTGATTTTAAGTTCAGTGCTCTCATATAATAAATGTTCCTTCTACAAAAGAAGGCTTAGTAAATGTTTTTGAATGATAATATTTGAAAGGGCCAATTTCATTGATGAATCTCCTTGGAAATTCTGAAGACAATGAAGTTAGAAAAATTTTTGGTTTTAATTAACTCTTGTTTGTATTTTCCCATCAATGCATTAAAAAAAAAATAGTGTGTCTACTTAACTCAAGGTATCTGATCATCCTGGTTCTGGAAGGAGGAGTCAGTCTGGTTCCCAGGCCATATTTTAATGAGAGCAGACAAAATCACCCTAAGGTTAATTGATTTGGTTTTGAAGGAAGGCTTATCTTGGATCATTAGATCAATCTTAGAATCAGGCAGCCAAATAATGTTACAGCTGAAAGGAACCTTAGAAGTTAGGTAACTCAATATCCTCATTTTGCAAATGAGACCTTGAGAGGGTAGGTAATTTACCCATTGTTGCACAGTGGGTCAATTGAGCTAGAATTCAGGTCTGCTGATTCCTAGGCTAGTGCTCTGTCTACTACAACTGGTGCTCAGAAAAATAAGTGACATGTCAATAGAACTTGTGATTTAGAAATAATTTAGAACTTTGGTGCATATAAAGTTTAATTCTGAGTGTTCTTTTGGAGAAAGATAGACTAGAGCTCATTTTTTTGTGATGACTTATGGATTTAAAAAGAAATTTAACTCAAGTGTAGTTGACTTACAATGTTGTGTTAATTTCTTCTGTACAGCAAATTGACCTAGTTACACACACACACACACACACACAGACACAGACACATTCTGTTTTAAAAAAATTTTTTTCCATTATAGATTATCCCAGGATATTGAGTATAATTCTTTGTGCTATTTAGTAAGACCTTGCTGTTAAAGTAGGATATTGCTGTGCTCTTCAAATGCAGACCATACTGACTTCTCAATCAGTTGCTTTGTTGCTTTCTGTAGTTGTGTTTACTCTTCTTTTTCTGGTTTATTAACTAGTTTGGTAATTCACCAGACTCTTTGTCTTTATTTTTTATCCCATCCCAGTGTTAAAATTTTGGGCAACTTACTAAGCATCTGTCTACAATGTGGGAGACCCGGGTTCGAGACCTGGGTTGGGAAGATCCCCAGGAGAAGGAAATGGCAGTCCACTCCAGTACTATTGCCTGGAAAATCCCCTGGACAGAGGAGGCTTGCAGGCTGCAGTCTATGGGGTCGCAAAGAGTCAGATACAACTGAGTGACTTCACTTCACTTTACTACTCATTAGAATATTAGGTGGAGAAAGGAGAGACAAAGAATTGGAGTTACACTTAAGTTTTTACACTTTTGATGTGCCTGTTTTGTTGGTGGAGGAAATGGAAATTAATTTATGGTTGTTTCTGATTTTACCACTATTATTTTTATGTAGAAACTACTTCTAATTTCTGTTTAACCCTTACTCTGCTTGTATATTCTCTTAGCATGTTCTGATAAAAGTTTGAAAATGTACAAAATACAGTACAAATTGCCTAGCTGTGTTGAAATTAAATAAAATCAAATATATTAGAGATAACTTGTGTGCCATAAAGTTCAATACAAAAGACACAGGGTGTTATCATTTTTGTTTTTCTAACCAGGAAACTGAAGTTTGGTTGTGGTTTTAACTTGTTTTAAGGGTGCTTGCCACTTGCTCTATATAGTATACCAACCAGTCTGTCAAAGATACTTGTAGCACAAATTGATCTTCTAGGTAATAATGACAGAAAAAGTTGCTTGTCCTCTTATCCTGGACTACATTCACAGTTGGTGGCAGCCTAATGGATTCTGAAAGATAAACCTATAAGTACCAAATGATGACAAATGTCATTGTCAGAGCTCATAATATTTAAATGTATGTGCCATCGAGCTTCATGAACTTCTATTAATACCCAGTTCTCTTAATTTTTATTAACAGGTAACCTTGGACGGGTGGACCAGGTCTCTGAGTTTGAGTATGATTTATTTATTAGGCCGGACACCTGTAATCCTCGCTTCCGAGTCTGGTTCAACTTTACCGTTGAAAATGTGAAAGAATCACAGGTGAGAGAAATAGTGGATCCCTTCTGTGTGGTTTTGGTAAGATGATTATGCTTTTGTTTTATTTTAGGAATATCAAAATACTGACTATATTAGAAATATATTCTTTTATCTCTACAGTAATGATATTTTATTTCAAGAAGTATAGAATAACAGGTATAATATACTGGCTTTTGTTATCTGTTGGTTAGTAAAAATACAAGCAGATTACATAAGAACACACAGTGTTCTTTACCGATTAAAGCTTTAGCATGGTGTGCTAGGCTTCCATGGGGGAAGCCTATAAAGAACCACTGGAAGTGACTTGATTATTATATGGTGCTGTTCTGTATATCTTTCTTCACAGGACTCATTTTACAAAAAGATTTTATTCACCTATATAACAAAGTGTTTATATCTTAAAAGCAATATGATTCTTGTAATTCATCCTGCTTTTCACTTTGTTTGGCTATTGCACAACTCAGAGTCAATTTTATTGCCCACATTAATGACTCTGGAAAACCTTTTTACTTGTGTTTTTGTATACTAACTTTTCTGTTATTCTGATAGTATTTAGGTTGGTGCAAAAGTATTCATGGTTTTGCATTGTTGAACTTTGCCTTTTTATATTGGAATACATTCTTAAATAAAAGTGGTTATTTGAATGCACATTTCTCATTTTGTCTTTTTGCTAATGACTTATTACTTGCTGTTTATTTTATATTTATTTTAGACTAGGGAAATGATATTAGGCAAAAAGCAAAGTCAAATAATTTTCTTATTCAAGCTCAAAATGGTCATCAAGCAGTGGAGACAATTCACAACATCAAGAATGCATTTGGTCTAGGAATTGCTAACAAATGTACAGTGCAGTGGTGGTCCAAGAATTCTGCAAAGGAGACAAGAGCCTTGAAGATGATGAGCACAGTGGCTGGCCATTGGAAGTTGACAATGACCAACCCTAGAAATTGCCAAAGAACTCAATGTGGACCAGTCTATGGTCATTCAGCATTTGAAGCAAATCAGAAAGATGAAAAATCTCAGTAAGTGGGTACCCATGAGCTGACTGCCAATCAAAAAAAAAAAAAAAAAAGAATCATCATTTTGAACTGTTGTCTCCTTTTATTCTATGCAACCAACTATTTCTTGCTTGGATTGTGCCCTGCAATGACAAGTGGATTTTATATGACAACCAATGATGACCATCTCAATGACTGGACCAAGAGGCTCCAAAGCACTTCCTAAAGCCAAACTTGCACCATAAAAGGTCATGGTCACTGTTTGGTGGTCTGTGCGCGTCTGATCCACTACAGCTTTCTGAATCCAGGTGAAGCCATTGCATCTGAGAAATATGTTCAGCAAATCAATGAGTTACACCAAAACTGCAATGCCTGCAGCCAGCATTGGTCAACAGAAAGAACCCACTTCTTTTCCATGAAAACATCCAATTGCACATTGCACAACCAATGCTTGAAAAGTTGAAAGAGTTAGTCTACAAAGTTTCACCTCATCCACCATATTCGCTTGACCTCTTGCCAATGGACTACCATTTCTTCAAGCATCTTGACAGCTTTTTGCAGGGAAAAGGCTTACACAACCAGCTGGAGGTAGACAATACCTTTCAAGAGTTTGTCGAATCCTAAAGCATGGATTTTTATGCTACAGGAATAAACAAACTTATTTCTCATTGGCAAAAATGTGTTGATTATAATGGTTTCTATTTTTATTAGTAAAGCTGTGATTGAGCCTTGTTATAATGATTTAAAATTTATGGTCTGAAACCACAATTACTTTGCACCAACCTAAATAATATGAATCTATCTTTAACCACAATTTCTTCATGTACATTTTGTAACATAAGAGTATATGTTTTACAATCCTGTTCAAAATTGTTCTGAATAAAAATATTGATGAAAATAGAACTAAAGACATATGCTTTTAACAAACTTTGATAAAAATCTTACCCTGAGAAATCAGTTGTTATTGTTATATTGAGACAACTAATTTTGGAAGATTCTGCACAAGCTTTGTGTACATAGTGATAGGATTGTTTTAAGCAGGTGAAAGCATAGCCCTGCAATCTAATATCTGCCTTCTTTCTTCAGGCTTCTTTTTTTCTAGCATATTTGAGAGAGAGTGAGGAGTTTAATTTCCCATCCTAAGTCAATCTAATCTACTTGCTCTTTCACCTGGTTGCTTTCAACTGCAACTTGAGTCATATGTTAGGTAGGTAATGGTCAGTGTTTGAAATTTAGGGACCCTCACTTGTCTTTGACACAGTGCTCTTCCTGGCATGCTGGCTTCAGCAGAAGAGAGGTTCATGAACAGCCACTTCACTTTACTACCAATTCTTTTAATTTTCTACGACACCACTGACACAGGACTGGGTGTATGTTACGTTACTGAAATTTAGGCATAACTAGAAGGAATTATATACATGAGAGAGCTCTGAACATTGTTGGCTAACTATGAATTATCTCAGCTGTTTAGGACAAGAGGGGAAATAAACCTCACACAAATTATTGCTCTACATCAAACTTTAGTTCTTTGCTTTGCTTCTTGTTTTACTTACATGCTCATGAGATAATTCCTTTTTCAGTTTTTTACAGTAAGGATAATATTCCTTCCCTGCAATCACTTTAGGGAAATGTACATTTTATCTACAGGGCTTCGCCTGTCCCTAGGATGGTCCCTCTTACTCCAGAAAGACAATCAATAATCCTCAAAGTGCTTTTTTCAAAGTCTATGTTACTAAGTCTTGAGAGTATAAATCATAGCAGGAGGCCTTAGCCACATGTATAAGCCTGAGTCTTGGAACTCTAGTTTGGGTTCCCTATGAAGATCTCTCTGCTACCATGACATAAGCATGGAGCCTCTCATTCTTCTATTGGTGTGTTTATCTCATGTCAGCAATTTACAGTTATCACATACACACACCACTTAAAAAAAGAACAGTAATTCCAAGGCAGTATAGTCAATTCATATTAAGGAAGGGTGACATTTTCTTTAAAGCAGTATAATCTACCAGGTTTTCTAACTTCACAAATGGGATTACTCTTTTCCTCTTTATCTACAGCTCATGCTTATCTTTCAGCTTGTCTATTCCAGCCAGGAATACACTCTCTTTTAAGAAATGAGACTTGTTACTTTTCAAGGAACAGAATCTATTCTCATCATATCCTTTCTTAAGTAGAGACTTAGCAGAAGCTCTGAAATTATATATATATATATATTATATATATATATTTTTTTACTTTGGGCCACATTAAATTCCTAACCTAGTTTTTCTTTCACTTTGGTCTCTATTAAGAGTATCCTTATAGTTTCTATGGTCAGATGGAGGCATTGAGGGCAGGGTTGGATGACTAGAGTGTTCAGAAAATGTGTTTCTTAAATTATATTACCTGGGATAATCTTGTGGACAATTGCTCATACATTTCAAAGTTTATTGTTGTTTGTTCTTCTAGGTGGCTTATATTCACTTTGCTGTTAAAAATGTCTTTTCCAGAGTGTTATAATTTTTATACCACATGTTAAAGTCCTACAGTCTCTTTTGAATCTTGTCTATCAATCAAGGAAGTGAAATGACTGTTTTGTTATTATTCTTACAAGAGTTGGTACTGTTTTATGGATGCTTGTTTTTAAAGTTTAAGAAACAAATATTTGCTCTAAGTTCTGTCTTCATATCCAGTGTTATCCTACCTTTGTTATGATTAAAAATCATGAACATGTTTATCTGTTTTCCTGAGGCTGATGCTTTATCAGCCTCTTTCTGTGTGCCATTGCTTCATCAACTGTAATCACATTATATAGTTATGGAAATTTGTCTCAAGAAGGCATAAAGATTTGCTGGAAAGATACAGTACATATCTCTAGCTCACAGGATATTTGTTTTCATGGTTGTCTACATGAAAGAGAATGATTTTACTATTAAGTTTGACTTGTGAGGTCTGTTTTTATAATGGCTTGTCCCATAATCTTTTGCCATCTCTCCAATTTCCGTTAAAATGAGAACTGCATGAATGTAATCTAGTCAGGGACCTTATTTAGGGTTTGGTACTAGCGGGCAAAAGAAATATTAGTCATCAAAGTCTGACTCCACTAAAAATTGAAGCATTGAATATACTGTATAAACAGGTCTAGCTTTTGGATCATCTTCCTTAATGATTTTTAGCAAGTGATAAATGCTTGAAACATATGGTGTCATATTCCAGGGCTGATATATTAACTCCCAAAGTAGTTGGTAAATAGTACATTTGTAAGAATCTATGATAACTAAACATCCAGGTATCTTTATTTAAAAGTAATTTTCTCTCTTAAAAACATAATATTAAATATTCTTACATGGAAATTTGTTATTTATGCAGCAGAACACTCATGTGATATGAAAGCAAATCTTCCTATTTAAATACTCATGATAAAACTTTAGCCAATAAGAAGAAATAAATGATGGGCCTGGATTGTTGATTATTTTCTGTCTTTTATATTCTTTTTATCTCTTTGAGTTTATTTTTTTCCTCTCTATACTGACTGTAAAAGTATCCAATGCTTACTGTAGTAAATTTGTACACTATAGATATTTATCAGAAGCAGAGAAAAAGCACATACATACCCATACTTACACATACTTCTGTAATCTTACTACCTAGAAGCAAATACTAATAACTTTTTGGCATATTTATTTCCAGGCTTATTTATTTTCTATTTTATTCTTTAGAGCATAATTAAATTTGTAACATTTATATATTTATATCTTATAAGGAAACTAAACAGTATTACAAGAAATTTTCTGTCAGTTAAACCATCATAAACGTGGCTGTACAATAGTTATGCACTTTTGGACCCCTTCTTTAAATCTTGGGCATAAAGATTGCCTTTTATTATCTGTTGTTATAAATAATACTCTAGGGAACACCTTTATGCGTGAAACTTTACCCAGATTTCTTTTCACTTCTTTAGAATAAATTCCTATGAGGAAAATTGATGGGCTAAGTATGTAAATATTTTAAAAACTCTTTATTCATATTTCTAAATTTCTGCCAGACAGTTTGTATTATTTTTCTATCCTATCAACAGTGAGATGCTTTATTTTGGATTTCTTGGCTTGAATTATTTAATGAACTCAAAAGTTCATATATTTAGAATAAATTCTTTTTTCTGTCTTGGAAACATCACACAAGTAAATGAGATATAATGCAGTGTTTCAGGTCTCTGGTCAGAAAGGAATGAACTGCATTCAAGTCACAATGGGAGACAACAAAATATACTTATTTATCATTTTGACTCTTTCTTAATTCATCAAACCTATTTTATCTGGGTGTGCCAACAGTGTCTTCTGAGTTAGGTAATGCAAAATTAAAAAAAAAATTAACAGTGAAGTATTGCTTACATTATTATAAACAGCAATGTAGCTTAAATACACACACACACACACACACACACACACACTTACATATGGCATGTCTAAATTTAAAGAGTCTTTTGCTGCTTTGGTCTCCATTCTGGACATTTCAGTCTCAGCGAAGCTTCATCCTGGCTATGGCTAGACTTGACAATAAACAACGACAGCAAATTATGGTAGAGAGATCACAGGACAATGGATTCAAACAGACTTGGCTTAATCTCTTGGTACCTCAATTTTCCATCTATAAAACAAAGATGATAATACTTCATGTGAGTATTGTGAAAATTAAAGGGCAGAATGCATATAAAGAGCCTACCATGATGTTTGGTAGATAGAGATTCACTACTTGATGGCTATTGAGTTTACTAAAACACCTCGACAGTAGAAACAATACTAAAACCAGCAAGAGGGAAAACCACCACAACAGATTATTAATATATATTATTACTGCTGTTTGTGGAGGTCTTCCCAGTGGCTCAGTTGATAGAGTCTGCCTGCAATGCAGGAGACCTGGGCTCAATCCCTGGGTCAAGATTCCCTGGAGAAAGAAATGGCTACCCACTCCAATATTCTTGCCTGGAGAATTCCATGGATGGAGAAACCTGGTGGACTACAGTCCATAGGGTCACAAAGACTTGGACATGACTGCATGACTAACACACGCACACTGTTGTTCTGCCCTTTTTCCTTCTAATCCTTCTTCTAGCCCTTTCCTTCATCTTCCTTCTTCTTTGAAATCTACTATTGCAGGGTATCATCATTTTCAATATCATCATCAAGCAAACTTTAACAGTCAAGAATATGGAGTCTATACTGCACATGCCTGACTTCCAGGCCTATCTATGTCTGTGATCAACGTCTCCTAACTGGCCCCCTGTTTAATTCTGTCTTTTAGTGTACTCAAAACAGGGAAATGATAAGTAATTTTATGATAAAAGTCATATCATATGATTACTCTGTTAAACTCATATAGTTAATTTTTGCATGTCAGAGTAAAAGATTGTATCTCTAAAATAATCCACCAGATCCTGCAAAATCATCAGTCTAACTCACCCACCCCACCCTATAACTTATATACGTCTTTGCCACATTTTCTTCTACTTTATGCCTTGCCCACACAGCTTTTCTTTGTGGTACCTCAAACAAGGCAGGCATGATTCTACCTTAAAGCATTGGCTTAGGGCTCCTACTTGCCAGATATTTGCATAACAAATTGCCTTACTTCCTTTGTCTTTGCTCAACTAATATCTTCTTAATGAGGCCAATCTTAATGACTATTCTTTTTGTCCTCCTTCACACACCCCTCTTACTCTGTTCTACCTTTTCTTTTAGAATCTACTACTTTGTAATATATCATTTAATTCAGTTCAGTTCAGTTTAGTCTCTCAGTCATGTCCGACTCTTTGCGACCTCATGAATCGCAGCACGCCAGGCCTCCCTGTCCATCACCAACTCCCGGAGTTCACTCAGACTCATGTCCATCGAGTCCGTGATACCATCCAGCCATCTCATCCTCGGTCGTCCCCTTCTCCTCCTGCCCCCAATCCCTCCCAGCATCAGAATCCTTTCCAATGAGTCAACTCTTCACATGAGATGGCCAAAGTACTGGAGCTTCAGCCTCAGTATCATTCCTTCCAAAGAAATTCCAGGGTTGATCTCCTTCAGAATGGACTGGTTGGATCTTCTTGCAGTCCAAGGGACTCTCAAGAGTCTTCAACACCACAGTTCAAAAGCATCAATTCTTCGGCACTCAGCCTTCTTCACATTCCAACTCTCCCATCCATACATGACCACAGGAAAAACCATAGCCTTGACTAGATGGACATTTGTTGGCAAAGTAATGTCTCTGCTTTTGAATATGCTATCTAGGTTGGTCATAACTTTTCTCCCAAGGAGTAAGCACCTTTTAATTTCATGGCTGCAGTCACCATCTGCAGTGATTTTGGAGCCCCAAAAAATAAAGTCTGACACTGTTTCTACTGTTTCTCCAATGTGCCTTCAGAAAGAAATCTTTAAGTGATGGGACCAGATGCCATGATCTTCGTTTTCTGAATATTGAGCTTTAAGCCAACTTTTTCACTCTCCTCTTTCACTTTCATCAAGAGGCTTTTAGCTCCTCTTCATTAGTTTATTTATTTATTATGTCTTTTTTTTTTTTTTGTCTTTCTCTCTACCCTTAAAAATACAGTTAGACTATTTGAAGTTTTCTTAGTGTAGGCCTGATGCAGTGATGGTTGTTTAGTCTTACTTGGTCCATACATGGCACTTCTGAAGTATCTACTGAGTGTTTTGGACATTCGAAGGAGTCTTTCTAATCTATCTGTTTACAGTGAGAACATCTCCCATCGCTGTGTCTTGAAAGCCAGAGTGATCATAGGAATTATCTCACTTGTTTCCCTTCTGTTAGGGATCCCATCTTTGTGATGCTAATTGTCCAATGTCTGAAAACATCTATTTCAAATATTTTATCTGGTTTTCTAGTTGTTAGATATAGATCCACTTACTCCATTGTGAATATCAAGGGTTGCTTTTAAGTGTTGCTCAGGTAGGTCTAGAGAGCTGTGACTTTAATTTAATCCTGCTACTAAGGTGTGATACTTCTGGAGTCTTCAGTAAAAGTGTTATGATTTGTTTGAGTCTCGATGTCTGCTAGCTCTGTGTGAATTCTTAGAATTGTTCTACCACTTTCTAGTAATTGATCTTTGCCTATTTTAATGGAGTCTTACCTTATGTATATATGTATAATTTTGCATTCAGCCCAAAGAATCAAGTTGAACCCTGTGTTGATTTTTGAGGGTTTTTTGTGCATAGTTTTGTCTTCTCTGGTGCTCTGTGTTCTATAATTCCAGCCATATCATCACCAACCCAGTTTTGTGAACTCCAATTTCTATTTAACTCAGTGAGACATCCACATTTTGTTTGAGTTCCTTTGCCTTGCATCATAGTTCAGAATGTGCCTTCAGAAAGAAATCTTTAGTGATCAAAGGCCTTACTTTATTCCCCCTTCTCAGGGATCAGTCATGAGTTGTCTGCTGTCCACTGTCTAAAAAATATGTTTTATATTTTTTGGCCCAAAATTATAGTTGTTTGTGGCTAAAAGGTAAATTTAACATCACATAATCCATTGTGCTTGAAGCAGACTATAACTGTGTTTTCTTTTCAGCAATACAGACCACAAAATAAGAGAAAGACGAGAGAGTCCAGGATACATGCAAGCAAACTTAGAAAAGAGAGAGATTCTTCATAAGATATTCTTGTGAAGTCTGTGCTTAGTGTATCTCAGTGAAAAAGCTACAAAGAGATCATCGTTAGATAATAGGATGAGTGGAAGAAAATGGAAGGAATTGCAATTATTGTAACTATTGGAAATATCAAGGTGTAGAGTATGACTGTGGGGGCAGCTAGAAATATATAATGAACATATAATGAAGATATTATATGTAAAATATTGGAGAGGAGGAATTCAAAGTGCCAAGAGTGTTAAGTGCAAAGATTGTCTCTGTATATATTGGAGAAATGTCAGTGAGGTGTGAACAATAGTCCTTGAAAAATAAGATGGGATGACAGAGGAATACAAAGATAACATCAGTAAGAAAGATAGTAAAGAGATAATCTGATAAAATGAGATTCAAACTATGTTTTCATAAGTGAAAGCTTAATATTATAAAGATGTCTGTTCTCCCAAAATCACCCTTTAATATAATTTCAACCATTTTCCTCCTCAAATTATTTTTCATAGAACTTGACAAGCTAATTCTAAATTCATGTAGAAAAGCAAAAGGTCAAAAAAAAAAACAAAACAAAAACAAACAAAAAAAACAAGCTAAGCTAGGACTTCCTAGGAGGTCCAGGAGTTAAGACTTTGCCTTTCAATGCAGGGGATGTGGGTTTGACCCCTGGTTGGGGAGCTAAGATCCCACATGCCCTGGAGCCAAAAAACCAAAACATAAAACAGAAACAATATTGAAACAAATTCAATATTGACTTTTTAAAAGGGGTCCACATTAAAAAAAATAATCTTAAAAATAATTACTTAGCCAACTTTAAAGAAGAATAATGAGTGGGTGTATATTTTATAGAAACTTGTATTTCAGCTAAGAATGTTTATTAATAGACTAGTGATTAAAATAGAATGGCTTTGGCATGGCAATGACAAATAGTCTGAATGGATAGAGCAGAACTCATAAATAAGGCTATTTATGTAAATAAGCTTAATATATGGCAAGAGTTGCCTTACAAAATAGTAGAAATAGTAGGACCTCATGATTCAGTTGTTTGACAAATAATACTCTTATATCACGCTATTTTTTAAAATTTTAGTTGAATTGAAGACTTAAATATGAAAATAAATCAAAATTTTAAACTATGAAAATAAATATAAAATACAGGCTTTTGAAGTAGGGTTAAATTTCTTATACAAGGCACAGAAGAGCAAAGTTGAAAAGACATAGATAGATACTTTTGAGTTTTTAAAAATAAAGTCTATATGACAAAAGATCTGAAGTTGAAAGATATATGTACTATTCTTGGAAAATAAATTCGTGCAATATGTTAAAGATACAAGATTGATATCCAAAATACATAAAGAACTTTTAGTAGGAAAAGGAAAAAGAAAAAACCAAATAGGCCAAGGATATAAAGAGGCAGCAACTCACAGAAGACTACATGACAGTGCAAATAGAGCTGTTCTCACAAAGGTTGTGATGGGGAGAGAAATCTTTCTCAAGTATACTGACATGTAAAAAATTCTCATACTTCTGATTGTTCAGGTTTTATAGTGCAGTGGGAAAAAGCAATAGCTTTGGCATTAGAATATTCATTCTATTATTTGCCAGCTTTGTGTCCTTGGACAAATTACATAAGCACACTAAACTTCAGTTACTCACCTTTAAATTTGGTTTGATGCTACTGACCTTGAGATATTGTTTTAGAAAATTGATAATATATGTTCATAAAGACTTGAATAGTGTCTGTAACATGGGTACATATTTTTATTAGTGGTTTAAGTAAACTTACTTGTAGGATGAAGTTGGTTGCACACTTACTTTAGGACGGTCTTTATAAGATACCCCATAAGTTACCTGCATTTCTGATTCATGAATGAGAAGTTTGTTGTTCAAGGAAACCTTCAGAAGGTAGGGTAGTATTCAATATATGGAAAATAGGAACATCTAAAGAATTTGCATATCAGCTATATTATTTCAGTTTCCATGTAAACAATGCCAACTTGAACACATTTCATTGTTCAAGTTAGCTTCTATTATTTTTACTTGAAATCTTTTTTTAAAATTTAAATTTATTTATTTTAATTGGAGGCTAATTACTTTACAATATTGTAAAGTAATTACTTGAAATCTATTACAGAAAAAAATTTGAGTTTCTGGGACTTGTTGAGTTCAGTTCAGTTGCTCAGTCATGTCTGACTCTTTGCGACCCCATGAATCACAGCACACCAGGCCTCTCTGTCCATTACCATCTTCCAGAGTTCACTCAAACTCACATCTATCGAGTTGGTGATGCCATCCAGCCATCTCATCCTTTGTCGTCCCCTTCTCCTCCTGCCCCCAATCCCTCCCAGCATCAGAGTATTTTCCAATGAGTCAGCTCTTCGCATGAGGTGGCCAAATTACTGGAGATTTAACATCGTTCCTTCCAAAGAACACCCAGGGCTGATCGCCTTTAGAATGGACTTGGATCTCCTTGCAGTCCATGGGACTCTCAAGAGTCTTCTCTAACACCACAGTTCGGTACTTGTTACTAAGTCTAAAAAGTATACTTGAAATTGTTTATAATTGTATATGTAATTATATGTATAGGTATAATGATATACATATATCAGTGCATTTGTGTGTTTATGACTCTTGAGAGTTCAGCTGAACTGAATGTTAGTGTATTTGTTCATTATATCAGTTAATCCAGGCACCAGTATCATAATTTAAAATTAGCATTCAGATATAAACTTAGCTGGTAGTATACTTAGTAGTATTTATTAAATAGGCATTTCACTACTGTGATAGGCATAAGTTATTTTCATATTGCTAAATTCAATAGCATATTATACTCATTATCTTAGTTTATCTTGCATTTGCTATGACAGTTTGTGGTTGGAAATTGTTACCTTGGCTCTCCTGGTATTTCTCTTTTTTGGTTATCCTTGCATCTGCTTGCTCATTTCTTCTGATCCTCCTGCATGGGTTCTCAGCTATAAAATCCTTTATTTTATATGATTCCATCTCATATCATTACATCTTACATTTCTTTTCCATATTCTCAAATCTATCTACACTCTCAAATCTCTTCTGGTATTAAAACTCCTAGTTTTAACTGCCTTTTCAGTGGATTTTACCACTGCCTCATGGGTATCTCAAACTCATCATTTGTAAAAGTGAACTCTTTATCTTACCATTTCAATTTTCTGCTTCTCAGTCAGTTCAGTTCAGTGTTAGTTACTTACAATATTATGTTAGTTACTTGATTTACAATATTATGTAAGTTTTAAGTGTATAGTATAGTTATTCAGTATTTTTAGAGATTATCCACTTAAAGTTATTATAAAATATTTGTTATATGCCCTGCACTGTATAATATATCCTTGTAAGATACTTATTTTATACATAATAGTTTATGCCTGCTAATCAGCTACCCTTAAATTGCTCTCCCCCTTTCTTTCTCTGTACTGGAAACTACTAGTTTGTTCTCTATATCTGTGAGTCTGTTTCTGTTTTGATATATTAATTCATTTGTTTTATTTTTTATGTTCCACACATAAGTGATAGCATACAGTATTTGTCTTTCTCTGTCTGACTTATTTCACTAAGTGTAATATTTTCCAGATCTGTCCAACTTGTAGCAGATGGGAAAAGTTCCTTGTTTTTTCTGTCTGAGTGAATACCAGACCACCTGACCTGCCTCTTGAGAAACCTATATGCAGGTCAGGAAGCAACAGTTAGAACTGGACATGGAACAACAAATTGGTTCCAAATAGGAAAAGGAGTACATCAAGGCTGTATATTGTCACCCTCCTTATTTAACTTATATGTAGAGTGCATCATGAGAAACGCTGGGCTGGAAGAAGCACAAGCTGGAATCAAGATTGCCGGGAGAAATATCAATAACCTCAGATATGCAGATGTCACCACCCTTATGGCAGAAAGTGAAGAGGAACTAAAAAGCCTCTTGATGAAAGTGAAAGAGGAGAGTGAATAAGTTGGCTTAAACTCAACATTCAGAAAACGAAGATCATGGCATCCGGTCCCATCACTTCATGGGAAATAGATGGGGAAACAGTGGCTGACTTTATGTTTCTGGACTCCAAAATCACTGCAGATGGTGACTGTAGCCATGAAATTAAAAGATGCTTACTCCTTGGAAGGAAAGTTATGACCAACCTAGACAACACATTCAAAAGCAGAGACATTACTTTGCCAACAAAGGTCCATCTAGTCAAGGCTATGGTTTTTCCTGTGGTCATGTATGGATGTGAGAGTTGGACTGTGAAGAAGGCTGAGCACTGAAAAATTGACGCTTTTGAACTGTGGTGTTGGAGAAGACTCTTGAGAGTCCTTTCGACTGCAAGGAGATCCAACCAGTGCATTCTAAAGATCAGTCCTGGGATTTCTTTGGAAGGACTGATGCTAAAGCTGAAACTCCAATACTTTGGCCACCTCATGCGAAGAGTTGACTCATTGGAAAGGACTCTGATGCTGGGAGGGGTTGGTGGCAGGAGACTTGGACTGCAAGGAGATCCAACCAGTCCATTCTAAAGGAGATCAGTCCTGGGTGTTCTTTGGAAGGACTGATGCTAAAGCTGAAACTCCAATACTTTGGCCACCTCATGCGAAGAGTTGACTCATTGGAAAGGACTCTGATGCTGGGAGGGGTTGGTGGCAGGAGGAGAAGGGGACAAGAGAGGATGAGATGGCTTGATGGCATCACCGACTCGATGGATGTTTGAGTGAACTCCGGGAGTTGGTGATGGACAGGGAAGCCTGGTGTGCTGCAATTCATGGGGTCACAAAGAGTCAGACATGACTGAGTGACTGAACTGAACTGAATTGAACTGAACTACTCCTTGGAAGGAAAGTTATGACCAACCTAGATAGCATATTCAAAAGCAGAGACATTAGTTTGCCAACTTAGACAACAAAGGTCTGTTTAGTCAAGGCTATGGTTTTTCCAGTGGTCATGTATGGATGTGAGAGTTGGCCTGTGAAGAAAGCTGAGCACCGAAGAATTGATGCTTTTGAACTGTGGTGTTGGAGAAGACTCTTGAGAGTCCCTTGGATTGCAAGGAGATCCAACCAGTCCATCTTAAAGGAGATTAGTCCTGGGTGTTCATTGGAAGGACTGATGCTAAAGCTGAAACTCCAATACTTTGGCCACCTCATGCGAAGAGTTGACTCATTGGAAAGGACTCTGATGCTGGGAGGGGTTGGTGGCAGGAGGAGAAGGGGACAAGAGAGGATGAGATGGCTTGATGGCATCACCGACTCGATGGATGTTTGAGTGAACTCCGGGAGTTGGTGATGGACAGGGAAGCCTGGTGTGCTGCAATTCATGGGGTCACAAAGAGTCAGACATGACTGAGTGACTGAACTGAACTGAATTGAACTGAACTACTCCTTGGAAGGAAAGTTATGACCAACCTAGATAGCATATTCAAAAGCAGAGACATTAGTTTGCCAACTTAGACAACAAAGGTCTGTTTAGTCAAGGCTATGGTTTTTCCAGTGGTCATGTATGGATGTGAAGTTGGCCTGTGAAGAAAGCTGAGCACCGAAGAATTGATGCTTTTGAACTGTGGTGTTGGAGAAGACTCTTGAGAGTCCCTTGGATTGCAAGGAGATCCAACCAGTCCATCTTAAAGGAGATTAGTCCTGGGTGTTCATTGGAAGGACTGATGCTAAAGCTGAAACTCCAATATTTTGGCCACCTCATGCGAAGAGCTGACTCATTGGAAAGGACTCTGATGCTGGGAGGGATTGGGGGCAGGAGGAGAAGGGGACAACAGAGGATGATATGGCTGGATGGCATCACCAACTCGTTGTACATGAGTTTGTGTGAACTTCGGGAGTTGGTGATGGACAGGGAGGCCTAGCGTGCTGCTATTCACGGGTTGGCAAAGAGTCGGACATGACTGAGCAACTGATCTGAACTGAACTGAATATTCCACTGTATGTGTATTTCACATCTTCTTTATCCATTCATCTGTTGATGGCCGCTTAGTTTGCTTCCATGTATTGACTATTGTAAATAATGCTGCTATGTACATTGAAGTGTATATATCTTTTGAATTAGTGTTTTTTTATTTTATTCTTATATAATGAAGGAATTAGATTGCTAGGTCATATGGTAATTCTATTTTTAGTTTTTTGAGCAACCTGCATACTCTTCAATAGTGGCTGCATCAATTCATAATCCCAATAACAGTGTACTAGTTTCTCCACATTGTCACTAACATCTGTAATTTTTGGTCTTTATGATGATAGTCATTCTGACAGATGTGAGATGAAGTCTTGCTGTGGTTTTGATTTGCATTTCCCTGGTTATAAGATTGAACCTGGGTCACCTGCATTGTAGGCAGACACTTTACCGTCTGAGCCACCAGGGAAGTCTGGTTATCAGTAATGTTGAGCATCTTTTCGTGTGTCTATTCGCGTTTGGTATGTCTTCTTTGGAAAAATGTCTTTTCAGGTCTTCTACCCATTTTTTTTTTTGATTGATTATCTTTTGACATTGAGTTGTGTCTGTTGCTTATATATGTTGTATATGGTTTTTAAGTTTAATTTGGTCCCATTTGTTGATTTCTGTTCTTGCTTTTTTGGCCTTAGGAGAGAGATCCAAAAACATATTGCTATGATAAGCCAAAGTGTTCTGCCTGTGTTTTCTTCAGGGAGTTGTATGGTTTCCAGTCTTATATATAGGTCTTTAATTTATTTTGTGTTTATTCTTGTATTTGGTATGAGAAAATTGTCTAAATTCATTCTCTAAGATCACACTGGCCAGTTTTCCTAGTCCCACTGTGTTTCTGATTTCACCTTTTCACATTGAATATGATATTATCTGTGAGGTTTTCATTAATGGCCTTTATTATGATAGGATATGTTCCATCTGTACCTACTTTGGTTGGAGTTATTATCATAAATGTTGCTGAATTTTTCAAATGCTTTTTCTGCATCTATTGAGATGATCAAGTGGTTATTATCCTTTTTGTTAAAGTGGTGATTTGCAGATGTTGAACCGTTCTTGCATTCCTAGAATAAACTCTGCTTGATCATGGTGTAGGATTCTTTTTAAATATTGTTGAATTAAGTTTATTAATATTTTGTTGAGGGTTTTGCCTCTATATTTAATAGAGATATTGTCCTATAATAATATTCATTTTTTTTTGTGATTGTCATTGCCTGGTTTTGGTGTCAGGGTAATGATGGTCTCATAGAATGAATTTTGGAATGTTCCCTCCTCGTCAGTTTTTTGTAATAGTTTGAGGAGGGTAGATAATAGGTCTTCTTTTTATGTTTGGCAAAATTCTACTGTGAAGCTCTCCATTCTTGGACATTTGTTTGCTGGGAGTTTTATGATTACAAATTCAATTTCACTACTAGTGATTGACCTATTCAGGTTGTCTATTTTTACCTGATTCAGTATTGGAAGATTTTGTATTTCTAGAAATTTATTCACTTCTTTATCTTGTCCAATTCATTGTTATAAATGTTCATGTTATTCTCTTATGATTTTTTTGTATCCCTTTAGTTTTGATTACAATTTTTCCTCCTTTGTTTCATTTTTAATTGGTCTTTTCCCTTTTTTTTTTTAAATGAGCCTGACTAATTGCTTATTGACTTTCCTTTTCTTTTTTATAAATCCAGCTCTTGATTTTATTATTACTATTGATTCTTTGGTTTCTGTTTTATTTATTTTCTCTCTGATCTTTATTATTTTCTTAGATCTTTATTATTTCTTAGTCTGCTGACTTCAGACTTTATTTTTTTTTTAATTCCTGTAGATGGTAGGTTAGGTTGTTTATTTGCTATTTTTCTTGTTTCTTGAGGTAGACTTGCATTGCTATAAACTTTCCTCTTAGAACTGATTTTGCTATTTCCCCTAAATTTTGAAAGTTTGTCTTATTTTCACTTATCTCATGGTACTTTCTGATTACTTCTTTGATTTCTTCAATGAACAATGGGTTTTTAGTAACATGGGTTATTTAATTTCCATGTGTTTTTGTTTTCTCCTTTTACCTTTCATAATTGATTTCTAATTTCATATTGTTTTGGTCAGAAAAAATGCTTGATATAATTTCTATTATGTTTCATTTGTTGAGATTTTATGTTCCATTTAAAATTAATATTTATATATGGCATCTACTATGGATTGAGATTTTTTAAAATTTATATTTCACATATGAATTTCTAATTATTTCAATAGCATTTGTTTAGAAGACTTATCTTTTTCTATTGGATTATTTTTTATCTTTATTTAAAATCAATTGACCATGCGTATGTCAAAGAATTGATGTATATGTCAAAGAATTGATGCTTTTGAACTGTGGTGTTGGAGAAGACTCTTGAGAGTTCCTTGGACTGCCAGGAGATCCAACCAGTCCATTCTGAAGGAGATCAGCCCTGGGATTTCTTTGGAAGGAATGATGCTGAAGCTGAAGCTCCACTGCTTTGGCCACCTCATGCGAATTGACTCAGTGGAAAAGACTCTGATGCTGGGAGGGACTAGGGGAAGGAGGAGAAGGGGATGACCGAGGATGAGATGGCTGGATGGCATCACTGACTCCCTGGGCATGAGTCTGGGTGAACTCTGGGGTTGGTGATGGATAGGGAGGGCTGGCATGCTGTGATTCATGGGGTCACAAAGAGTCAGACACGACTGAGTGACTGAACTGAACTGAACTGATGTTGGACTACATTTTGGCTCTTTTCTGTTTGATTAAGCTATATGAACACTGTTTCTCCAACTCCACACCATCTTGATTTCTGTAGTTTTATAGTAAGTCCTAAAATAAGATGATATAAGTCTTCCAACTATTTTTCATCATTTAAAAACCTATTTTTGGTTATTCTAGCTCCTTTTACACATAAATTTTAGGATAAGTTTATGGATTTCTAAAAAGAACCTTGCTATTTTGTTCAGGTTTTGACTGAAATTGTGTTGAATCTTTACATATGTAGGAGAGTTTGACATCTTGACTTTTAATGCTGTTGTTTCTTTCAATCCAGAAACAATGTCTATTTCTCCATTTATTTGTATCTTGTTTGATTACTTTCATCAGTTTTTTGCTTGTTTTTTGGATTTTTTTCATCATTCATATATCACATATATTTTGTTATATTTATGCCTAAGTATTTCCTTTCTCTTATTGCTATTATAAATTATCTAATTTTAAAGATTTCAAGTTGCTAATTGTTCACTGTTACTCTATAGTAATATGACTGCTGCTGCCGCTAAGTCACTTCAGTCGTGTCCGACTCTGTGTGACCCCATAGACGGCAGCCCACTTGGCTCCCCCGTCCCTGGGATTCTCCAGGCAAGAACACTGGAGTGGGTTGCCATTTCCTTCTCCAATGCATGAAAGTGAAAAGTGAAAGTGAAGTCGCTCAGTTGTATCCGACTCCCAGTGACCCCATGGACTGCAGCCTACCAGGCTCCTCTGTCCATGGGATTTTCCAGGCAAGAGTAATATGACACTGACTTTATATTTTGCATTCTTGCTGAACTCACGTATTACATTTTTAGTAGATTATTTATTAATTTGAGATTTTATCCATAGGCAATTTTGTTGTCTAGGAATAGAGATGGTTTATATCTGAATGAATTTGTATTTTTTTGTTTTGTTCTTATTTTATTACACCAGATATGACCTATGATAGGGGTAGATGTGGACCTGATTGCCTTATTCTCAGTTTTAGGGGAAAGTATCTAGTCTTTTACCACTGTTAATGTTGTTGGTTGTAGGATTTTTCTTTTACTTTTTGTTTTGGTAAATGTTCTTATTAAATTGAGGACACTTCCTTCCAGTCTTAATTTACTTATAGTTTTTAGCCTGAATATATATTGAATTTTTTCAAATGCCTCTGCAGCTCTTAAAGCAAAGCTTAGCATCATAAAACTTCAGAGCTAAGAGTGGCCTTAGTGACTGTTTCCTCATATCTGTATCCTGCATGTTTATTATCATATAAAATTATATTCTTAGAGTAACATAGTGATTCTCTTTAACTAAAAATATATAGTTGTATAAGGGACTTTATTAGATTTCCATTTATTTATTTGTTTACTAATCTATACAGTAAAACTATAGTTTTTTTTAGGTAAGAAAAATGAGACTCATAGCAGAGATGTAACTAGCTGAAAGTCACCAATCCAACCAATAAACCAACTTAACATTCTTGTAGTATGTTGTATTCATTTTGCTTTTTAGTTTCTATATCCATTTTTTCCTAGAATGCCTTTATACTCTTTATCTTTTAAACTTTATATATTTTCTTTTATATAAAAGAGAACTTTTTGAGAAATTCTGAATTTCAGAATGAAGAAATGAGTCATTCAAGATCTTTCATCTAGTTTATGGCAGAGGTGAGCTTGTAGCTCAGGCTTTTTGACCCTCGTGCTAGTTATTTTGCATCTTCACTAAAGTGTGCTCTAATTTTCATTTAACTACAGTTTCCCATTCATATTTTTGTCGCCTATAATGCAAGTATCTTGGCAGCTTTGCTGGCTGCCTATTTGTTAATGTCCAAAATAAAGACTTTCAGCAAGCAACTTTTAACTTTCAAAACTAAGTGTCCAAACCCAATTTTATACCAAGATTACTCTTGTCTCTTTGATTCTGTTACTCTACTCAATTATATTTAATAAGTATGTAAAATAATTACATTTCAAATTGATATCCTATATGTGCCAACAAAAACTGTTGATTATGTAACTTTTTCTAAATTATGTGTAATTTTTACTTTATAAACTAATGTAAATTTATATAAATCAAGAATTTTCTCTTCAACATTTGGAAATATTGTATTGTTAAATGTGTCTCATTCAGTGAAACACTAGTTTATATATGTACTAGATAGATAATAACCAAATATGTAGCATTTTCTTTTCTGTTTTATTCTTTTCCCCCTTTTCTCTCAAAGGTAAAACGTTAATCTAGAAAATATAACATATGATGATATAACAATGTTTATTTTGTCATGTTTAAAAAAATGTTTCAATAAAAAAATGTGTTCAGTTCAGGATTCAGTTCAGTTCAGTTCAGTTGCTAGTTGTGTCCAACGCTTTGCGACCCCATGGACTGAAACACGCCAGGCCTCCCTGTCCATCACCAACTCCCAGAGTTTACTCAAACTCATATCCATTGAGTTGGTGATGCCATCCAACCATCTCATCCTCTGTCATCCCCTTCTCCTCCTGTCTTCAATCTTTCTCAGCATCAGGGTCTTTTCCAATGAGTCAGTTCTTTGCATCAGGTAGCCATAGTATTGGAGTTTGAACTTCAACATCAGTCCTACCAATAAACACCCAGGACTGATCTCCTTTAGGATGAACTGGTTGGATCTCTTTGTAGTGCAAACGACTCTCAAGAGTCTTCTCCAACACCACAGTTCAAAAGCATCAATTCTTTGGCACTCAGCCTTCTTCACAGTCCAACTCTCACATCTGTACATGACTGCTGGAAAAGTCATAGCCTTGACTAGATGGACCTTTGTTGGCAAAGTCATGTCTCTGGCTTTTAATATGCTGTCTAGGCTGGTCGTAACTTTTCTTCCAAGGAGTAGGCATCTTTTAATTTCATGGCTGCAGTCAACATCTGCAGTGATTTTGGAACCCCCAAAAATAAAGTCTGCCACTGTTTCCACTGTTTCCCCATCTATTTCCATGAAGTGATGGGACTGGATGCCATGATCTTAGTTTTCTGAATGTTGAGTTTTAAGTCAGGGTTCAGGGTATGTAACTTATTCTTCCTTGTATTTGATATAACTAATTTATTGAAAAAATTATTTTGATCAGTTGATTGAATGTGCCTAATGCCCAATTCTGCTACAAAAGAGTGGAGAAAGTTAGGAGTAAATACGTTCAGCTACTTTCTCCTACTGAACTTATCTATGTATACAATGAATGCCTTGCTTGGGAGACTACAATGTGTAAGGAAGAGTGAAATAAAACAGTCCTGAATTAAATTTAAGCTTATTAGTTACTAACTTATTATTGATTATCATCTAGTTACTTAATCTTTCTGAGCTTCATTTTGCATATTTAAATACTATTACTTCAAAGCAGTGGTTTTTAAATTGAATGAAATAATTACATTTATTGGTTTCATTTGAAATTAAATTAATAAATATGTAGTAAAGTTTCTAACATAGCATTTACTTTTGTAAAACATTTCTTAAATTTTTTCAAGAAGTATTTATTAAAGACCTATATATGTTAACCACTATATTAAGCACTAAAATATAACGGCAAAAATAAAAAAAATCCTATCCTAATGCATTGTATGGCATACATTTTAGTAAGAGAAACATAAACTGGTAAGCAAACAAGCATTCAGAATATGAATTTGGTTTAGTGATAAATTTTATAAGGAGGGTAAACTTTATTACTAAACTCAATTATCATTTTGGATCCTAACACTCACTGGCTAAATTTTACATTTACAGTTCAGCTTAAGTGATTTTCTAACCATTGTTGAACATTGTTGCAGTGTTTTATATTGGGTAAACAAATAACTGAATGTTTAATTAAAAATGAGAGAGTGGCTAGGGAGAGTAGTTTCATTTTTTCAACAAACATTTTGGTGAACCAAAGGCATATACGTAAGGCAGTCTCTTTTTGTACTTAGAGAGCATGCACTCTAGAAATGAAGATGAATCAGGTATACAAGAAATTGTAAATCAAATGTGAAATAAGTTTAGTAATAGTAATATAAGTAAGGTATTATAAAAGTTTATTACTTCTAGTTGACTAGATGAAGAAAGACTATGAAGAAAAGACAATACTTGGTCTGGTCCTTAGAGACAACCTTGAAAAGGAAAAACTCACCTCAGTCAAATAAGTGTCATAAACTTGATATGAGTCCAAAGCTTCAATTTTATAGTGAAATAAGTGGTAAAAACAATAAGTCACATCAGAGTGTCACTTAATACAAAGCAAAACATCTTTGTGATTCCTTAAGATTGTAAAGTTAGCTGTGGAATAGAGTAGTTATATTTCACTAGCATCTGGGTACTAGCATCAGTGTTATAGGATGGGATATGACATGATTATTGTTCATGAGAGAGAACTCCCTTAAGAGTTCACACTGGGGAATTTTATGTTGTTGTTGTTTTTAACTATTTGTGTGTGGTTTTTAAGTGCTTAATTAGTTTTTAAGTGCTTAACAATTAAAAAAGACCCAAATTTAGACTGGAAACTTATTGTGATATAAACTTATAAATAATGCTATTGCAATATAAATAAAACACAGATGTGTAAAGTGAAAAAGATCTTTATGCAAATGAAACTCTGGGTACTAGAAACAGAACATCTTAGGCTAGATGAGTCTTAAAGCTATGGGTTGTTTGGCTGATTTACTGCCAAAGGAATGAGAGATTGATATTTAAATTTCATGCAAAGTTTCATGGGTAGTCTAAGCCTTGCTTTGGCAGAACAAAAGCCATAAAATCATGAGATAGGGCACTGAAACTTTTACAGGCTTTGATTTTTCTGAGTGTGTAGAGAAAGCTTTAGTGTTTAACCAGACTAACTGTTAGAAACTCTTATTATGCTCCTTTTTATTTTATTTTATTTTTTTTCTTTAATTTTTATTTGACCTATAGCAAAATTATAGAGAAGTTATTAATCTAAAAATTGGGGAATTTTCCAGACAGGTTTTGGTTATTAAGTTCTAATTATTGATTTTTCTTTCTTTAATTAATTTTAATTTTTAGTTTGTTTTGCTTTACAATACTGTATTCATTTTGCTATACATTGACATGAATCAGCCACGAGTGTACAGCTCCTTTTTAAACCTGCAGTGGCCCATACGGCTTGGAACCTTTATTTTTTGTTCACCTTTGAATTTCAGCTAGCTTGCTTGTAGCTTCTGTACACTGAGAAACTAAATTCTCATGATGCTTTGATTTTGAACTCTAGTTTCACCCTCATTCATCTTTTCAGCTGCCTGTCAGGCTCCTCAATTGCAGTACTGAACAACAACTTTCCCTAAAGTCTGTATTAGCTTTCAGTCATTTTCAGTTTATTATAGCACTGTTTACTTGATTAATTAAACTAGAAACCTGAGATTAATCCTTTATGATTCATTTATTATTCATGCTGCCCCTTCTATATGGAAGAGCTTTCTCTTAATTCTCACTTTGCCAATCTAAAAAACCTTTTATGATATAGATAAAATCTGTTCTCTGCTGAGAATCCTCTCCTTGCTTCCAGACTGTGTGCCCAAGAGCTTTCGTTGCTCATGTTAGCACAGCATAGCTACTGCATGATGTAATTGATGGTTCATGTGCCACTTTCCCTCTTGTATCATTAACTACTTTATATTAGGGACCGAGAATTCCTGATTTCTTATTTATTTTTCTGTAAAATTGAGCATGGTGAGGACTTAATGTGCTAATACTGGAATATAATAAGCACCAATAACTCTTAAATATTAATGTATTACTATTGCCATTATTTATTACTATTATTATCTTGGCTTCTTCAACACTTGAAATGATGCCTGACTTTTAAAAAATGGATATGTTGATAAAATTAATGTGTTTAGCAATTATCTCTGCAGTGACACTCTAGTACTGGCTCTTTTCTGACATCTAGACCCAGCTCTTTGAGGTAATCATATTTTCCTCCCAGGCTTATTTACTTCTTCTATCCAGTGCCTTTTCTTCATGAATTATGCCTGAACCCAGGGGCCAGCTGCATATGTTTCTCTTTTAACTTAAAATACTGTGGGGCTTTTATAACTAATGAACTATGCCTGTAAATAGATAATAAGGTAAAATTCTAAATTAATGGTAAAGAGAACTGCTAGTCAGTGAAAATATAGAGTGAACATCAATCTAAGACTTGATGCAGCTTTTAAAACTCAGCATAGCTTTTTTTTATGCAGAAACATTTTCTGAGCCCCTTGACTATATTAGGTACCACTTCTGTGCTACTGTAGTCCTCTCTATCTCCCTAAGACTGGATCAGCTGCATAATTAGTGTGGAAAATGAAAATGAAGCGCCTTTATTAAATATTATTAAGAATTTCACACACCTATGAATTTGGTGCTGCCCTACTCTTTGCTCTGGCATGAATTAGTATGTCACCTCATGCAAAGAGTTGACTCATTGGAAAAGACTCTGATGTTGGGAGGGATTGGGGGCAGGAGGAAAAGAGGACGACAGAGGATGAGATGGCTGGATGGCATCACCGACTTGATGGACGTGAGTTTGAGTGAATTCTGGGAGTTGATGATGAACAGGGAGGCCTGGCATGCTGCAATTCATGGGGTTGCAAATAGTCGGACACAACTGAGCAACTGAACTGAACTGAACTGATGAATGAATGAATAGCTGGGTAAAATCCAAAGTTTTGAAAAATCTGTAATAAGAGATGACAGTGATGTAAATTGAATAATCAGGAGGGGCTAAGTTTTTCAGCAATAGATCAAGCTTTTTTAACATGGTCACTGGTGAGAGTCAGTAATCCACAATCTTTATATAATCATATATATTTTTCAACCAAAGTAAAACATCATCTATACTTTTAAGCTGATAGGTAATTAGTTTTGTATCCTTAATTCTACCAAATGTTAAAGAAGTGAAACTGAAAAAGTTAACATAAATTATATGCTACCTTTTCCAGGAAATACAAAACCTGTTCCATCTAATTTTATGGAACCAGTATTACTGTTATACCAAAACTGATCAAAGAATCAAAACAATACAAAACAAAGCTACAATCCATACCAGCATGAATATGGAGAAAAAATTATTAACTATATATTAGAAAAGATAATTTAGCACTATCCCTGGTAGCTCAGCTGGTAAAGAATCCACCTGCAGTACAGGAGACCACGGTTTGATCCCTAGGTTGGGAAGATGCCCTGGAGAAGGGAAAGGGTTAGTCTATCCATTCTACTCTTCATGGATTTCCTTGGTGGTTCAGATGGTAAAGAATCTGCCTGCAGTGCAGGAGACTTGGGTTCAATACCTGGTTAGGAAGATCCCTTGGAGAAGGAGGGCATGACAACCCACTCTAGCATTCTTGCTGGAGAATCCGCATGGACAGAGAAGCCTGTGGGCTACAGTCCATGGGGCTGCAAAGAATAGGACACAACTGAGTGACTAAGTTCAGCACAGCATGGCAACAAAAATTTTATACCATGATCAAGTAATTTACTTTGATGTTGCAAGGCTGGTTCAATATTAAAAAATCATTATTATAACTCATCATATTAACAGGTGAAAGATGGAAAAATCCCATGATAGTATCAATTTATGTAGAAAAAGTATTTCACAAACTTCAGCCATCTTTTCATGATAAATGCTTCAAAACCTTGGAATATAGGGAGATCTAAGTCAACTTGAGTTTCTAAAAATCTGCAAAAAGTTCTAGAGTTGTCATTATACTTAATGATAAAGCATAGAACACATTCCCTTGACATTTGTAATGAAGTAAAGATGTATACACTCATCTGCTATTGAAGATAGTATTGGGTATTCTAACTAGTGCAATAAGATAAGAAAGGAAAGTAAAGACATTAATATCAGAAGGAAGAAATAGAACTATCTTTTATTTGCATCTGATATGATTCAGTTAAGTTCAGTTCAGTAGCTCAGTCGTGTCCAACTCTTTGCAACCCCATGAATCGCAGCACGCCAGGCCTCCCTGTCCATCACCAACTCCTGGAGTTCAAACTTACGTCCATCGGTCAGTGATGCCATCCAGCTATCTCATCCTCTGTCATCCCCTTCTCCTTCTGCCCCCAATCCCTCCCAGCATCAGACTCTTTTCCAATGAGTCAACTCTTCGCATGAGGTGGCCAAAGTACTGGAGTTTCAGCTTTAGCATCATTCCTTCCAAAGAAATCCCAGAGCTGATCTCCCTCAGAATGGACTGGTTGGATCTCCTTGCAGTCCAAGGGACTCTCACCATCTGCAGTGATTTTGGAGCCTCAAAAAACAAAGTCTGACGCTGTTTCCACTGTTTCCTCATCTATTTCCCATGAAGTGATAGGACCAGATGCCATGATCTTCGTTTTCTGAATGTTGAGCTTTAAGACAACTTTTTCACTTTCTTCTTTCACTTTCATCAAGAGGCTTTTTAGTTCCTCTTCACTTTCTGCCATAAGAGTGGTGTTATCTGCATATCTGAGGTT